>OZ038518.1:52141079-52248579 GCA_964036315.1 Acanthosepion esculentum
TTAGACTAATGCACTAATAAACTAATTTACTTTTAGTACAATGTAGGTTTCTTTACGCAAAGAAATGCAGCCTAAATGTACCCTACTTTTTACGTGGTTCTTTTTTTTTTTGTCTATTTCTTTTTTCAGCTTTTTATCATATTGAATTACTAGTTCAGGTTTATAAAATTCTTATGAAAGCACTTTGAAATTTTATAAACCAGCAGAAACGCTGATTTTCATGGGTCAATGTCATAGGAATTTCTCTTATTCTTCTTTAATTTTAACGATTCATAATGATAAAAAAAAAAGAAAAAAAAAGACAGGTAAATGAAAATCCTCCGCACCCATCTCCACAGATGCAGACACAAAATAAAAATAGCGGGCACGGTGCGCCTTTTTGGGCTGTGAAAAGGAAATGGTCCGTATGTCTAAAAAGAAAAAAAAAACTATTTGGATCGGGGAGGCTGAATCTTATTCGCTAAAAAAGTTATCTGTTCTAACTTTTAATGACGACGTCTTTGGTTCAGGCCTGGAGAAATTTACAAAATAATTTGAAATACCTTTTTTTTTATGCGTGCATTTTAAAACTTTTTCGCACATCCATATTTTAAAATGAAGAAAGTTAATTTGATAAATGAATTCCTTAAGATTTAATTTCTAAGTGTTTCCCAATAGCTTTAACTTCCCTTGCAACGATGATGTAAAGTTTGGTATTGAATTTTTTAAATTTCAGATTGCCTCAGAGTTGCAACAGAGATGTAGAATTCTTTTCTTTTCTTTTTTTATATATTCGTTTATAACGTGTTACACTTCACTTAGCATGATTTTTTTTTCATTCGATTTTGAGCGAAATTTTTTAAATATTCACTTTTGATGTTCTTTCTTTGTCAGGATCAGGTTTTGAGGGTTTTTTTTTTTAAACAGGGCGCCACCAAATAGAAGTATGGGGTGGTTAATAAATCAAACAGAAGTGGAGGTGATGTTATAAATTCGATATGAAGTTTTAAAGATTCATGATTCCATATTTTTTTCAGCTGATCCTCTTTTCTTCGATCTATTATCTTGCTGCAAATATTTGTAGTTTTTAATTTTAAAATAAATACACCTTTTTTTTTTTTTTTTTGCTTTTACTTATTTTTAGAAATGAGACCTGTAGACTTTTACGACCGCATAAAATTTTTAGAAGCTAAATTTTCGGCGAAAAAAAAACAAAAAAAAAAAACGGAAAATGAAGATTTCTGATTTATTTTGAAAATGAATCGCAGTAAATGATTTTATTTTTAGACAAACGCTGCAGCTCAAACCCGATAGCACTGGTATAGATCGAGACCAAGGGGAGAAATTTAGTCTTTTTAGTTCTCAGTTTTAACAAAACAAAAAAAAATGAGCAGGAGGGACTTCAACCCTACCTATAGTACCGTGGATGATTTCGGTTGATAAAAAGTAATTTTATTTAATGTAAATGTAAACTTTTTTCAATTTATCTCAAGTTTCTATTCATAAAATTTGCGATATTTAAATAAGAAACTTTAAGAAAATAAAGTTTTGCGATTTATTTAAGTGTTTTATTGGTTGATAGCGCAAATAAATTACGACATCCTTAAAATTCATTATAGTAATTAATAAACATTTTTGATTAAGGAAAATTAAAAGAAGCAAATGACAACGCTTTTTAATTTTTTTATAGAATATAAGAATCAGATAAAAACGGTTAGGTAAATATTATTTTTTCACAGTGTTCATTTTTTATATTTTTTTACATGTTTTTTTTTTTTATCTTTATCTTCTTTAATCTAATGCAGAAACGCGCACTTAAAATGCCGAGCTGGTTGGGATGATTGATTTGTACAATGAACAACTTTTTCTTTTTTTTTTTTTCATTATTTTTTTAACCATGCAATTTCATAACCGCTCTAGGTGCACGTTAATTCTCTTTTTTTGTCTTAGTGTTATTTCCGATGCGTTCTCATTTTACCGTGAACTTTTAAATCGAACATGTATTAATTAATGTCTGCTACCTAGAAATGTAATCATTAAATTCCTGTACAAAAGTGCAAACGTTTAATAAATAAATTTAATGTAACGAAATCGATAAAAAAAAAGGAAGAAGGAAAAAGCTCCAAAGAAATCGAAAACAGAAGAACGGAAAAATTAATTTCCAGAGAAACGGCTTTTTTGAAAAAAAATATATTACAGCGTTTCTTTTAAAGAAGAATATCAAGAAAATTTAAGGCATTACTTACCATGATGAACTTGGAATTTTCGTAAAAGAAGTCAAAAAATCAGGGGGTTAAAATAGAGAAAGATGTAGGACTTGGTAAGAAGCAAAATAGATTTGGGAACTGCTCACTAGAATTTAAGGGATCCGACGTGAGTCTATCCTGGTGAGATGTCGTTTGAGTGAGTCAGGCTGGGGAACCCGGGTTTTATACCCTGCATCCGGGCACTGGATTGACCTCATCTTTCTCTTCTCAATTTTCATCGGCCGATTCTTTCTTTCTCTGCACCTAACAGAACACCAAATTGCTACTCTGATGATGCCGATGATGGTGTTGACACTGATGATGATAATAATAATTTATTATTATTATTATTATTATGGTTAAAAAAAAAGGATGCATATTCTCAATTAATTTTTAAAAAGCCGTACTCGAAAGAAAATCTTTTAATTATATATATTTTTATTTTTTTAAAAGCATTTCCGATACAGTTTTTTACTTTTTTTTACAGTATTCTAAAAAGTGTTCACATACTTCAATTAATCAAAGTTTGAACGAAGTTTGTTACCTGCTGTTTTTGTTGTGGGATAGTATAGTCCTTACTGTGTGCTCTTTTAATGTGGCCTTGTGCCCATACTAAAAAACTAATTGAAGAACAACTGACTGACTAGTGACTATTGATTAATAGTTTAACTTGAGAGACAAAAACATCGCGTTTTACTCCAGCTAGGTTCTTCTTAGATACAATTTCCTTTCCACAAATTATTCATTTTTTTTTTTTAATAACATTTGTATAAATAAACAACTCCATTAACGAATAAGTATTGAAAATTTTATTGAAAACTGGTAATTAACTGATTTGGGGTAAATTTTTAAAGTTTAGGTTCATTTGTCTTTTTCGCTTTGTGCATGTTGATCATCATACTGTTTGACTTGTATAAAATAAAAGAAAGGTCCTTGCATTGTTAAGCACATTTTTGTTTACAAAATCAATATGGTATTGTTTAAAAAATTCAGGGATTTAAAAATTTTTCTAAAAATCTATTCTTACCATCCACGGCACTATAACTTCTCCTCAGACCATTCCTCACTTTTTGCCTTGAAATGAGAAATAATTCTAAGAATAAATTTGTCCCCTATGACAATGCTATCCAAGTGAGCTGTATTATTTGTCTACTAACGTTATTATTGTCATTAATTTTCAAAATGAATCAGAAAACTTAATTGTCCGATTTTTTCCGAAAAATTAGCTTCTAAAACATTTTTTTTATTATTATATAAGTAAGTTATATATGCGGAAAAAACTCTATAGGTCTCATTAAGTATACGCGAAAAAATGTATTTAAAAGTAAAAAAAAAAAAAAAGTTGTAAATAGTGCGATAAATAATTTACCTGACGTCCCCACTACGGCAGGGTGTGACACAAGGTCTTTTTTTTACGTGGATGCCCATACATATGCATATGGGCCAAGGACAAAAACTGCTGTCACACTGGAACCGCTTTTACACTGACCCCTCTCCCTTTTAGTATACTGAGGAAGGTTTGGAATTCCCTGCATACGGATCAAAAATAAAAATTGCCTAGTTTTCGTGACCACTGTCGCGTTGGCGTCGATATTATCCCGACCCCATCTTTCTTAGTGCAATGAGGAATGTGCTGCCACATGGTTGGCAAACCCGGCATCAGGCGCCTTCTCCTATCTCAAATAAGGAGAGAACAGATACTACCCTTTTATCCCGATCAAAAAAGTACGATAATGTATCTAAGAAAAAGAAATTCCTTTTTATGAGAAGATCAAATAAAAAAAGGAATCTTTAAGACTTAATATCTTATTTAGGCATGCCCATTTTAATATATGGTTTAACCCTCTATTCCGAGAATTATTACTTTGTGGTATTCTGTTTGCTTAATCAAGGTTGATTTTGAGTTTTTACGGTAAAGACAAAATGAGAACGTGTCCCCACCTAGATTAGATAAAAAAATCTTTCTTTTTTTTCAGATTTTAAAAGTTTCAGTGTTAAATATAGTACCACCAAAACGAATGCTTTTTTTTCCGAAATGAAAGCAAAAAATCGCTTTTAAAATATTTGCCAAAAATCAGGGAATTATCCGATCCAAATATAATTTTCAGTACTTATTCATTCATTCATGAATATTTTACAAAATCAATTTTTTTTATTAAAAAACTTAATTCCCCCACTTTTTCGATATCTCGTGTGTACTTTTTAATTTGGTGTGTATTCCTCCAAATCTTTCCAGCTTTATAATAAATATCCCTGAAGATATTATTTCAGTAAAAAAAATTATGCAATATCAAGAAGCACGTGTGAACATACGGAAAACTCTTATCAAAATAATTCAATAAAACTAAAAAATTATTTAATTTTGAGAATTCCTGTTTGAATTTAAAACATTTTGTGACTTTATCTTTCAGATTGGACAGAAAAGAGCTACACAATTTAAAAATATGTGCGATTTTGAAATTCATCTCTTTGCAGTTTGTCACAAGAGTTTCTTTTATTAAATAAAGACATATTTGAAGAATCAAAAAATGCAAATTTTAAAGCCATTTTCGACTGTGAATCTTTTTCAGGAGAATTTTATAATTTCTTTTTTCTTTTTAGTAACTTAGATTATTTTTGATATGAATGTACAAAAAGGACATAATTCTGATATTGTACTTTGACTGACTAATATTCAATATCGGAAGAGAATTCTAAATTAATCTAATTTCGTATTTCCCGTTCAGTCAGTTTTTGTGTTCTTGAACGCAGTTTTCCGATTCATCGGTACAGGTGTTTGTTTGTTGTTTGTTTTTTTCGCGTCTCTGTTTTCCTGCCTTTTTTACAGATTCTTGTATACAGTGTAACCCGGATATAAGAGAAACCCGGATATAATATATATATATTCTCTGGTCCCAAATTAGAGCCTGTGTTAATAAAACAAAATAGACCAAACCCGGATATAAGATAAACCCGAATATAAGAGACTTCTTCTCCGGTCCCGACAACTCTCTTATATCCGGGTTACAGTGTACTAATGTAATTTTTCTAAAATTTACTCTTTCTTTTCACATTAACGCAAATTACATTTACGCTATATTTTTGTTTTGGTAGCGCCTTCAAATTTATTCATTTACTAAATTTAATAAAAACTTATAGAATAAAAAACTATATTCTTATAACTATTGGTTAAAGAAAATTTATTTTTAAACATAAATAACACATTTTATTATTGCACTACTGGTTTTCCATATTTCTTTTGGTTTTATTTTTACTCTTACACGCGCTTTTTCGGACAGGGGTAGAATTACAGTGTTCTTATTTTGTCCTTTGACCTCACGGGCTACCTTAAGTAAAAGTTTTATAAATTTTTTTAAGTACTTCTGTTTTAAGTAAAAGTTAAACAAAGCATTCTTCTCTTTTATAATAATAGCCATTCAGTGTTTTGTATACCTCACACGCAGCGATCAAGCGGTGTCATGACTGAAGAGATAATAGTAATGAAGTTTAAGTGACAGCCATTCCTTCTGTCCTTTTTTCGCTATATCTTTTAAGTATCAAATTCTCAAAGCCTTCCTTTTTTCCTTGTATCCAAGAAATGTCAACTGTCTCTTTTCTGATTCTGAGTATAATTGTCCCTTTTGTTTCCACTTTCCTTAAGACTTCTTTGATTACACGCTTCGGTATTCTTATCATCCTTCTGTTGAACCATATTTCTTTGCCACCAATTTCCTCCTTATCTGTGAGGAATATAGCGCCTACCTCTTTAAATTTTATAATGATTTTGTCTATGCAAGCAAGGTGCACCAAAATGAAAAAGTGGGGCAGGGGGCTAAAACAGATGTTAAAAGTGGAGTGTGCTAAATTAGATATAAAGTTTTAATGATTCCTGATGTTAAATTTTTTTTATCTGATCCTCTCATAAAGTAGGTACTTCCAAAGATTCTCTTAAAAATGAGCCTACCATGATGAACAAAATTCCCAAAATTTAATAAAACAAAGTGTTATCGTCAAAATCTTTATGTAGGAAAGACCAAATGATTTTTTGATTATTAAATTATATTTTAATCCTTTTTAGGACCTTCAAAATTCCGATTAATTTTTTTTTCTGGTGCCAGTAGTTGGCCATAAATTATTATAGGAAATTTTAGCGTCTTTTTGCAGTGAAAAACACATTGATTTGGAAATTCTCTCTAAAATCAAATAATTGTTGGATTTTAATTAAACTTTCAGGACTTATTCACAAATGATTTAAATTATTTTAGAAACATTTCTTTTTGAGAAAATCTTGATAGCATTTTTTTTTATATCTGTTACCCCCATTTATTTCATTTTATGAAATTTCAAAAGATTCATTTTTGTGGAGCTTAAATTTTATATCAGTTATAAGCACACGTTCATTTTTTTTTTTTTTTTTTTGTAAAACAGGTACTCTAGTTATCGATAATCTGATCTGAATCGTAAAATAAAAATGCAATAAAACTAAGACATAATTTATTAAGAAAAGCTTTTAATTGCTTTTATGAATAAGATATATTATGGACACCATTGTCTTAAGAAAAAATATTTTCGACGAATACTGAATTTTTACAAGAATTGTTTTAATATTTTAAATTTTAATTATAATATTTATAGTGTTTTAAATCCTTTAAAATTCTATATTAATTTGTAGCGGTTAGGTGCTATTGTTATTAAGTAAAAGCAATAGTTACTAATCATAAATGGAAAAACTTACGACAATTCAGCGACCCTCAGTATTTTAAAGGGAACTTTGATTTTTTTTGTCTGTATATAAACGTGCTGAATTTTGTAAATGCACAACATTATGAGAAAATAAGAGCAGTGACTATAGTAGCGATTTTCCAAGCGTAGCTTAGATGTGGCACAAGGCCGAAAGTAGGGGGCAACCTGTGAGTATCGAACTCACTACTGAGAAAAATTACGACTTATTAGTGAGTTCGATCCTCACTGGGTGCCCCCATACTTTCGGTCTTGTGCCACATCTAGGCTACGCTTGGAAAATAACTATATGAGCGGTAACTATAGTAATTTTAAAGCCAAAGTACCTAAATTGCAATAAAACGTTAGATTATTTAGAATATTTTCCTAAAGTTTTAAGATTACTCTAGTTAAAAAAAAAATCATAAAAAAGGCGCTCATGTTATATTCGTCAATTTATACAGATATGTCCTCCGTAGAAAAAGTTTCCAAACATAACTATTCCGATAGTTGTCAACAGCTCATAAAAACACCCACTTCCGTGTTAAAAAATGCTTTTCTGCGATATTTTATACTAAATGTAAGTAATATTTGTCTCAAATCAGATTAATTAAACTTTAAAGCAGCTAATCTTCCTGAAACAAAGTTTCAGAAAAATGAATTTTATTTTTGAAAGATTTTTTAATAAAGAGAAAGATTGGTAAAAGATTTGTAAATATGGCTAAAATTAGCGATTTCTCAAAAAAAAAAAAAGAAAAAAAGAATTCCGATCAATTTAAATTCGTTTTCAAATACAGCAATGTTTTGCATATTGAAAATATTTAATTTTATCTAGTTACCTGAAATTAAAACTAAAGTAAAAGCTTCAAGAAAGATTTTTAATTGTTTTAAAATTCATTTTAAAGTATCGCTACATAAAAGGATTTTTTTTTATATCTATTATCTTACTGTTGACATTTTTTTGTTTTGAGTTTAAATAAATACACAATTTTATTTTTATTTTTAATTTTTTTTATTTTTGACTTTTCGCTTGGATTTATTTCCTAGGATCAAACCTGTAGAAGCTAATTAAAAAAAAATGAAGCTTTTTGATTTATTTTGAAAATTAATGTCAGTACTGATTTCAGACAAACGACACTAGAGACATTTGTCTCAAATCGGTACTGACATTCATTAATAATATTATTTTCAATTTTCCGGACCTAAATGTCCGAAAAGCTAAATAATTTTCTAATCGTAGCTGAGATGTGGCACAAGGCCGAAAGTGTGGAGCACCCAGTCAGTATGAAACTCACTATTCAGTCGTAATTGTACGGATATTACTTTTTTGTACGGACATTAATTTTCAAAATAAATCAGAAAACAATGAAAATACGATTGAACAGAACTGTATCAGCTCTGCTCGATCGCATTAGACAAAGGGCAAAAGGACGAATTTAGATTTGTTTTGTTCTCAGCTCAGCCAAAAAGGTAAGGGGGACTGAAGTCCCCACCCCCATGGAGCGCCGATGATGCTATGTTCAACATTATCTGAAATTTGCTGGACTCGTTAAAAATTATTGAAAAGTAAGTATAAAATAAAGTTTAGTTTAAAGTGGACATTCTTATTTTTCTTGGTGTCTCAGTTCTTTTTACTGCTTAATCGTTGTTCTAATTAGAACGCATTCTTTTGGAAGCGCGCTTTTGTCAGCCATATTGGTGGTGTAATTTGTAGAGTGCAACGTAAGTTAAAAAAGCAAAAAACAAAAAACAAAAAAAAAACCTGCGCACTTTTACTTGACAAGGATCTTTTCTTTAGGGCTGGTATTTCTTCCAGTAGATGATATCTAAGCAACCGTTATGTACATTACTGCAATTATCGCCTCCTCTCTCAATGTAACAATGAGGAAAAAGTTACTATACATTTGAAGCTCTAATTTCAACTAGCTCTTAAATACAAAAAAAAGGACACATCGACACCAAATTTCAACATGAGGTTTTTTGATTAAGTAACTAATAATTAGATAGAGATGGAATAATGGATAGCAGCTCGGATTGAGGAATTGGAGAACCGAGTTCGAATTCCAGTCGAATCCATTACATTCACTTACGTGCTAATACCCTTGGAAATCCTCTTCTAAGGCTATGGGTAAATAGCAGGACAAACTTGGGTGGCAACTGGTCTACTGCAAATCGAAATGGCAACCGACTGTGGGGAAAAAAATCTGCCTCGCCAGTCATGTATGGAAAGAAACATGATCGCCTAAACGTGTATCACGCTTAGACGATCATGACTGAACTAATAATTGTCTCGCTGCGGAGCGTGGGGTAGCAAGCTAATTTCTGAATCCAATTGTTAATCCTCATTGGGTGCCCCACGTCTGTATTTTTATATGAGACTAAAAAGTTCTGTTGTGGTTAGTAAGCTAGATTAGCACACGATTACTACTACAGTCAGTTGAATTCTTAAATGGTGACCGGTGGTCAGCTTGCTCGATGGCAAGTCGAACCCTGATGGAGTGGGTCCCTTACATCAAATAAAAATACAATAAAGAAACAAACACCGACAACTGTTTTAATAATGAAAAAGAATAAGAGCTTTATAAAGTCATCTGTGGGAGTTCACTCACGTCATTTTTTAGGTTACAATTGTTTTATGGTACATGTGAAAAAAGGAAGAAATTTACTCCGTAGTATTACAAGGCATATAACAATATATATATATGGACACGTGTTGCCCGTACCAAGGTTCGTGGTGAAGAGATTGAATTTAACGTCTTTTGGCGGGATATCTGTATTTCCGGCAGGAACAGTTTTTGTTGCATGCTGGGAGTGTTTTTATTATTTTTAATTTTTATTTAATTTATCTTATACAACGTTTCTATGTTATTGTTTTGTTTTATTTTATTTATAATTTTTATTATTATTTTATTTTTAATTTTTATCTATTTATAATAATAATAATATCCCTACACATCTGCACACCTTCCAATGTAAGTGGGAATTTTCGAAGTTAAGGATCATAAAGACAAGCTTAAGTAATTCGTTGTCTGAAGAGAATTTGGAATCATGCATGTTGCTATATCTTTAAAAAAAGGAATTGTTAGATGAATTGGATGCAGAAGCAATTATTGATAGTTTCACACAATCAACTAGTGAACACCAACAATTGCTCTTAATATAAGGGACTGCATGCTCTATTGTACTTTTGAACTATCTGTTAATGTGTAAACGGTGCAGTAAACTATTTAAAATGTCAGCCAAAGTTAAAATTTAAAAAATAAATAACAAATTCAATTATAACATTCTGTATTTACGTTTGGTATCTACTGCCAATAATATGTACAGTACAGGTACACTGTAATTACGAAGAAATAGAGATTTTTTTCTGCAAAAAAATTAATTGTACCGTTTTTTTTTCTATATGTATTTTTTAAAAATTTGATTTGTTCGTTATGAAAATTAAATTATAGCATCGTAGCTGTGGGTGGGCCCTCCTTTTTCTCTTGGTAACCAATATTTTTAAACCCAATCCGCCACTGAGTCTTGTGCCGTACTAAGTTTAACTAATCGGTTGAAAAAAAAAAGAAAAAAGTCATAAATTAAGTTTTGTTTTGGTAGTAAAAAGTTCGGTTTGTGGATAGAGAAAAAATCACAGAGAAAACTAATATATTCATTAAAAAAACAAAAAACAAAAACAACAACCTATAACGGATGTTCGGGTGGTACAACGGTTATGAATGTGGAATTGGCGCTGAGTTCAAATTCCCGCCAAATCTGTTGCATTTACTGTCACAGTCGGAAAGTGATAACGTCATTTCTTCTCCCCTCAGCTATGAGTTAAATAGCAGGATAGATTGAGCCCTCTATCTTTGGAGGGGGTGGCAGTGAGTCAAAGAAAATAATTATCCTGAATTCAAAACTAAAAAAAAAAACAACGGGAAACTATTCCGCTATCTTTCCTAACAATACAAGGCAATTTGCATGTAATAAAGAAACAATCTGTATATATGAAGAGATATGACAATCGAAAATTATATCTAATAAAATAATATTTGAATTTATTAATATAGCTTAATAAAATAAAAGTCAAATTTAATTTATAGTAATAAATACTATTTTAATAAATTAGTTTATTAAAATATTACTTTAATTAGTTTTAATTAAATAAAATTTCGTTACTGTCACAGCGGCTCGGTTATTGTACCCTTCGATCACCCTCAGGTATCTGTTTATTCAGGAAATTTCGAACTGAATCCTTTAATCTACGGTGTAGACCAGGCATGGGTAATCTTTTTCAGATAGTGGTCCGCATAAGGTGCAATATATCATAAGGTGGTCCGCATAAGGTGCAATATATCATAAGGTGGGCCGCATGAGGTGTAATATATCATAAGGTGGGCCGCATAAGGTGCAATATATCATAAGGTGGGCCGCATGAGGTGCAATATATCATAAGGTAGTCCGCATAAGGTGCAATATATCATAAGGTGGTCCACATGAGGTGCAATATATCATAAGGTGGTCCACATGAGGTGCAATATATCATAAGGTGGTCCACATGAGGTCCAATATATCATAAGGTGGTCTGCATGAGGGGCAATATATCATAAGGTGGGCCGCATGAGGTGCAATATATCATAAGGTAGTCCGCATTAGGTGCAATATATCATAAGGTGGTCCGCATGAGGTGCAATATATCATAAGGTGGTCTGCATGAGGTGCAATATATCATAAGGTGGTCTGCATGAGGTGAAATATATCATAAGGTGGGCCGCATGAGGTGCAATATATCATAAGGTGGGCCGCATGAGGTGCAATATATCATAAGGTGCAATATATCATAAGGTGGGCCGCATAAGGTGCAATATACCATAAGGAGGGCCGCATATGGTGCAATATATCATAAGGTGGGTCGCATGAGGTGCAGTACTGTTGTGACCAAATAATTGGTTAAGAAATAACAAAACGAGGTGACAAATAAATAGTGTATTGAACAGTAAATACAACAGAAGTGTGTTACACGACTTGGGAGTGGGTGTCGGTTGACCAGCGTTCAGTCTATCACTATTATATTTAACACCCCCCATGAGGGTTATATGTGGCACAAGGCCAAGTTTAACGTGGGTCATCCGAGTCCATGGACTCGGCTAAAAGATCCCCCGTCGAACCCGCATAAACGGGTTCGGGTCTGTCTACCTCCCCGGATGAAACTGCCTATCGGCACTGCGTAGTGCGTCGTCCGGGTTCCTCTCTGCCTTTTCAGAGAGTTTGACAGGAGCTGCGAACAGTCACAGCCTCCGAAGAACAGTCTATATCACTATTAGTATTTAACAAAAGATAGTAAGAAGTGAACCAAAGATAGTAAGAAGTGGACGATAGTCTGTCTGCAACACAAAGTGACTTCCATGAATAAATCTATGGAATTTGGTTACAGCAAAACTTATCCCTAATGCTTCCTTTTCTATTTGTGAGTAACCCCTTTCAACTGTTAATAGCGTCCTAGATGCATGGGCGATTGGCTTTACCGATCCATCCTTCAGCTTATGCAAAATGTACGCCCCGATACCGCAAGAGCTAGCATCGCTGGATACAATGATGTCAAGGTTTGGATCGTAGTGAGTCAGGAACAGATCTGATGTAAGGACATCCTTTATTTTCTCAAATGCTTCCTGGTATTCGGTTGTCCATTCCCACTCTGTCTTTTCTAAATAATTCATTGTGTGGAGCTCTCAAACAGTGCATTTTTGGAACAAAAACCTTATGATAATTGGCAAGACCTAAAAGACTTTGAAGAGCCGACACATTTTCTGGTACTGGCATATTCTTTATTGCCGTTGCTCTATCTGGGTCGGGACGTCTTCCGTCTTTGTCAATTTGATTCTCTCCAGGAAAAACTCACACTTCGCGTCCTTTAGCTTGAATCCGTAACCATGGATTCTCCTGAACGCCTGCGATTTGTGTTCCTCGATGCTCTCACTTTTCATTAGGACTTCATCGAGATAACATCGTGTCCATGACCAGTTGAAAAATGGAAGGATCGACCTTCGCTCCGAACGGAAGTCTTAGAAATTTGTATCAACTCTTGTGGGTGTTTATACAAAGGAGCTTCGAGCATTCCTCATCCACTGGTATTTGTAGATAAGCATCGCTTAAGTCAATATTAGAGAAAAATTTTCCTCCACTGAGTTTAGCGAATATCTCCTCTGGACTTGCAAGAGGATAATGGAGATCCTTTAGGGTGCTGTTCAGCCCCGTAGAGAAATCAGCACATACACGAATTTCCTTGCTCTTCTTTTTAATACGAACTGTGCAGGATGCAAATTCGCTATACTCCACCTTTGCCAGAACTCCAATTTCCGATTCAATTCTTCGTCAATTTGATTTAACGAGGCAAATGGAACGTTACGTTTTTTCTTAAAAACTGAATTAACGTCTGGCTTCAACTCAAACTTAGCAGACATTTTAGTGCATTTTCCTAGTCCTCCATTGAAAACGTCGGGAATTTTTTTTTTAAGTTCACCTTTCAGCTTTTCTGCTTCGTTAGTCAAATTTTCGACTTTTTGACATAACGAGTTAATAAGCATATCCCAAAGTTGAAACTGTTCCAACCAATCAGCCCCGAACAGATTATCCGTATTCTTCATAACATACGCCTTAAGTTTTAACTTGAATGACACGTTCGTAACAAGATCGCCAATAAACTTAATAGTTACTCCTTTAGCTATTCGGTTCGTTCTTAAAGTCGGCTTACCCATTTTTTTCCATGTTTGATAATTAATTATGGATAAGTCTGTATCCGAATCCAGCTGTAGCCGTATATTTTTGTTACATATTTGTACTTCAATATATTTTCTGATGTTACTACATTCTGGTTAATCAGGCTTGGTAGTTTTTACGAAACTTTTCTTTGTCTTGCTCTTAATCCTGCAGTGAGAACGTTTGTCTCCCACTTTATCGCAATTAAAACATTTTTTATCTTTAAAAGGACAATCTCTATATCATTGTAATTGACCATACCCGAAACATGGTCTTGACGGCAAAGTAACTGTATTATTTTTTGGTTGGCCTATTTTAAATTTTCTTTGGCGTATTTTTTTTTAATGTGAGCCACGCCACTCTGTTCGATGTTTTTCGAATAATCTCTGACGCTCACGAAACGTTGGCAATATTCGGCAACTTGCTGCAAAGTAACGTCGGGCTCGTTTTCTAGCTTGTTGAGCACCCTACGACGTATTTCGAGGTCTTTTGCTGAAATCAAACCCTGGACGAAAATCAGACATTTAAAGTTATTGGCGCTTAACCCTGCCAATTTGAAATCATCGCAGTGTTTATTGACTACACTCGCGAAAGTAGCATAATCTTTGTCTTCTTTACGGGTGAGATTCATGCATTTCCAACGCTTGTGAAACTGACGTTTTTGGACTGAAGAGTTCTGTTAATGATTGAACCACCCCTTTAAATTTCAAGTCGCTGGTTTTCTTAGGTAAAATATATTTAACAAACTTAGTATATTCTGTGCATAATTTCCTGAGGAGTAGGCGAACCTTTTTTTTTTATGGTCAGCCCAATTTGCACAATCCGTATTATATTTTTGAATTGGACAAAGTCCGACAATTTATTTAAAGACATTTATGATATGTTTAACGTTCTTTTTTATAGATACAAGTATTTAAGCAAATGCTCTGTTTTATAATAAACAGTATTAAATAACGTTTACCGGCCTGAATGTCCGAGAAATTTTCATAGAAAATGTTCGTTCTCCGACAGGAATCGAACCTGTATCCTATACGGAACCGTCATTTCGCGTGATGTGCCTTAACCGTTCGGCCACAGAGAAGCGTCTGGTTAGCAAGGTCGATTTTACTATCTTTAAACTTAAATCTTCCATGAATCTCTTCTATTCATATCTGCTCTAGCGTATCAAATGTAAACAAATGACGTCATATATTTTTGAATTGGACAAAATTCCGACAATTTATTTAAAGACATTTATGATATGTATAACGTTCTTATTTAAAGATACAAGTATTTAAGCAAATGCTCTGTTGTATAATAAACAGTATTAAATAACATTTACCGATAGTAAAATCGACCTTGCTAACCAGACGCTTCTTTGTGGCCGAACGGTTAAGGCACGTCACGCGAAATGACGGTTCCGTATAGGATACAGGTTCGATTCCTGTCGGAGAACGAAAATTTTCTATGAAAATTTCTCAGACATTCAGGCCGGTAAATGATATTTAATACTGTTTATTATAAAACAGAGCATTTTCTTAAATACTTGTATCTATAAAAAAAGAACGTTAAACATATCATAAATGTCTTTATACAATCCGTATTGTATACGTCCTCGTAATGTTTAAATTACGACGCAAGCGTAATTTTATTTTCAGGTGCGTACGTGAAGTTTTCAATAGCACTCCATATATAACACTTAGAGAGAATGCGTTCTGGCTATCCTCAATTTGGCTTTTGTTGGATAAGTGCCTTTGCTCATTCTGTGTTTTAAGGAGCAATTCCTCAAGTTTCTGTTGTTTAACCAGAATTTCTAGGTGCAGTTTTTGATTTTCTTGTTCATTTTGCAAACGCAATTCTGCTTGTTCTCGTTGGAATTTCTCGTGTCATTCTTGAAATTTATTTTCCAACAGGAGTTGCTGTTCCTGCTGGTGTTTTATCTCTAGCATTGCACTTTTAAATTCATCCATTTTACTGCGGTAGTACGAATTTTTTTTTTCACTTCACCCAACAATAAGTCTGCTTGACTTGAACAATTTTTTTTCGGAAAAATTTAAAAGCGAGAGAGGGGGTAAATTTTTACCCTATTAGTGCAAACAATAAGTCTGCTTGACTTATTCCGTTCGTTTAATGTCTTGTTGGTATAGAAGAAAAATAACAGGTTTATCAACCTTCTTCCCAACCACTGAATTGAACTTGTAGAAATCCTATTGTTTACGGCTTTTTTTTCCACTTACAGTGCAATAACTTACATTGGATATCCTTTTACTGTAGAGAGTTTCTTTCTTCACCAGTGTTGTAGAAACTGGAAAAACTTTTAATGATTTAACTTGAAGATCGTTTCTTCCAGTCATTCGTTGCCAAGATGTTGTGCAACAAATTTTTATGTTTTAACGTGAAGTTCGTTTCTTCGAATATGATTAAGAAATAACAAAACAAGAGGTTGCAGATAAATCGCGTATTGAACAGTAAACACAACAGAAGTGTGTTACACGACTTGGGAGTGGGTGTCGGTTGACCAGCGTTCAGTTTATCACTATTAATATTTAACAGCCCCCCCTCCGCCACGAGGGATATACGTGGCACAAGGCAGAGTTTAACGTCGGTCATCCGAGCCTGTAAACTCAGCTAAAAGTTCTCTGTCGAACCCGCATAAACGGGTCGAGTCTGTCTACCTCCCCAGACGAAACTCTGCCCTTCGGCACAGGCTCGTCTGGGTTCCTCTCCTTGAAAGAACAGTCTATTACTATTCCTCTGTGGCTTACTTTTCCTACTACTTTATAGTAGGTGGAAGAGTCCATAATAGACTCATTGGAGGGAAGACACTACAACAAGTACATCATAAGGCAGACTGCATGAGGTGCAATACATCATAAAGTAGACCTTATGAGGTGCAATACGTCATAAAGTTGACTGCATGAGATGCAGTACATCATAAGATGGGCCACATGAGGTGCAGTACATAAGGCGGACCGCATGAGATGCAATACATCACAAAGTGGACCGCGTGAGGTCCAATACATCATAAGGCGGACCGTATAAGGTGCAATACGTCATAAAGTGGACCGCATGAGGTGCAGTATATCATAAGGTGGGCCGCAGTAGTTGCAATACACCATAAAGAGGACCGCATGAGGTGCAATACATCATAAAGTGGACTGCATGAGGTATGATACATCATAAGGCTAGCTGCATTGCTAAAAAATCTAAATAATTTTTCATTAAAGATACCGTAGTCATTTCCTGGAGAAAGGACCATGCACATAAGCATCTGCCTCAGAAATGAGGAAAAGTTGCCTTTTTTTCTTTTGAGAAAAGATTACTTCCATAATAAAAAAATAATAAAATTTTCGTATAATGTTATCCCTGAGTGATTAATTGCTGCATTCTGATTTCTTTCTAATTTATTCATTTGAGTATGCAACAATATTTGTAAAAGAAGAAATATATTTATTCTCTAGAGAAAAACAATTATCATTGACGTTTCTTGTTTCTGAAGTAAAAGATGTTTACACGTATGATCTTCCTTAGTGAAAAATCGCCAATGGTTAAAAATGCTAACAACGTTACCTTCAACGAAAAGTTACAAAGAACATTTTAATAATGGTTATTTTCCTTAAGAAATTAGGCATGCCATTCAGAAAGCTAATCGGGCCTCATCTGCATCCCCTTGCCACAGTTTGCTCATGACTAGTGTAGACTATTCACATTCTGCTATCCATGTCTAAGGATATCTCATTATTTTAATACTGCTAGTTTTGTTTCCACTAAGTCCAAATCTGTACTATCCAGTTCAGCTCAGAGATCGAACTCACAGTTATTGTGTCACCAAATTCACAAAGTACCGCAACTCTTTAATCCTCTCCTAATAATGTGAACTGTCATGATTTTTTAGGAAAAGCAGTGGGGAGTGATTTTCCTGTTGTTGTTTCCACGGTTTTTTAATGTGTTTATGCATGTGTTAATTGATTGCTTTGTTTGTTTAACAACATATCAACTCCTTATGGGTCATTTAATTTTCTTGAGCGCTTTGAAGTAATAAAATGATATATGTTATTCTGCTTTCACAATTGTATACATGGTAGATGATACTCAGCTTTTGTGCATTTATATGTTTGTGTGGACATAATTACGAGAGGCGGTGATATGTGTGTTTTATATTACAGTTTTGTTGATGTTATATTTTGGAATACAGCTTAATTTCTTTAAGAAATTGTAGGGTATTATATGGATTAATGTCATAGAAGAATTCTTTCATGTTGGTTGCTTGATTTTGTTTAGCGGTATATTGATTTCTATGTGTTATTCAATGCCGGAATCTAAATATTTTGAACACAATTTTATGCCTTCAACTAAATATATTTTGAATGCAATTGTATGCCTTCAACTACAGATAAAAGTTTTTGAGGTGACCCACCAGAATCACACTCTGGATGATCCCATATCAGTTAGAAATATTTGCTGGATGATCCCATATCAGTTAGAAATATTTGCTAAGTCTAGCAAAAAGTGAAGTTCATTGGCAGACACAGTGGGGTAATCTCAAATATATATATCATGCCTACATTATTAACCCTTTGAGTCCTGACCACCGCTTTACCGGTGGTAGAGAAAAATGACTTAATGCCCAGCTACCGGTTGAACGGTGGGTAAACACTTGTAACTATTTTTATATCTAACATGAAACATTATATACCAATTATTTGCAAACTTTGACTCAGGTGCTCAAGCAGAAAGCTTAAAATTGTTCTGGAACGTAGCACTCAAAGGGTTAAAGTCAATAGATTTTGAATGAAGAGGCATGAAAATTACCAACTGATCCCATGCACAAATTTCTATAATTTTGTGATTTGTATAAATTTTGAAAAGGCATAGATATAATTTGTTAATAGCATTTCAAAATGCATTAGATTAAATTTTTTGTGGAAATTTTACTTGTACATTGTCAACATTTTGTTCATTTTCTCTGTGAATGTTTGTGTATTGATAAATAAATTTAATGATATGATCATATATAAAAAAATTTGTAAGTTATTGAATTTGTCACATGTTATGAAAAGATAATATATAAAATACTCTGCATACAGGGTGTCCCAAAAGTCACTATACATTTTCTTTTTTTTGTTTTTGCTTCAGATATCATTTGGAGAGATGTGTGGCCATCAGTGTTTGATAGCTTAGACTTTGAAAATTTTGTAAGTGTATCATTCCTTTGCCCATAGCTTGCCAATTTATGTTGGAGCAGTGTTGCAAAATTGTCACTTAGCAAGAAGTTTTTCAGTCCTTGCAAGTTTGAGAAGCTTTATGGCTGTCAGGGCAAGTTTGAGAAGCTTTATGGCTGTCAAACTGCTCCAATGTGTAGCACAATTTACACTATCTATAGCAAGTTTCTTGAAACAGGATCTGTTCTTGACAATGCAGCGTGAGGTTTGCTACTACCACCACTGATGAAAACACCAAACTCCTTGAGCAGTTGTTCTCTCAAAGCCAGGGAGGACTGTCCTGGAGATTAGCATCAGCAAAAGCATGATTCAGCAAATGCTTCGGAAAGTGATAAAGCTCTACCTGTATGAACTCCATGTTCTTCAAACGCTTATGATGCTTATGTGGAAATGTGTGAATCACTCTTCTGTCATTACCAAAACAATCCTCAGCTCTTGGAGAACTAATGGTTCAGTGACAAGTCTATCTTTCATCTCTTTGGTCAGGTAAACGAGCACAACTGTAGAATTTGGAGAAAATCAAATCCAGCAGAAATTCTCAAGCATAAACACGACTGTCCAAAGCTGGTGGTTTGATGATCCATGTTTAGCTCTCGGCTGATTGAACCATTTCTCTTCTGCGATGCATCCAGTAACTTGACTGCAGTTACAGGGGAAAATTACCTGAAGATTCTGCAGGAGTTTGCTGTGCAACAAATTTAGGTAAGGAGTGAGTTTGCTAATGTTTTTTTTTTTCAACAAGACAGAGCCCGCCCCCACTTTGCCAGATTAGTGTGGGATTTCCTGAACATCAAGTTTCCTAACCGATGGAGCTGTCAAAGGGGGTCCTCCTAAATGGGCTCTGGATTCTCCTGACCTCATACCTTTTGACTTTTTTCTGTGGGGCTATATCAAAAGCAAGGTGTGTGTAACTCAGCACTGTGACCTGTCACAGCTTGAGGAAAGAATCAGTACAGCCTGCAGCAAGGTTGAGGAAGGGATGCTGCAAAATGTTGGAGAGGTTGCATCCGAAGGTGTCTGAAGGTTGTTGAATATAGAAATGCCCATGTGGAGGTATACAGGTAGTATTCAAGGCATTGGAACGTGATGTCAGTAAAACTGCAATGATTCCTTTGATGATGTAAAAAATATTAATAAACTCAGTTTCTTGTGTAATTTTTAGGAATTTTTTAAAAGTGTAGAGTGACTTTTTGGACATGCTATATACATATATATATATATATATATATATATATATATATATATATATATATATAATAAGACAGAAGGAACACTTACCTTCACCGATGTGTTTTCTCCTCTGAGGGACTTTATCAAATCAAATGCAAGGATTTTATTTTGTAACAAGTATTTATATACAAGAGCAAAACTATTTACATTGTTTGGACTGTTGTCCTCATCATGACATTTCAGCCATTGTACACACTGGCCTTCTTCAGGTGATTGGAATTTCAAATTCAACCCTATATTAAGTCCACTGGGGGACATTGTTCTAGTTTCATGTGCCATACCGCTTTCGGATGTCTCAGTTATCTCCCTTTAATTCAACTCTCCAAGTTTTTGTTCACCACTGCAATAGCCAGGTATTGAACTCACAACTCTTTGGATCAAGTCACTGGATTCAACCAACACGTTTCTCCACTGAGCCATGTGTCCTTGAGGACATATTACCCATATAATGAATATGGCAATAAAGATGAGGACAGCAATCCAAACAATGTAAATAATGTAAATAATTACAATAACTCATCTCAGAAATATAAAGATATAAGAGGAAAACTCTTATTTGTAATTTTAAGAAGACTCATAAATATTTATCAGGTTAGCCAAAGAGTCTAGGCAAGCTATGGAGGACACTAACTTGAATATTTATGAAAAATACAAAATATTGTACAAACAGCAAAAATTATTATTTACAATATTTATATTTGGACTATTATCCTCATCTTTATTGTTGTTGTCACAACGTTTCAGCCATTGTATCCTCCAGCCTTCCTCAGGATCATATCGATCTATAATGAATTCTGAACTGAACCCTTTATTTAATCTACAGTGGTGTTCTCGTTCCACTGTTCATATCTAAGGATATCATCTAATTCTTATTTTTATTTAGTATTGTTCAGTTATTGCTTGCCTGTTTCGAACTAAGTGCAAGTACACACTGCCTGATCCAAGAATTGAACACACAACAACTATGTCATCAAATTCACAAACCCATGCTTTTACTCACTAGGCGATTGTCCATTTGTGGTGATGGTGCCATAGATGAGGATGCTGTTTGGAAATTTTGATCAAAAAGATCAAGAAGGTTCCAAAAGGCCTGCAGGCATGGATGATGTCCAACTTGAAATGATGATTAAAAAGGATCCAAGTCACATGACACAGAATATTGCAAAGATACTCCATCTATCTCATATTAGTGTTATGAGGCATTTAAAAACACTTGGATACATGAATCACGACGATGTTTGAGTGACTGATGATTGAACAGGAAAAAAATTTAATGGACCTCATTTTCCATCTGTGATTCACAACCCATTTTTAATAACAATCCATTATATGTGTCTTGGGCTATCTGAAAGCCAACTGAAACAATCATGAGGAAGAAGAACCTATGCTGAACCAATTCAGATCTGGATCAACAATAGCTGCACATCCCATTGACTCACTTCAAGATGAAAGACAGGAGCCACAAACACCAAACTGCCAAAGCAGGGTACAACCATCAGAATGAGGAACATTTGCATCCTCTATGCTAGTGGTTGCCAAAGGTTGCAGCACACCTCATAAGTGCAGTAGAAGAGGATAGCAGGTGTGACAGAATGATTGAAAGACAATCAAAGATTTAGAAGCAGTTTCAAAAATTCATATGCTAAAAATAAATATGATTTCAAAATTTAAAATATTATTACGGATTACTCGTAATTGCATGTACAAGTTCAAGTATAAATAGTTATAAATAATTATTGACCAATTTTATCATTGTGATTTTATCATTATATCAAGTATTAAGAATATAATAACTATGGTCTGCAAATTGGAGGAGAGAGTTATCAATGATAATTTTTTTTTTTAAATGTATTTTTTATCATATAAAATTTGGTAAGGTGGGAGCAAATTTTAATTCTGAAAATGCAACCCAGAGAAAAAAGTTTGGGGACCACTGCTCTATGCTTTCAAAGAGTGAACAGACATGTCAATACTGGAACTCCTGAGAGCCACAACCAATAGACCAGACTGGAATAAGTTGTCTGTTTCTTCTGCCCTCAAGTTGAAGGACAGATGATGATTATAATGATTATATATGTAGAGTGAAAAAGAATTCTTGCATTCCAAAAAAGAAAATGACAGGGTGTAAACAACAACATTTCCTCTACCTCACTGACAACGTTCAGTTCTTGCTAATGACTGAGATGGTTGAAAATACTTGAAAAGAAATTGAGCAAAACATTAACTTTATCCACAATTTTGATCCTGATGTTAATTGAAAAATACAATAGAAGATTAAACAGCCAAACCTTGTTTGAATTTTAAAAAACTTGTATATATATATATATATATATATATATATATTTATATATATATATATATATATAAACAGAACTACACAAAAATATCTTGAAATACTAAAGAGTAAATTTACTCCATAAAATCGTCATTGGCTTCAACCATGACCTCCAGATGACTTCAGAAACTCCTGCATCTCTTCTGGACGATCTTCTTGTTTAAATTGGTGAATGCTGCCATAATGCTTGCCTTCAGTTCATCTTTGATGTTACAAGGAGTTTTGTTGGTCTCTTGCTCAACTGCACCTCACACATAATAATCAAGAGGGCTGCAGTCTGGGGAGTTACGGGGCCAGATATAAGGGTGATGTGGTTGCAGAAATTGTCTGACAGCAGTGAATGGGTTCTCCTGCTTCTTGCAGAGTCCTGTTGCCAGACATAGTGCCTTAAGCGGCCACCCTCTTAGCGCAAGGCAACACTACCTCAAGACACTTGATCTAGGCCTTGGTATTGAGTTTGAGGCCCTGTAGGAAGATGAATGGAGGCTTAACGTCACCATTACTAGTGATCAGGCGAAACTCCTTGATAATCATCATTAGACACACCCAACTCTTTACGAATCCTTTGCATTGTCCTCAGATTGAAATGTTTGTATTGGAGCTTTTAGTATGAATGCCAAGCAGTACAGCATGCCGTTTCCAAATTTCTGTTGGAGTGGATTTATATTTATCTCATAGATGGTACCCAACTGACCCTACTATACTGTGCAGTCAACAAAATCAAATGCAAACAACAAGTATATATGAAATTTACGTATATATGAAATTTAAGTATATACGTATATATGAAATTTAAGTATATATGACAATTTACCCATCGCACCCTCTTTGTGTGTATATATATATATATATATATATATATACAAAATATATATATATATACACAATATATATATATATATATACACATTTGTATATATATATATATATATATATATATATATATATATATATACAAAATATATATATACACAATATATATATATATACACTATATATATATACACAATATATATATATATACACTATATATATATACACAATATATATATATATATTTATACACTATATATATATATATATATATATATATATACAATATATATATATACAATATATATATATATATATATATATATATATATATATATATATATAACAACCCTCAATGCCAATTACAGAACCCAACTAAAAATAATATCAGTAAAATCAGCAGCAAAAACTCTCTTGAAAGAGTATGCAAATACCTCAAAATGCTCTAGAAATTAACCAGTGGCATAAAACAGCAGAAGCCATAGAATGGTTTACTAATATAAAAAGGAAGAATGAATGATATTTGTGACTTTTACCTGTTCATCACCAAGAATTTGCTAATTTCTGCTATAAATTTAGCAAAAAATTACTGTCCTATTAGCGCTGAAAAAAAATAAATATAAACAGTCAATGTATGATTAATAATATTGTATACTAAGCAAGCATACATTCCAGTAATGATGTTGAATTTTATTTCAGTTCTACACTTACCAAATGACTTTAGGCAATATAAAATACAAAAACAGCACAGGTCTCTCTAAACATTTCTGGCAATTAAAGAATGATGGTAATACACCTATTATCGCATGGGATATTGTAGCAAGAGCCAAATCTTACAATGGGAAAAGGAAATAGAGGTAATTTATGTTTTGCTGAAAAATTAGTCATCTTAAAACACTTAAATAACCCTAGCTTTCTAACAAGAGAAATGAATTGATGATTATGTATTGGTATAAAAATAAATATCTGCTTCAAAACGTTGATTCAGATTAATTTTGAATATAAATTACAGTTTGTTTTTTTAAAAAGAACAAGTAATCTCACATGATGTTTAATATAAAAAATAAAAATTAATATTCACAATTCTAAAACAAAAAATATATATATATATATATATATATATATATATATATATATATATATATATATATATATATATATATATATAGACATACAAATCCCGTTTATTTTAAATGTTAAATATATTTTTTTAAATTAAAACAATATGATCTCAGTATAATATATAACAGCACAAATATTGTGATAATCAGATATTTTTAAAAATTTAAATTATATAACAGTCATTTTATTCTCAGCATCTCAAGATTGTGTTGTGCATGAAACTTTGAGTCATGCTATCAGTTAAGGATAATGAAATATCTATCTATCTATCTATCTATCTATCTATCTATGTATCTATATATATATATATATATATATATATATATGAAATATCTATCTGTCTATCTATCTATCTATATATATATATATATATATATATATATGAAATATCTATCTATATATATATATATATATATATATATATATATATATATATATATATGAAATATCTATCTATCTATATATATATATATATGAAATATCTATCTATCTATCTATATATATATATATATATATATATATGAAATATCTATCTATCTATATATATATATACGAAATATCTATCTATCTATCTATATATATATATATATATATATGAAATATCTATATATCTATATATATTTATATGAAATATCTATCTATATATATATATATGAAATATCTATCTATCTATATATATATATATACGAAATATCTATCTATCTATATATATATATATATATATGAAATATCTATATATCTATATATATTTATATGAAATATCTATCTATCTATATATATATATATATGAAATATCTATCTATCTATATATATATATATATATATATATACGAAATATCTATCTATCTATATATATATATATATATATGAAATATCTATATATCTATATATATTTATATGAAATATCTATCTATATATATATATATATGAAATATCTATCTATCTATATATATATATATATGAAATATCTATCTATATATATATATATATAAAATATCTATCTATCTATCTATATATATATATATATATATATATATATATGAAATATCTATCTATCTATCTATCTATATATATATATATATATATGAAATATCTATCTATCTATCTATATATATATATATATATATATATATATATATATATATGAAATATCTATCTATCTATCTATCTATCTATCTATATATATATATATATATATATATATATATATGAAATATCTATCTATCTATCTATATATATATATATATATATGAAATATCTATCTATCTATCTATCTCTCTCTCTATATATATATATAAATATGAAATATCTATCTATCTATCTCTCTCTCTATATATATATAAGTATGAAATATCTATCTATCTATCTATCTATATATATATATATATATATGAAATATCTATCTATCTATCTGTATATATATATATATATTATATATATATTAGTAAAACACACACACATATATATATATATATATATATATATATATATATATATATATCCAAATGTAAAAGAATGAAAAGATTATAAATTCAAACATTCATAACATTAATTTATAAAAACGGGCTGAATACAAGAGTAGAGCAATAAATATTTTTTATAAACTGTTACATTGGAACATGCAAGTTACCACAACAAATATGCATTTTTGTCATGGTAACTTGCATGTCCCAATGTAACAGATATATATATATATATATATGTCATTCACAGACAGTACTGTTTCACTGTATCACAGCTCCTCGGTGCGACTAGACATCCGAATGCCTCAAGCCAGGATTGAAACACAACTAATTTTGTGTCAGCCAGAGCTATCTTCACTCGGTAGAGTTACACAACTAAATCTAGCGTATTGTTTTTACAAATGTAAACAAATGCCAATCAGACAAAGTGCTCCATTCATTTTACTGAAGAGCTTTGCATTAGTGCAGGTGGCTGTTGTTTATATTATTAGCTTATCACTCAACAGTGCTCAATTGAAATGTATTTTCAAGAGCTAAATTATGTTATTCACAGACAGTACTGTTTCGCTGTATCACAGCTCCTCAGTGCAACTAGACCTCCAAATGCCTCAAGCCAGGATTGAAACACAACTAATTTTGTGTCAGCCAGAGCTATCTTCACTCGGTAGAGTTATATATAGGTATTTGTTTACATTCCTAAAAACAATATGCTAGATTTAGCTGTGTAACTCTAACGAATGAAGATAGTTCAGTGGTAGAAGCTCTGACTGACACCAAATTGGTTGGGTTTCGATCATGGCTTGAAGCATTCGGATGTCTAGTCACACTCAGGAGTTGTGATACAGCAAAACAGTACTGTCTGTAAATGACAGATATGCACGTGTTTATCGTTGCTTGGAAATCATCCATGTGAACAAAAACAGACTATCATCAATTTCTTGTTCGTGTATTGCTTAATATATTGTGTAATTGTCACCTTCGATAATGGCTTATGTAAGCCGAAAGCTTAGATTGGATTAAAAAATATGCATCAATATTGTGATTTTCTTTCATTGTATAATGATAATGTTATTAAGCTTATCAGACGATATGAAAAGAACTTACATAAAATATATAGACAACACTTATCTATATTATTTAATGAAACATGTATGAATATATATATATATATATATATATATATATATATATATATATATATATATATATATATACATATGTTTAATTGATTGAAATATATATTTTGCTAATATATATATACACACACATATACATGCACACACAGATACACACACACACACACACACACACACATATATATATATATATCTTTAATTGATTGAAATATATATATATTTTAGCCTATATATGTATATATACATATATTTTGCCTGAAACAGAAAAGATAACAGAACAACACAGACATTTAAGTGAAATTGGATAATGAAATTTATACAGAATAAAAGGAAAGTCTTGGTGGATTTAACTTAAAGACAACTAAATTGTTGCTACTGATTTATGGACAGTACACTCTTTGACTAGATAATATGGTAAGACATCATGTTTTAATTCTCTGTACTTTATTTGAAATGAGAAATCAATACTTTTGAGCAGGATCCCTTTTTTTGTGACATCAGCCTCTATCAGTTACTGACTTAACATTTCCTTTTGAAACTATTTTTTCACAAAAGTATAAATCAAACGACAATAGAATAAAGATGATTCAGAATCTAAAAGGCAAGGCGACAAAAGAACAAAAATTAAACAAAAAGAACTTTGTACATTTTCCTTGATCTAAGAGGTTGTCAGGGTTCCATTTATCATTGGTGAATTACTGTATTATACGACCACACCAACCCCTCCTTCAGCCTCATTTCGGTTTCATACAATATCTCTTCCCCGCCCACATTGATCGCCAAAGATTGTAGCATTCTGATTCCCTTCCTGGAATCTCTCAAGGCTATGGAGGTTACTTGGTAATGCTCATCTCCTCTCAAAGTAACATGACAGGTTGTAATGGTTTATATGATACCAGCAGAAAGGAATGAACCCTGACCTGACCTGTTATTGAATACCCAAGACGGATTGCTTTATACAGTGGAAAATTTCAAATTTCAATCCTATTTACCCAGAAATAGATTCATTCATTAGTGTGAAATGAAAGCAAACTGCCCTTGCTGGAGATTGAACTTGGTTCATTGAATCCATTCTATATGCTGTTAACAGCTGTACAGAATTGCAGAAATCAAATGACTTGAAGACTTTCAACAACGGCAACAACTAAAATGGATAGCTCATGTAATTCGACAAGAAAATAATGACATAATTAATATGCTGACATCCCACACGGCTTCAAACAAAAGGTTAGGGAGAAAATATGTATCAATACTGAAAAGAACTTGTTATGACGGGCCTTGTTTGACTCCTGTTTTTCAGTTAGTAAAATATAACATATATACATCATAGCAACAAAGTGAGGTGTTTATTTATACATAGAAGGATTTGTTACCAGAAGGATTTGCATGTAATAGTTCGGTAGATATATGAAAGTTCTTGTAATGTGGTTGATACTAAATGTTATTGATTTTTGTGTTTGTCTTGGTGAATGAATAAATTATTTACAACTGATAAGTCTATCATTAAAAGGTAATATTAAACATGAGAAAATCATGTTTGTGCTAAGTTTCATGAGCTCTCCTTGTGAGGGACTGATGAAAAAGAGGAAGTCTCTAAATTTCCCGCCAGTAGGGCGATTTCCTATTTTATATGGAATCATGGGAATTAGTTTTTTTTTCTTTAATTCCTCATGATTACTACCAGCTATAACAATGCTGTTAAACCACCCATGGGTGGATACTACACTTTTATCCCAACCCAATGGTCAGAGAGTTAAGAAAAGCTTGGTTGCTTGGTCAATTGAGGCCGAATGTTTCCATATAAGGAAACAACGATATTACCATTACCATTACTATTATTAAGCTGTTGACACATATGATTATATATATATATATATATATATATATATATATATGGGTATGATAAAAACATATGTATACGCACATATACTTGCATGTATATATATATTTTTTCTCAGGTATTATTAAAACAGTGCTCAATGTTATACAACAGAACTATTAAGTATATATTAGTGAATATACATAATATCCCATGTTGATAGCACAATTCAGAGTTTCATGCAAACATGCAATCTTCAGGTGTGTGTTTGCACCTGAAGATTGCATGTTTGCATGAAACTCTGAATTGTGCTATCAACATGGGATATTATGTATATTCACTAATATATATATATATATATATATATATATATATATATATATATATATATATATATATATATGTGTGTGTGACTTTAAGTCATTCATATATATATATATATATATATATATATATATATATATATATATATGACTTTAAGTCATAATGTAAAATGGTATTGTTTTTAAAAAAAAGCCTCAAAATAGAAAACAATTTTGAATACATTTAAAAACTATTGAATTCACAACTTTCTGCAATGAAACATATAGTCATATCACATTGCATCACAAGTCACATAACCCACCAGGGTCTTTGGGACACCACATGTACTGCAGCCATAACAGCAGTGGTGTATCTAGGTCATGATAGCCTGATGGAGAACATCCCTCTTCAGGCTGGTTTTTCTTCTCCTAGACTGGTTGGCACCTCAAGCCTAGTAAACACAAGTTTGTTCTATCAAGTCACAGTTCTGCTTGTATCCTTAAATATAATATACCACACACACACATACACACACACACACACACACACACATATACATACATTTATATATATATATATATATATATATATATATAGTCTGTGGATGGCGATATTAGCTCCTCAAAAGAAAATAATTCAGTCGAGCACTGTGGGGAGAAAGCAGGAATTTGTAAACAGTTACTCTTACTGCTAATAATGCAAGACTCTCCCAAATGATTGAGTTCTCTAGGTCACTGGCATGTTTACGAAAAAATAAATATGCAAAAATTCACCTCTCTGCTGGGCATTCATAGCCTAGGGGTTAGAATCTCCGACTGATGCCAAATCGTTCAGGTTTTGGTCCCAGCTTGAAGCAATCAGATGTCTAGCCACACTGATGAGCTGTGATACAGCGAAACAGTCTGACTGTGGATTATATATATATATATATATATATATACACTTGTTTTTTTTTTTTTGTGTGTGTGTGTAACAATTGATAGGCTGTGTGCAAAATTTTGACATGAGACGCACAGAAGTCAAGACCCCATTCACATCCAAACACAAAAAGCTACTACGCTGAAAACTACAAAGAGACTGACCCAAACAATGATGGCACAGTTCACAGCAAGAACTAAATTCTATCTCTTGTATCCCCATTACTACTAAGCATTCCACACTCTTTCACACAACTGACGACCCACCTGTCCAAATTCAAATTATATTTGTTTTTGTAAAGGAAAAAAGAAACATAACAACATTTCACTGTTTCTCACATACATAAATAAATTATATTTATTTATTTCTTCCTAATTGTCCCTAAAAAGGAAATAAAATACATTTAAATTCATAAAACAAATATTCAACATGACTAATGTTGCCCATAACTCATGTCTGTCACTCATAATTTTTTTAACTAAAGTTCTTTTTTCTTTTCAAAAACAAATATAAGTTCAATCTGGATGGGTGGGTCATCATTATTTTGCACAGTTCCCCTCAATTGTTACACAGAAAAAAAATTGTACTTGGATTAAACAAAAATTACCTACAATATAATACATATTACTTACAATACATTCCTTCTTGCCATCAATTTTGACAGCATGGAAGAACTAGTTTATATATATATATATATATATATATATATATATATATATATACACACAGGGTGGCATAGGTAAACTGTTGCCATTTTATATTTTTAAATTCATGCATGTGTGTTGTTTGTTTTTTGGTAAAGTAAGGGCAGTTGGGCACCATCTGTGAGAAAAAGAGCACTGTGACCAATGCATGCCAGAATTTTGAAAACAGCTGCTGTACTGCTTGGCATTCACACCAGAAGCTCCAATACAAACATTTCAGACTGTTTGGCCGACAATCTGAGGACAGTGCAGAGGATTCGAAAAGGGCTGGATGCATCTCATGGTGATTTGGAGTGGTCACGAGTAATGACAACGTTATGCCTCCATTCATCTTTCCACAGGGCCTCACACTCAACACCTTGGCCTAGATCAAGTTCCTTGAGGAGGTAGTGCTGCCTTGGTTCAAAAGGCTGGCTGTTGGAAAACCCTATGTCTGACAACAGGACTCTGCATGATGTTACACAAGCAGAAGAAGCCAGTCGTGGTTGTCAGACAATTTCTGCAACTACATCACCCCTTACATTTGTCCCTCAAACTCCCCAGACTGCAATCCCTTGATTATTATGTATAGGGTGCAGTTGAGCAAAAGACCAACAAAACTCCTTGTAACACCAAAGATAAACTATGGTAGCATCCACCAACTTAAACAAGGAGAAGAGTTGCAGGAGATTCTGAAGTCATCTGGAGGCTGATTGAAGTCATCTGGAGGCTGATTGAAGTCATCTGGATGCTATGGTTAAAGCGAATGATGATTTTATTGAATAAATTTACTCTTGAGTATTTGAAGATATTTTCACTTTCATTTTTGTGTAATTTAGATGATAATTTATCCATTGCATCCTCTGTGTGTACACACACACACACACACACATATATAAATATAGGTAACTATACTCATCTCGAAAAACCTTCGGTTTCTTGATTTGCCGATAATCAAATCAATGTTGAAGGAAAAAAAGGTTTTAAAAAAAGAAAGAGCCAGGAACATAAACGTCTGTCGAAAATAGTCGTACAGCTTACAGGTTCAAAGACCAAAGAAAAAACCTCTACACGAGTAAACAACTAACTAACTAAGTGCTCACTACAAAAGTAGAGCAGACCTAAGAAAGTATAAGAAAGATAACCAGGACCCCCAATATTTAAATGTAAAATCTAACCACCCAGCGCATATCATAAGACATCTTTCAAAAAGTATCAGCCATAGACTTTCTACCAATTCATCGAATAAAGGCATTTTTGATGCTAATAAATTAATTTACGAGCAAGCTCTATCTAAAAGTGGTCACAAAGATAAACTGGAATATATTGACATAAATAGTAACACTGAAACTCAGAATAAACGTACGAATAGACATAGAAATATTTTGTGGTTTAACCCTCCGTTTAACCTATCTGTAAGAACTAAAATTGGTAAAATATTTTTTAACCTATTGGAACAAAATTTCCCCAAGAAAACTAAGTTGCGTAAAATATTTAATAAAAATAACGTAAAACTTAGTTACTGCTGTATGCCTAATGTAGGGACTTTGATTAGCAGATTTAATAAGAAAAAAACTAGGGACAATCCACGCATTACTTCTTCTAGTTGTAATTGTAGGAACAAAAAAAATCTGTCCCCTACAGGGAAAATGTCAAGAGGAGTGTGTGGTTTACCAGGCTAAAATTTATAAGGACATAGATGACTGCAATAAAGATATAAACCCTAAGGTGTATATAGGAGCAACTCAGGACATATTTAAAAGAAGATATAATCATACAAGTAGTTTTAACAATGAAAAAACTAAACAGCACCACACTATCTAGCTATGTATGGAAAATTAGGCAAGAAAATAATAAAGACCCTATCCTCAAATGGGAAATATTAAAAAGATGTTCTAAATATAAAGCAGGTCAAAAATTCTGTAAGCTATGTATAGAGGAAAAATTAGCCATAGCTTTATATAAGGAACCTAACGATTTATTAAACTCTAAAACTGAGATTCGAAACAAATGCAGACATAGAAAATCATGGTTATTGGATTAGGCCTCGTCTCTCCCGATTGAATTGTTACTCCACCGTTTTTGCCCATGTTTTCTTAAAATACCCCCTCCCCTTTTAAGCCGTTTCAAATAAATCCTTCCCCCTGGCCCCGGTGTTGTTTTTTGATTTTCTTTTATTTTCTTGATTTTTCCTTTTTTGTCTTTGGTCACATGGTGTTGTCTTTGTTTATCACCTATAAGTATACCGTTTCCTTTACCTCTTTAGCCAGCTTTCCCTAACGATCCGCTTAGGTGAAACCTTGGTAAGTTTGTCTGGCTCTCTAGGTATGACCATATATATATATATATATATATATATATATAGCAACATATAAAATTGAAGGTACAACTTATCTTTCCCAACTCAGAATTTTTATATGGTATTGACAGATCAGGGACTTCGATACTAAAATTAAATTAATTTACATTATATATATATATATATATATATATATATATATATATATACACACAGGGCCGGTGCATACTACCCCTGAACCTCCCTGATTGGGGGTCCTGGGCAGTGCTTTGTAGCACTCACTATCTTATCAACATTTAGTTTTTTTCTACCTACATTTATAGATATTACAAATTAAACTAAGCACAACTGACTATCAAAGGGTGAAAAATTTTCATGGATTTTGCTGTCACTCTAGTGACTGTTCACCATTTAAATCTGTGAATTTGTTTTGCTCAGGCTAAGTCTAAAAAAACACTACATAAAATTCACTATTTTTTTATCCATAATATTGAACGTGTTAAAATTGTTCAACTTTTTAACAAGAAAAATTTCAAGTTGATGTTAAAAATTGCCACAAAAAATTGTTGATTTATTTAAGATGAATTTATTTTAGGTTGGTGCAAAAATAATGTTGTTTTTTGACGTTCAACTTCATGTGAGAAAACGACATTATTTTTGCACCAACCTAATATTATGACATGTCTCTAATATTTATTTTCAATTTTTCCTAGTTGACCTGTTCACCTACATTGCATATGATCCATTATTGGGCATAATTAGGTTACAATAAAATTTGTATACTATATAAATACTACCATATGAAAATTGAGATCTAATAGTGTGTGGAGACTTGTATCATAGATTGGGGAGTACCACAGATTCAGAGGAGGGGGTCATAAGACCTTTGCACTGGCCCTGTATATATATATATATATATATATATATATATAGCAACATATAAAATTAAAGGTACAACTTATCTTTTCCAATTCATAATTTTGATATGGTATTGACAGATCAGGGACTTTGATACTAAAATTAAATTTATTTGCATTTGGTATTACATTTATTGATGCGCTACCTGTTGATATTGAGAAATTGAATTAGAAAAACTACTTGCCTTAAACGCATTGTCCTCCAGAAATACACTGTTTATTTTAAGGGGGTGTCCTCAAACATTGTATTTAGTGGGTACATGGTCTTAGTTGGAGTTGCCAATATGGCTCTACCAGGAGCAACTCCAACTTTATTTTTAAAAACCAGTGCTCAATACAACCATAGGGCATAATATCATAATTGTTTTCTTTAAAAATATATAATCACCACAACACCAAAATTGCCATGTTTCAAAACTGAAACCTCAATTCAAATTCAACCATACAAATTCAATCATACAAACTTGAAATCTTGATAATGGAATGGAACTTTGTATTTTAAGTTTCATTTGTATGATTGAATTTGAATTGAGGTTTCAATTTTGAAACATGGGAATTTCAGTTTTGCGATTATAATATATTTCTAAAGAAAATAATTATAATATATATATATATATATATATATATATATATATTGTCAACCACAGACAGACTGTTTCACTGTATCACAGCTCATCAGTGTGGCTAGACGTCCGTTTGCCTCTAGCTAGGATCGAAACCCAACTGAATTAGTGTCAGTTGGGGATTCTACCACTAAGCCGTTGACGCACAGCAGGGATGAAAGAGAATTTAAGCGTATTTATTTTTAGATAAACACACAGTGACAGAGAGAACTCGATTCGATTTACCGAAGAGTCTTGCATTATGAGCCGTAATAGTCACTGTTTACAAACTCACACTTCCTCCCCAGAGAGCTCAACCAAAATAAATTTTTCAGGAGCCTATATATATATATATATATATATATATATATATGTATATATAATATTTTTATTTTATATATTTATATATATATATATATATAATATTTTTCTAATGTTCACCCAATACAAGCCCGAAGAGCCACTCAATGTAGAGGGTTACTGTGCAGAGTTATATTAGTGTAGAAAAGAACAAGCATTAGGTGTACAGAGCTGAAGTACATTTTAGAAGGAACCAGAAATCCAATCCTAAACAGGAAATAAGGGATAAACCTCTACTCCTATTCAAAAGAAAAGGCAGGAGTGTGAACTAGACATTAAGCAAACCTATCTACTCCTATTATATATATATATATATATATATATATATATATATATATATATATATATATATAGGATAAATATACAAATAAAATTTGTCACTTTGCTGATTCATGTTATAATTAAGTATCTCAACTCTAGTTTTGTAGATCTTTTTAATAAAGCTGGCATTGTGATTAGATAGACATTCAAACTCGCTTGTCTTACACCGCAATGATGTGGAACATAACTTTAATTTCACCAAAACGAGCCTTATTAAAACAGAGCATAACCCTTTAAACAGAAAATATTATGAAAACATATTTATAGCAATACTACCAACTATTAACACATGTTTAAAAAACTACATGACTTCACTATTTTTCTACAGATCCATTATTTATGAATCTAATATCTAAAAATCAATGAAGATATATACAAAATATGCACAACATATGCTTTAATATATATATATATATATATATATATATATACACACACACACATATATATACACACACACACACACACACACACACATATATATATATGAAGAAAAATAGTTTTGAGGTGTGCTATATTTATAGGATGAAGTGCTCAATATCAGAGATAGAGCATATGTAAATATAAAAGTGAACATTGAAGTCAACACTCAGAGGTGACAGGCTGTTTTATGCTAGATGCAATCGTATATATACAAACATATATATATATATATATATATATACACGCACACACACATATATATACACACACACACCACATATATATACACATACACACATATATACACACACATATATATATATATATTTGTATACACACACACACATACATATATATATATATATATATATATATATATATATATATATATATATATATATATAAAGAACTTCTATTTCTAAAGTTAGTTATGACATTCTCTATTATGAAAGCTTTTATTTAACTTTCAGGTAATAAACCAGACCTGTATATTTACTCTGGGGATATTCCTATCAAAGGAATTTTGGCAAATTTAATTTTATTTCCAAATTCTTCAGATGAAAAGAAAATAATTTCAAATATTTTTTATGCTAACCCTATTGAAAACAATGATCTTAAGCATGACCTACAATTTTCACCCTCTGACTCATCATGTATCCAATTACCCACCCTGAGTTCATAGGTCCCAGGGGTAGTCATTACTATTCCATTCACTCAGCTACATACAGTGTGTGTAAATAATGACTGTGAATAGTAGTATACCTACTCTCCAACATTTAATGTTGCGCATCCTCTTAAGGTGATGTCTCCTGCTCCAAAGCAAAGAATCGTGGGTAATATTTATAGGATCAGTTACATCAGGTTGACACTGATTTCAGATGAGAAACTAAGCATCTTAAAATGAAATTAATACTTTAATAAAATGGTTTGTATGGATTCATTTAACACTTCAAAGCAGAGAACAACAGTCTCACTTTATAATCTCTACATGAGAAGAAGAATATTCAGCCTGCACAACTTATTTTTTTCAGAGTGTATTTCCAGCTGCCATGTTTACTATCCAATAAATTACCCTTAAAAAGAAAAATTATTCAAATAGTAGGTGTGGGCAACAGAGAAATAGAAATTTATGAACAGGTCAAAAAATTAGCCAGGAGAGTTTGCCATCACTTCATATTAAACCTCTTGAAAAAGGCATGAATCCACTCCTCCCTTTAACTAAGAGTAAATAGTAGAGTATTTTGAACTCATTATCTATGCATGGAAATTCATCTTGGGCACCCCTGCACCATAAAAAATTCCCTTGTAACTGAAACTGCAGCAGCATCACTTGCCCTATTTTATTATTATTATTAATAGTAATGACAAAAAGTCTGTTGGGATAAAATGCAACAATAATAAGAAGAAATAAAACTAGTAATAAAATAATATAAATAATGAAGAGTGTATTAACCCTAACATTTGGGATAAAAAGCAACAATAATAAGATAAAGTAAAACTAGCAATGAAATAATATTAATAATGAAGCATATATTGACCCAGAATGTTTATATAAAATGCAACAGTAATAAAATGAAATAAAACTAGTAATAAAATAATAGTAATAATGAAAAGAGTGTTGGATAAAAATCAACAATATTAAACATGAAATAAAACTAGTAATAGAATAATATTAATAATAAAGAGTGTATTAACCCAGAATTTTGGAATAAAAGGCAGCAATAATAAGACAGAATAAAACTAGTAATAAAATAATATAAGAAAGAGTGTATTGGGTCAGAGTGTTGGGATAAAAACAACACTAATAAGATAAAGTAAAGCTAGTAATAAAATAATATGAATAATGAAGAGTGTATAGAGCCAGAGTGTTGTGATAAAAAATAACAATAATAAGATGGAACAAAACTAGTAATAAAATAATATGAATAATGAAGAGTGTATTGACCCAGAGAGTTGGGAAAAAAGCCACAATAATGAGATGGAATAAAAATTGTAATAAAATATTAATAATGAAGAGTGTATTGAGACAGAGTGTTCTGGTTAAAGGCAACAATAATAAGATTGAATAAAATGTGTAACAAAATGATATTAATAATGAAAAGTGTAATGACGTAGAATTTGGGGATTAAGATGGAATAAAACTAGTAATAGAACAATGTTAATAATGAATGGTGTATTGACCTCAGGGTTTCGTGATAAAAAGCATTAATGATAAGATATGATAAAACTGGCAATAAAATAATAGTAATAATGAAGTGTACTGACCCTAAGTGTTGGGATAAAAAACAACAATAATAAGATGGAATACATCTAGTGCTATAACAATAGTAATAATAATGAAGAGTGTATTTTCTTGTCAGTTTTGATAAAAAGCCATAATATTTAGACATTTAATGTGATATAAAATGTTTATGTTTTAAATATATTTCAATGGTAATTAAATATATATTTATTTACTTATTTGGAATGGAAGATATTTTTTTCTAATATATTAATGCCAAAATATTGATTACATATAGCCGAGTTATGAAGTTCTTCCAGATATGGTGTATTCTCCAAACCTGGCCACTTCAGAATCTCCTTTGTTTTGTTCCACTCTTTGTCTCGCTAGTACTTTCCACAGGCTCAAAATATCAATAATTCCTGAAAGACATCATTAAATCAAAACCAGAATCCATTTTTATTTGATGAAATACACAGAATATCTGCAAGCTAGTACGAAATCATTAAAACCAGGAAAAATATTTTGATCCCTGAATAATTATATGATAAATTTATATTAATAAAAATCTGCTAGAAACACAATGGACATCAATTGAATCATAATTTTATACAAATATGACAATGTCTTTCTGAATTGGGAATTAATGTTAACATCATTTCCTTTCCAAAATATTACAAAATTTTTATATTTTACATTATTATTTCCTAAAATTTTTAGTTTTAATGATTTTTTTAAAAAAATATTAGACTATTTGCTAAAATGCTAAAAATTAATGTATTTTTTCTATGAATTAGCATATTTCTAAATGTATTTGTAGATAGTAAAAAAGAAAAAAGAAAAGAAAAGAAAATGGAAGTGAAAAATATCTTAAGAATGTCTTGGGAACTGTCAATTTTAAATTGCTCATTTCCTGTTTCAAATCCTTTGGTTTCAACCGGATATGAAACATCCCAGTTAAATTTGCAATGTCATTAAACACTAATATCAGCTCAAATTATTTCAAATTCTCCCCAAAATTACTCTTGTCAATATGTCTCTGCTCTTTCAAAAAGCTGTCAACCTGGGTTGACTAAGAAGCCATTTTGAATTTGTTTAAGTTAGAAAAACAAAAACAAAATTATTGATTCTGAACATTTAAAACCACATATTCATAACTGCTCCTTCACATTTGTCTACAAGAATTTCAACAAATTCTTGAAGAAATAAAGGCCAAAAGATATTTAATGGCAACATTTATGCTCTGGGAGTATCATGGATTTTATAGATACTAAGCTTTCTAGTTCAGCTGTTATCAATGTTTCTGTAGGAAATTCAGTTGTTCAGGTTTTTTCATATTAAAAACCTGAACATGCATATTCTAAACGAAAACATAAACTAAATACTAAAGAAAACACGGTCTCATGCCTGTTAAATAAATCATTTGCCTTTAAAAACATATATACATGAATTCAAGAGTCAAAATTGGTTAATAAATAGTCTTTAGTTAAGTTAAAGTCTTTGAGTAATTGCTTCACAGACAAAAGCTGTGGTTGAAAAAAGCATTTTATCGCTAGCAAAGATTCGATGACCATCTTTGTTGTTGTTGTCGGAAATGATTTGTTTGAAGTCGCTGACTGACCAGCTATACTGTTTTCGGAAATGATTTGTTTGAAGTTACTGACTGACCAGCCATACTGTTGTCGGAAATGACTTATTTGAAGTCACCGACTGACCAGCCATACTGTTGTCAGAAATGACTTGTTTGAAGTCGCTGACTGACCAGCTATACTGTTTTCGGAAATGATTTGTTTGAAGTTACTGACTGACCAGCCATACTGTTGTCGGAAATGACTTATTTGAAGTCACCGACTGACCAGCCATACTGTTGTCAGAAATGACTTGTTTGAAGTTACTGACTGACCAGCTATACTGTTTTCAGAAATGATTTGTTTGAAGTCACCGACTGACCAGCCATACTGTTGTCGGAAATGATTTGTTTGAAGTCACCTACTGACCAGCCATACTGTTGTCGGAAATGACTTGTTTGAAGTCACCGACTGACCAGCCATACTGTTGTCGGATATGACTTGTTTGAAGTCACCGACTGACCAGCCATACTGTTGTCGGAAATGACTTGTTTGAAGTCACCGACTGACCAGCCATACTGTTGTCGGAAATGACTTGTTTGAAGTCACCGACTGACCAGCCATACTGTTGTCGGAAATGACTTGTTTGAAGTCACCGACTGACCAGCCATACTGTTGTCGGAAATGACTTGTTTGAAGTCACCGACTGAACAGCCATACTGTTGTCGGAAATGACTTGTTTGAAGTCACCGACTGAACAGCCATACTGTTGTCGGAAATGACTTGTTTGAAGTCACCGACTGACCAGCCATACTGTTGTCGGAAATGACTTGTTTGAAGTCACCCACATATGTTCCTTTCAGCACATGATGTGGGGAGAGTCATATCTTTTGCTCTTTGAAAATCCAAATCTGTGGAAAGAAATTTTTCAAGAAAGTAGGCTTGTAGGAATCCTTCTACTCGGTTTTTCATTGAATGTTAAAATTTGGAATGTCGGGATTCGATACAGTAACAAAATATCATTGTGGGGTCACTTGTAATTTAGCTGTCAAGAATAATCATACAATTTTCCTTGAAAGAATAAAATTCACTAGAAAAAGACAATGTAGTTTCAACAAATAAACATTAATTTAATATAATGAGAAGAATACAAGCAGTTGGTGATAGATTGAAAAGTAATGTCTTTTTGTTTGGGTTGATAAAATTCTGAAATGAAATATAAATTGTCTTTGTGTACATTTGTGAGAAATGATGAAATGTGAAAAAGTCAACATGTGCGTGCGTGATTCTTAGTAAAGAGGATACAAGAGATAGTTAGAAATTGTTTCTTACTGTTGGTGGTGTTGTCATAGTCTGAAGTTTGTCAATGATGTTGCTTTTAGCATGAGGTCATGAAGACCATGAGAGAGAGTTGCATCGAGTTTGGTGACAGCTGTGTGTATCCTGTTTGGGAACAGATTTCATATGTTTTTATACACTTTTTCGTAACAAAATAGGCTCCAGAATTAAATTATTTACTTATTCCTAATTGGTCCTAAAAAGTCACATGGTATGTCTTATACTATGTCCGCACGATATTTTGGCAGTATCTACCTAAAAATCATGATGACTAATACAACAAATTTTCTGATTTGTGTTCTATGATTTTATTGGTATGTTTTAAGATGTAATTATTTTCTTGAGTGTCATTCGTTTATAAATATTGTATTTGATATTTTAGTGGACACGACAGGCTCAAGAAAAAAAAGGTTTTAGTTTTCTCTGATTGGTCAAATATTTCACATGGTGATGTTAATTTCTAACCAATAGACACTTTGGTTTAAACAGTTGTGTATTGTATTATCGAATCTTTTTGGCACATTTGTAATATTGTTTGTTATTGGGTAGAAAATAAAGTTTGGGCATGTTTTAATATCATATGTATGTGGGTATATAATTGTGTTAGAAGTAGGGTTTATTTCCTATATTTCAAAATAAAAATATTTTTCTTTTGTGAAATGAAAATTTCATAACATGTGAGACAAAGCTTAAAATATAAGTTGTAGAAATGTACTTTGCCACCCAGCTAAATTCAGTCAATAAATTTAAAAAAAATATTTTGGTACTAGCTGAAATAACCATTTTATATAGTAATCATATAATGGGTAAATAGTGAAACCCCAAACAAAAATCAAGACACTATGAAAGTATAAAAGTACATTTTTATAGTAAAAATTCCAACAATACAGTTTTATAAAAAATTACCAACAATACGTTTTTGTAGTAAAATTATCAACAATATATTTTTATAGCAAAATGACCTGAAATATATTTTTATAGTAAAATTACCAACAATAAATTTTTAAAGCAAAATGACCAGTAATACATTTTATAGTTGAATTACCAACAATACATTTTATAATAAAATGACCAACAATATATTTTTATAGCAAAATGACAATACAACACTAAAAAGTATAAAAATACATTTTTATAGTAAAATTACCAGCAATATATTTTTATAACAAAATTATCAACAGTACATTTTTGTAGTGAAATTATCTGCAATATATACAGTGGAACCTCGGTTCATGAATTTAATTTGTTCCTGTAACCTGAAATGTTCGTAATCCGAAACTATTTTTCCAATAGGAATCAATGTAGAGAAAAAAGTCACAGTATAATAAATTAGTAAAGAAAAGCACAACACAACACATGAATGTATACAACATGGCAGTCGACTTAGAAATTATTCCATTTGGGTTAATTGGGTTCTGCAATGTTGTTTGAGAGCCGAGACATTTTCATCTCGAATTTTCTGTTCAAAATCCAATTTGTTTGACATGTGAGACATTCGAGAACCGCGGTTGCTCTGTATATTAAAAAATTACCAACAATAGATTTTATCATCTACAATCTTTATATCTAGAAAATATATATTTGCACTGAAGACAAAATATCTGTAGTTGAAGGCATAAAATTGCATTCAAAATATTTATATTTCAGCATTAAATAACCCATAGAGATGTTGATATGCCACTAACCAAAATCAATCAACCAACCAACCAACCAGAATCCATCTTGCACATTTATTAATCTACCATTTGATGATGCATTGAATATCTTATCTGGTGCTTCTGCTATGTATCTACAGATTCTTGACAAAATCTAAAAAAAAATCTGCAATGTTATCATTCCTGACCTGGCATCTCAGCTTCAGTCTCTTTCCCATCACCATAACATAACTCCTCTCTGCCTTTCCTATAAATATTTTTTATGGTAATTGATCCTTCCTATTTGGTACCCTGAATTCATGGGCTTAAGCGTAGTACTAGGTCTCATCATTTTACTGTTGAAATTATTAGATGTAAACATAAGATATATGCTAACAGATTCTTCTATTGGACTTCTTGTTTGTGGAACTTGGTCTTCAAAAATTTAAATGCAATGTCAATGGTTGTTTTCTGTTTTGTTTTTAATCTTTTTCTTTTATTGTCCTTCCTTCTCAGTAATGTTTTTTTTTTCTTTTTCTTTCACTCTCAGTAAAATATAGTGGCTTTAATACCTTGCTTGGAGTGAAATGCTAAAAGAAACAATCTTTCTTATTATTCACAGATCAAGGTTGATTTTCAACAACACCAGTCATTTACATTAACTATATAATAGTAAATTTTTTGTTTTAATCATTTATTAAACGATTTTTGTTCATAATTATAAAAATAAAACAAATATACACGACCAGCAACTAATAAAAATTCAGCAAATATTTTTTGTTTTTCTTGGTCTTCTCTTATCTGATTTATATCCAAAATTAAAAATGTTATTTTATCTGAAGAACTACAGTGTAACCCAGATATAAGAGAGTTGTTGGGACCGGAGAAGAAGTTTCTTATATCCTGCTTTCTCTTATATACAGGTTTGGTCTATTAATACATTAACACAGGCTCTAATTTGGGACCAGAGAAAATCTCTCTTATATCCGGGATTCTCTTATATCCGGGTCTCTTATATCCGGGTTACACTATTTGAATGTTCATTTTTGTGATATCAACAAACACTCATTGCCACTTTTGTGATGTCAACAAATACTTGTCACTTCTGTAATGCTCGTTGTAGTAGAGACTTTGTAATCGCAGATACAACTGTAGTAACACCGTTGAACGATACTGGTGTCAGACACCTTCAAATAACACTGACACTAATAGTACTTGCTCGATAATCCTCACTTGAAAAGTAACCACTGAATAGTAATCTGTATAGTAATCCATATAGTGATCAATATAGAGAAATAGTATAGTGATCAATATAGAGAAATAGTATAGTGAATAGTATAGAGAATAGCGATCCATATAGCAATAGAGGATAGACTAGAAATAGGGATCTGATTAGATGCCATGCTAATTCCCATATATACATTTCCTTTTAGGTCACATGATCTACTTATTCAAAATGGCATCACCTGTGTTTGCTCACTGGCGATCTGTATTCAAACTCAAAACATTTCATTCCTATATAACATTTATGACCAGTAAACTTTTTTACAAGACAAATGCTGTTACCCCCGGTATTAGTACAGCAACTAAAAAATTGAAAAATAACTGAAAAAGATTTTTCCAGAAGTTTTCTCAGAAGGTCTAGGGACATGCACAAAAGCAAAAGCTAAGTTAAAAGACAATGTAACACCGACATTTAAGCCAAAAAGGAATGTACCTTTTGCGGCCCTAGATCCAATTCATAATGAATTGGACAGACTAGAAGAATTAGATGTGATCTCAAAAATAGACTATTCTGAATGGGCATCACCAACGGTCTACATTAAAAAAAAGGAATAATAAAATCCGTGTATATGCTGATTTTTCAACAGGGTTAAATGAAACTTTGAAATAACATAACTACCTGTTACCAAGTCCAGAGGAAATTTTTGCCAAATTGAGTGGAGGTAAATTTTTTTTTAAATTGAACCTGTTAGACACTTACCTACAAATACTGGTGGATGAAGACTGCACACAATTATTAACTCATAGAGTGTTATACAAATTCAACCGACTTCCTTTCGGTATAAAGGTAAATTCATACATTGTAGAGAATTCATACTACAGACAGACCATTGTCCATTATTGTCCATATATGGATAAAAAAAAGGGTGTTCCCACACATATATCGAATAGGCTGCAGCACTGAGGAACTATCCTCTTGAAGTATAATTATAAAAAAAATCCAAAACATTAAGTCATGCGGATGGATTGTCTAGACTAATACCAAGATTCTGCGAACTACTTGAAGACACAGTAATTGTGTTACTAAGTGCCAAAAATGAAATTAATAATGTATTATATAATACTGTAAGAGAACCTCCCATAACATTGGAAGAAACAAAAATTAAGGTGGGAAAAGACAACTTTATAATGAAAATGAAGGAGAAATTAAGATCTAAAAGAAAAAATATTATTGGAAATAATGCATTTTCATGATGTACTTATGTATGCAGAGAGAATGGTGATACCAGCATCATTGCAAAGACATATGTTAAAAGAATTTCACAGAAGACATCCAGGAATTTCTAGAATGAAATCCTGAATGAGGTGTTATAATTATTGGCTAAAAATGGATCAAAATTTTGAAAATTTAATGAAATTTTGCAGAGGTCATGCTCTTGCAGAGGTTGTGCTCTTATCAAAATTCAACCTTGGGCGAAAACTGATAAGCCATGGTTCAGAATACATATAGACTTTGCAGGACCGTTAAATGGAGCATACTATCTAGTGGTAGTTGATAGTTACCCTAAATGGCCAGAAATATTAAAATGTAGAAGACTGACTACCACGGTAACAATAAATTTCCTACATTAAATTTTTGCAAAGTTCAGATAACGGGACTCAATTCATGTCTTGTGAATTTAAGATCTTTGCAAATCATTAGCAGTAGAACATATTACAACTCCCCCTTATCACCCAAGATCAAACAGATACGATTAATAGGGCACTAAAAATGTCGGAGGAAGATGAAGTAATGACTCAGCAATTTCTGAATGTTTACAGAATAACATCAAAGCTGAACACCGTGTCTGGAATGTTCCTAGCAGAGTTGATGTTCGCCAGGAAGATTAAGTCCGTTTTCAATAAGTTATTACTAGAATACAAGGTGAGAACATCAAGATATAACAATACAAGTAGATAATTCAAACCTGGAGATAAGGTATTTTTTAAGATGTGCCAACTCAGAAAGGAATTCTGAGAAGATGGCCTTATAAAAAAAAACGGATCGCCAAAATGACATACATGGTACAGGGACAAAGGTGGGACCATAAGCACCATCTTAATCAGTTAAAACGTAGATTCACTGATTTAAAAAGTCCCTGAAAAGAGGTACCAATGGAAATTCTGCATGATACGTTTAATGTACCCACGGCATCAGAAATTGTTGAAGCAAGGGTTTAAGGTTAAAAAAAAGAATGCCAGCAGAATTTCTAACTATTGAACTGAAGCTGAAGAAGTTAAGACTCCAGGGGAAGTCATCTCAAAGGGGAGGTGTTATATAGGAATAAAGTGTCACTGCTGACACTGGAGTTTGAACACAGATCACCAGAGAGCAAACACAGGCGATCCCATTTTGAATAAGTAGATCAAGTGATGGTAAAGGAAATGTATATATGGGAATTAGCGTGGCGTCTAAGTGATCACTATACGGATTACTATTCGGATCACTATGCAGATTATGATTTGGATCACTATAAGGTTTACTTTTCGGATCACTATTTGGTGGTTACTTTTCGAGCAAGTATTATTGAGAAAGTACTATTAGTGCAAGTGTTATTCAAATTTTTGGGAAAATCTTTTTTATTTACATTTGTTACCCCCCCCCCCCGCCACCTATTTAATTTTGAAAAATTTCAAGAAATTATTTTTTGTGATACTTAATGTTTTGTTATATAGGAATAAAGTGTCGCTGCTGAGACTGGAGAATGAACACAGATCACCTGTGAGCAAACACGGGTGATCCTATTCTGAATAAGTAGACCACATTATCGTAAAGGAAATGTATATATGGGAATTAGCATGGCATCTAATTGATCGCCATTTCTAGTCTATCCTCTATTACTATATGGATCGTTATTCTCTATACTATTCACTATACTATTTCTCTATACTGAACACTACACAGATTACTATTCGGATCACTGTTTGGATCACTATAGAGATTACTATTCGGATCACTATGAGGTTTACTTTTCAGATCACTATTTCGGTGGTTACATTTCAAGTGAGTATTATCGAACAAGTACTATTAGTGCAAGTGTTATTCAAAGGTGTCTGACACCAGTATTGTTCAACTGCATTACTATAGTTGTATCTGCGATTACAAAGTCTCTACTACAACAAGTATTACGAAAGTGACAATGAGTATTTGTTGAGATTACAAAAGTGACAACGAGTGTTTGTTGACATCACAAAACACACTTTCCTTACTTTCTCCATTGCTTCTTCTTTCTCACACATACACACAAAGAAATCATTTCTTTTCTACAAACAAGGACTTTATCACTCAGACATGCTAAAATAAATTTAGTTGTAAAAAAAAACATGAAAATAAAAATACTTATATATTTTTATATTTAAACACCTTTTACACCTTTTTCTTTGTTGTAGGTTGATTCAAATCTGCAACAGCCTTCCAGAATGTGTTTCACTTTCAATGGATTCACAGGCAGTCTTGAAACATAGGTAACAAATTTATTTCCTTGAAATGGAGATGCAATAGTATAAAAAATTCATATTGCGATTTTTCTTATCCTATCAGATGTAGGCCTTTCCCAGATTCATGGGGAGGAATGGGTCATTACAGATGTGATCATGTCTTTTTTTGATTCATGATCACCCAAGAGTATTTGCATTGAACCAGTCTGGAATTCAATCCCAGCTTTCCGATTTCTCAATCCGAGCCATTATCCATTAGATCACATGCCCATTCAAGCTTACAACACCTGGAATTCCTAAGAGGTCACTAGTTTAGGTACTAACCTAGCTAATTGTGATATAGTTGTATGCAATGTCATATTGAAACACTGATTCTTATCTGATCATTGAAGTTTAACTTCAATGATCAGATGAGAATTAGTGTTTCAATATGATATTGCTTACAACTATATCACAATTATTGTGACCTTTATTATCACAGTTGATAAGTTTGTCTACTTGTAAAGCATTGTCAGTTAAGATGGGGACAGATGAAGACATCAAGTGCCAAAACAACAAAGCCCAACACACTTTCAACATTCTGCAGCAAATCTGGAGATCAACAACTCTCACTTTACAACAAAATCCAGATCTTCAACACCAACGTCAAGTCAAACAAACTTTACTTAGAGCTATAAAGGACAAGAAATTGTGGAGAGCCATGATCGTCCACGTCCTAAAGGGACACGGCACATAGAAGAATGCACTTTTTGTAATGAGAATGTAAAGAAAAACAGATGAACGTTTAAGCTTGTAGTGAAGCTTTATTCAATGCCATTTGACTACTGCTCATAAGTGTGGTTTGACCATTTCTTTTATAGTTGAGTAGTTCAAAGAGGAGACAACTATGGTTGCCTTCACTACAAAGAACAATGAAGATAATTATATTTTTAAATGACATTACTTGGAATTTTTAAAATGGATTGTTACAAAATGTGTCTCTACATTCACGTCTCTATATCTTAATCATCTCTGAAATCATTGAAATAGTTTCTGTAGACATACATATTTTAAGCAAAACTTGTTGCCTATTCATTGTGAATACAATGGCTACACAGAATACAAGCTCACTCAATGAAGAATTGTGGGCTCCTTTTATTGACTATTAGTTCCATAAATGTCAGTGTTCTCTTACCTCAGTACAGCACCTGTATTTTTTTTTCCTTTTGTTTGTCCCTTTTTTAATTTACGTACAATTTAGATTGAACCACCACAAGAAACCACGGGTCAGAGCATGCCATTCTTACTTTCATACCCTCTTAATTTTTACCTCTAAACAATAACTTTGTCAGTACATAACCTCTTAAACTTTTTCTCTAAGCATTAGTCTCTTTTAATATTTTATTATTGTTTATATATTTGTTTAAGGTTAACCACCTTTGTATACATTTGTTTTTGTTTTTAGCCTGTAATAATTACCAGACCTGCCACAATAAACCGCAGATTCAAAGTACATGGTTGCTACTTTCTTATCCTTCTAAATCTACGCTCAACAATAGTATCACTTGTATGTATGCTCAACAATAGTATCACTGGTACATAACTTTTAAACATTTCTTTCTGCATTGGTTTCCTTTAATATCATATTAATATTTGAATATTTGTTTAAGGGTAGCCTCCTTTGTATACATTTATTTTTACTGATGTACTTCCTCATGTAGAACCCTTTTCACTATGTGTTGACTGTTATCACACTCTATCTTGCTGTAACATCATGTAACTTTCTTCCTTTCTGTAGATTTATCACTGCAAAATGTACAATATATTCCTGTAAGCAAACTACTTGCAATCTCCTTTACACATTTAGACATACAGTCTTACTGTTATAATCAGTTTTCAGCTCCCTTTGTCATATTTCTACTTTGCCTTCTTTTTCACCTTTTTACTTATTTTATTATTTTAACTAAACTAGACTCCAGTTTGTATTTATTTCTTTTTCTAGCTTCACCCTTTTGGCTTTCAAGGAAACTGCTGATGAACAGGACTTTGGCTTCAGAGTTTTGATTGTCATAAAGCATTTATCTGGCTGTCTGAAGCACATATGTGTGAGATGGTGTTATAAAATAAAATAAGACATATCTCGGCTGATTTGCAGGCAAATAAACGAACATACTCAAGAGTGAGAGCTGGATGTGAACGGGACAAGGCCCCGTCACAAAATGACCATTGTCGTCGTTTCCGCATAGACCCGACGCACGAGTTCCGGTTGAAAAATAAAATAATATTTCAAAGTGCTTCTATTTTTCGACCAATAAAAATGCTTCCCTCCTAATTATACTTGCGTCGTTTTTCGAGCCCATTAAGCCATAAAAAACGCCATAAAAATTATCACACAGGGAAGCTCTCTCACAGACGCGATGTTGCCTCGCTCTGCCTTTTTTACAAATACTTCCACGGTAATTGCTCTGAGGAGTTGCGTTCGCTTGTCCCCAGGCCTCGTGAATTTAAACACCCCACCAGGCTGGCATCCCACTCCCACCCCTACACTGTGGAAACTGTTAGATGTAGACGTCTCTTCTACTCCAATAGGTTCATGTCTTGCACATCTCGCCTATGGAACTCCCTTCCCTATTACTGTTTCCCTGACAAATACAATCTCCAACGGTTTAAGTGTAGCGTCAATCGACATCTCCAGTTGCCTTGATCTATACACTTCCCTTCTCCACATTCTTTCATTTTTCATTCCTATCTGCTCTCGCTCCGGATCTTTTGTGGCCCCCTTGCCTTGATCGACCCACTGTCTTTCTCTTTCTCCACATCCCCTCCCTTGCCACTCCTATCTGCTCTTCCTCCAACCCTTCTTTAACCCCAGATAATTTTTAGTGAGAAATGTGGTCATTCCGATTTTTTAATTGTACAGACCTGCCTGATATAAATAAGCAATCTAGAGATCATGACCATAAATCTATACATCTGGCAGCCAGACCTCCCGATCAGGAGTTGTTGTTTCCAGGTCCACCCTGACCTGGGGTGGTAGCACCTGTTAGGGTCCCAGCTATGGGCAAATAGTAAACGCTCAAACAAAACAAAACAAAACCCTATAAAAGTATAAAATTACATTTTTATAGTAAAAATACCAGCAATACATTTTCATATAAAAAAATTACCAACAATACATTTTATAGCAAAATGACCAACAATACATTTTATTAGTAGTTGAAGGCATATGATTGTGTTCAAAATATTTAGATTTTAGCATTAAATAACCCATAGAGGTTGATATGTTGCTAAACAAAATCAACCAACCATAAATCTAGCCTATATAAATACATGCTGCCTCCAACCACCCAGCCAGCATAAATAAACAAATTTAGTGGGCATGACTATAAATAAACCTTAGTCTTAGCCCAGAACAAAAGAACCAGTTTTCACCCCTACCACTTTGAACAAAATTAGATTAAGATAAGCCTTAGATTTCAGTGATGAGTTTATTACTGTAAGATATCATGAAAAAAGAAGGCTGCTAATCAGCCAAATATACTGTATATATTCGTATAACATGCAATGTTTATTTTAAATACAGCTGTACTTTTTTACTACAGTAAATGGATATATAGTTTGATCAACTGCATAGCCAGGCCAGCAGTACATATGCTAATTTTATATCTTGTGTATAATGTGACCCTTTCAAAATTAGCTTCAAAAATATATATATTAACGCAGACAGACACACATATGTGTGTGTATGCGTATATATATATATATATATATATATATATATTATAAATTAACTGATTTAAATTATGTTTTTTTTTTCGCTACACAGTAATAACCATGTTTCAAAAATGTAAGCTAAAACCTTCAAATTTAATTTTGTTATTAAATTAAAGACATTAGTTCCATTTCCTTATCAAGCGAATTTTAGAGTAACTTATTTTTAAATTTACAGTTTTAAAGGCCCCTATATATATATATATATATATATATATATATATATATATATATATATTAATAAAATTTGGTATATTGTTAGAATAGTGCTCAGTATCAGAGATAGAGCATTTATACTGCTTCATAGAAAAGGTTTGCATGTATATATTATGGGATTAGACAAACTTGTCCGCCAGGGGACTTTACTTAATGCCTGCTAGGTGGTGTGGCTACAAGTGATATAAAAGAAAAGGACATAAACTCACTCTCTTTTACTCTCTCCACCCTGGTAGTGGTAGGACATTTTGTCCCCTCTAAAAAAACAGTCTCCCAGATGGTGACTTTAATTTCAACCAAACTAACTGAGACACACACACACACACATTTTCTGTTTTACTAAATATTTTAACAGAGGACGGAAAGTGTGGCACTGATATCCGAAGGCATATTGAGATAGCCAAAGATGTGTTTGAAAAGTAATAAGGAAATTAGTATGTATGGCAGCAAATGCTAGACAATCTCAAAGAGGAAGAAGAGACTTAAAGCAACAGAATTGTGGTTCTACAGAAGGATGCTGAGGATTTCATAAACCGAATATGTAAGCAACAACAAAGTTTTAGAGATACAGTAAACGAAAAGGAAATTTATACTTAATATCAGAAAGAGACAGTTAAGGCCTCTAGGGCACATAATGAAGAATAAGGGCTTGGTATATTGTTAGAATAGTACTCAGTATCAGAGATAGAGCATTTATATATATATATATATATATATATATATATATATAATGTGTGTGTACATAAGAATCAACACTGCATGGTGACTATCAGTTTCATACTTCAATGTGCTTTTCAGAGCAAAGTCATCATCAAGTATTGATTCTTATACCCCCACAAAATGATTAAATTCAACCAAGAATGTCCATTTGTTTCATTTTGTTTTTCTGTTTTTCAAATGTTCTTACACATCTAGATCAAAATTGTGAATAAAATGTTTTTCTTTTTCTTTTTTTAGATTTTTTTCAACTACCTTGCTTATGTTGTCAAGAACTCACTGTTGCCAGTGTTGTAGACAACATTTTTATTAGCTATATCCTGCCATTTTTTTGTGTGAACTACATTACAGATTTAAATGGTGTCATATTCAGGACAGTTTTACAGAGCTTGACAGCACTATAAAATGGTTATATGTTGTGAAATATCGATATTTTATAATAAATATAACTTCAAATGAATTTCTATATATTATTTAGATTTTAGTATATGTCATTTGCATTAATGATTCAAATTCTCTTTGAGGGTGTGTTTGTTACAGTAAAAATTATAGTCAGTTTATTCTTAGGGCAATACTGTTAAGATGTTTTATATTGAAGTATAAAGTAATTTTCCGTCCCGTTCGGTTTGCAACTTAAAATAATAATGGAGGTCTATATAGCCATGCTCGGTCTCATAAACTATGTTAAAAACGAAGTGTTTTTTCAAGGGAGACAACTCAAATTATTTAAAATTAAATTTTTCTTTTTTCCTTTAATTAATTCATTTATTTGCAACTAATTTTTTTTTATATAACAATGCACTGATTTCTGTAATAAAACAATAAAAATCACACATCATAGAGAGATTTTTATTCAAGTGATATTGTTAAAATCCTTTGTCTTAACGAAAGAATGAAGTAATTTTCAATGCAATTTGCAACTTAATAATTATTGAGTTAGGTGTTTTGTGCATGTTTAGTTTAAGTATTTAATTGATAGGATAGTGTATAATAGGGTTTATTTCATTATTTATTTGTTCCTTAACTAGAAAATCCAAGAGAAAAAATAAAATAAAATAAATTGCTAAATTAGTAGTGCTAATTGTAATTTGCTATAAGAAAACAGTACAAGGGCGCTTCAGTATAGAGTAATGTTTAACGAGTTTAGTCTTGTTGACCAATAATACTGAGTAGTGAGCTCACGCCTCACCGGGCGACTCATACAAAATTGGACATTAAATAACCCAAGGTTTAGCCTAGCGTGATAAAACTAACCAACAAAAAATACAATGTATTTTTTTAGCTTTAAACGCATTCATTGAGAGATAACTACTAATACAAAAAAAGAACTTACCTCCCTTGATTACCCAGTCGGGGGGCCATATTTGGTGTTTTTTATTTCAATATTCTGATGCGATATACTTCATAAATGCTAATGCAAACAAGAAATCAGAAGTAAATATATAATTTCTGATGATATGAACTGATCTCACACACTGCAGAAATCCATTTTTTTTTTTGATGTTGCTTTAACTTATAATTCAGAATTAATTTCATGCAAAAGAAAATCAACCCTGCCTTAAACACCTCTTGAGATTGATCACTAGGTGTGTCTCAAGCCAACTAAAATAGATGACCTCTACTTGTTTAGTGGCGTTGTTCCCCATTGCATAACCTCGAGAAGTTGAAGTAGGAATTGATCCTCGTCACCCACTGAGAATCAATGACAAAGAGGCTTGTCAAGACATAGCTATTTACACTCATCCAAACGACTGAACAACAGAGCTTCTAGTCAGCATCTGTCCCTGTGGTGCAGCCAGCTTAACAACGTGAAACACAGGCTATCTCTCAGCCCTATAGAATCCCTCCCCATTGGATCCAAGGATGCCTGGCCCTTCTAGCCCTTCCTAAATCACCTGTGAGCATCTGTTGCTTGCTGTAGAGCCAACCTTCAGAAATGGGGATATGCCACCAATGATGATCCCAACTGCCAATGCAGACAATCACAAACTATGGAGCATCTTCTAGTTAGCCCCAATATTGAAGATCCATGCACACTTAATGACCTTGAAACCCTAACACCCCAGTTAAGGCTCTGTGAGCAACACTGAATGGGTGTGATGTAGCGACTCAATAAGAAAATCACTAATAAAGATGATTATGTTCTTGGTTTAATGTTTGTAACTTGTGAACGGGTTTTAATTCTCTCTCCAAAAATGTCACATTACTTTCTAAATATTGTGGCAACATTAAAAGCAATACAAAGAAATTAATAAAAATAATAAATTAATAAATAAATTAATAAAATAATTGTCGGACTTTGTCAATTTCATAATGTGTGACGTCATTTGTTTACATTTGGATACGCATCGAGAAGATATGAATGTACATGAGAAAATCATAGAAAATTGTAGTTTAAAAGCAGTAAAATCAACCTTTCTAACCAAAACGCTGTCTCTGTGGCTCAATCGGTAAAAGCACGTCAGGCTATATGATGGTTCTGTATATGATACAGGTTTGATTCCTGTTGGAGGACATATTTTCTATGAAAATTTCTCGGACATTCAGGCCGGTAAATGTTGTTAATACTGTTTATTATAAACAACAAAGCATTTACTTAAATATTTGTATCTATAAAAAGAACGTATAAACATAAAAAATGTCTTAAAATAAATTAATAAATAAATAATAAATTAATAATTAATAAAAATGATAAAATAACTTTCAATAGTTATGAATAAAGCTTTGAAGAAAAGAAATTTTGAAATTATTCACAATTTGTATAATTCAAGTTATCTTAAAATATGACATATTGGGTTTTTAAATTTTTATATAAAGATTTTAAAATACAAAAACTTAATATCGTTAACTGTTTACTTAAAATAATTTAGCCCATTTACTGTTAGAAATGAAATTGTAAATTGCTAAGCACCTGCACAAAATTTAAACCTGCTTCATAGAAAAGGTTTGCATGTATATATTATGAGATTAGACAAACTTGTCCGCCAGGGGACTTTACTTAATGCTTGCTAGGTGGTGTGGCTACAAGTGATATAAAAGGAAATGACATAAACTCTCTTTCTCTCTTTTACTCTCTCCACCCTGGTAGTGGCAGGACATTTTGTCCCTTCCTAAAAAACAGTCTCCCAGATGGTGACTTTAATTTCAACCAAACCAAGTGAGACACATGCACACACATTTTCTAACTGTTTTTCTAAATATTTCAACAGAGGACAGAAAGTGTGGTACTAAATTCTGGAGGTGTATTGGTAGCCAAAGATATGTTTGAAAAGTACTAAGGAAAAGAGTACTAAACTCTTACATAATATCTGTCAATCTGTATGGCAGCAAATGGTAGACAATCTTCTCAAAGAGGAAGAAGAGACTTAAAGCAACAGAAATGTGGTTATACAGAAGGATGCTGAGGATTTCTGAACTGAATATGTAAGCAACAACAAAGTTTTAGAGATACAGTAAGCGAAAAGGAAATTTATACTTAACATCAGAAAGAGACAGTTAAGGCCTCTCGGGCACATAATGAAGAATAAGGGCTTGGAAAATCTGATACTTACAGGATAGATTTTAAGGCAAGAGAGACAGAGGAAAGCAGTGCATAACATATTTAGTGAGCTTGAGTAAATGGATGGCAGAATTTGGTTTAGGAGAAATAACAGAATGACAAAATTTGTTAAGAGCTGCAGGGACAGGAAATTGTGGAGAGCCATGATCACCTACATCCTTAGGTGTATATGGCACATAAAGAAGAATTATATGAATGTTTCTTTATTTACCCTATTTGCATTGTTCGGACTGTTGTCCTTATCTTTGTTGCCTTTTTCATGACGTTCAGCTGATTGGTTGGTTGAATCCAATGACTTGACCCAAAAAATTGTGAGTTCAATACATGTCTACATCTGAGATGAACAAAAACTGGGAGAGTTGAGTTAAAGGGAGATTACTGAGACATCTTGAAGAGGCATGGCACGTGGAACTAGAACAATCTAATGGATGAAATAAAGGGTACAGCTTGAAATTCCAATCCCCTGAAGAAAGCAGGAGCTTACAATGGCCAAAACATTGTGAATATAGCAACAAAGATGAGGACAACAGTCTGAACAATGTAAATAGTGCAAATAATTACGATACCTCATCTCAGAAATATAGACAGAATTGTTTCTTTTTCCCTTTTTCTGAGGTCTGTATATACAAAAGTACATTTTTCTCTCTTCTTGAATTATGTTGTTCAATGTAATAATAGCTGGCCACTCCTTTCCGAGCACACTTGTTTTCTAGGACAGCTAGTCAATCCATGTTGCAGATGCCTGATCAGGCACATTGTTCTATATTCCATACCCACAGAGCCCACCTGTGGTTTATATTGCAAGTATTTGGGGGGGATCTTAGTTACAGTTTCTGGGAGAGAGCACATGATCTGATATGATCAATGAATTCATGCTAGCATAACCGTTGATGACTTCCAAACAGTTCTATCTACGAAATCTCACTCACAAGGTTTGGGCCCACCCATGGTGTAGTTTTCGGATACTTTCCAACAGCGCTGTATGTAGGGATCCTCTCACTGATAACGTCAAGAATTCAACTTGCTGAGAAATCGACTGTTGTGATATTCAAACCCAAGTCACATGGTTGAAAGTGAACATTGTAGCCACTCAGCCATGTGCCCATACCAATCCATAAATACAGGGCTGGTGTAAAGATCTCATGTCCCCACCCCCTGAATCTATGATAACCCCGAATCTATGATATCACCTGAATCTATGATATATAGCCCCAAATTATATATATATATATATATATATATATATATATATATATATATAAATATAAAACATAGAAGTCAACACTTAGAGGCGACAGTCTGTTTCATGCTAGATGCAATCGTCAGTTGCCTGACGATTACATCTAGCATGAAACAGACTGTCGTCTCTAAGTGTTGACTTCTATGTTCACTTTTATATTTACACACGCCCTATCTCTGATATTGAGCACTTTATCCCATAAATATAGCACACTTTAAGACTATATTTCTTCATATATATATATATATATACATGGAAAGTACATGGAAAATAAAAATGATTCTCACTGTTACAGTGCATATATTGTAATATATTGAAATATGTTTCCTCAACGACACATGGCACAGTGGATAAAGGCGTTAGTTAGATCCAGTGACAGGACCCAAAGAGTGTGAGTTCAATACCTGGTTAAGGCAGTGGAGAACTTGGAGCAGGGAATTAACTGGAGATAACTGATAACTGACATCCATTAGACATGGCACGTGGAACTAGAACAGTCTACCCCCAGCGAGCGAAATAAAGGGTTCAGTTCGACATTCAAACTACCTGAAGAAGGCTGGAGCATACAACGGCCGAAACATTGTGATAAATTTGGCAACAAAGTTGAGGATAATAGTCCGAATAATGTAAATAGTGTACATAATACCTCATCTCAGAAATATAGACAGATACTGGAAAAATGTTTGTGAATATGAAAGGATTATGATCAAAATAAACAAATGTAACATTTGTAACTTATTCAATCAGACGTGCCTAAAAGAGAATTTGCTGTCTAAATACACATGCACAAACACACACACACACACACACACACATATATATATAGCAACATATATATATATATATAGCAATATATATATATATATGTATATATATATATATATAGCAACATATATATATATATATATATATATAGCAACATATATATATATATATATAGCAACATATATATATATATATATATATGGTAACACACACACACACATATATAAATATATATATATATATATATATATATATATATAGCAACATTTTGTGTATATACACATATATATATATATATATATATATATATATATATATATATATATATATATATATGAGCAGGGCCAATGCAAGGGTCTTGTGCCCCTGGCACACTCTACTACATCTCAATTTTCATAATGTAATATTCATATAAAATACAAATTTTGTTGTAACCAAATTATGCATAATAATGGATCATATGCAAAATAGGTGAACAATTCAACTCCAAAAATTGAAAATAAATACAATATATCTAAATACAAATTATAGACATGTCATAATAGATCATCCCATTTTAAATAAATCAATGTTTTGCAACAATTTTTAACAATAACTTGATTTTTCTTGTTAAAAGTTGAATAATTTTAACACATTCAACCTTTTGGATAAAAAATAGTGGATTTTATGTTTTTTATTGTGTTTTTTCAAGACTTAGCATGAGGAAAATATATTCATGGATTTGGATGATAAAAACGTCTCCAGAATGACGTTATCCTTTAATAGTCTGTTGTTTTTAGTTGTAACCTATATAAATGTAGGTAGAAAAAAACAAATGTTGATAAGATAGTGAGGATCACAAAGAACTGCCGCAGGCCTCCAATCAGGCATGTCCCCGGCTCAGTTGGGGTGTTCGGGTTAGTACCCACTAGCTCTGTATAAATGTATAAAAAATGTCTTCTACTTGTTGAATTCATTATTTTGAATGTTTTCAACCTATTCCACTTACAAGTGATACAATATGTTAAGCCTATTTTATTCAGGAAGCACACATTGACATAATGTGCAAACTACACTTCATTTTAGGTCACTCAAAACATCAGTTCAAGTTCCCAGTTTTGCTTGAACAATTGAGCTCTATCTTTGGATTCCTGATATTGAGTTGTGAGTAGCATAAACGTTATCTGTACATGCCTTTAGTTTCTGTCTGAATTTCTGGGATGAGGAATTTTTCATTATTTACATTTGGACTATTGTCCTCATCTTTATGGTCTATGGGAATATATGGAAAAGACAAGAGTTAGTTCTAGACTTGAACAAGTTAAGATTGTCATAATTGGAGAAGCATTCTCTTTGGGATTTGTTCCACAAAGCAGCAGTTCATCGGGTGAATCTATTTGAGCGGAACTTACATTTCAACAATGGAATACAAAGGGAATTATTGTATCCTTAAAGAGGTTACAAACAGACAAAGACGGTACTCGAGTGAAGGAACAGCACGTAGATGAAAAAAGAGAGGTTTATTGTAAAAGAGAATACACTACTGAAAGACAGGGAATCGGGTGGCAGGCTAGTAATTCCCGAAGCGAGCCACCAGGTATATCCTGTGCTCACTACTAATACAGTCAGTCTACATAGGCGATAGGGAGTGTGGGACATTCCATTACAACAAGAATGATGGTTGATTAGTGCTACCACTAATTTGTATATGTGTATGAGTAGAAATAAATTCTACTTACCCACATAGGTACGTATAGGCTCGCTACATAAAGAAGTGCAGTGGGAGCACTTTGATATGTAATGTTTAGCAAGCTTGTCTCACTAGATCAATCGCGACTGAATAGTGAGTTCAATCCTCACTGGGTGCTCCACACTTTCGGCCTTGTGTCACATCTAAGCTACACCTTGAAAATCATCTGGGGAACATCAACGTGGTGCAATGGTTAGCAAGCTTGTTTCGCTAGATCAATTATAACTGAATAGTGAGTTACGTCCTCACTGGGTGCCTCTTTACTTTTGGCCTTGTGTTATTTTTCATTTATGTATCTTCGAATAGTTATGTAATTTAGTGTTGCATGTTGGTATATTGTATATTCCCATATAAACAATTATAGAAGAAAGAACAAAAACTTGGGTTTCTACTACAGACCATTTATTCTTTATATATATGAGGGAAAATGTATGATATTTTGTGATGTCACCGAACACTCGTTGTCACTTTAGTAATATCAACCAATACTCGTTGTCACTTTCGTAATGCTCGTTGTAGTAGAGACTTTGTAATCGCAGATACAACTATAGTACGCTGTTGAACAATACTGGTGTCAGATGCCTTCGAATAACACCCGCACTAATAGTACTTGCTCGATAATAATCGCTCGAATAGTAATCACCGTATAGTGATCTGAATAGAGAAATAGTATAGTGAATAGAGTAGAGAATAGCGGCCCGTATAGTAATAGAGGATAGACTAGAAAATATTTATTTTGTATAAATGTATTGTTGGTTATTTTGCTATAAAATGTATTGTTGGTAATTTCTGTGACTCAAACGAACAATCGTTGCAACTTTTGGTAATGTCAACGAATATTCGTTGTCACTTTCGTAATGCTCGTTGTAGTAGAGACTTTGTAATCGCAGATACAGCCATAGTAACGTCGTTGAACAATACTAGTGCTAGACGCCTTCGAATAACACTCGCACTAATAGTACTTGCTCGATAATACTCGCTCGAAAAGTAACCACCGAATAGTGATCCGAATAGTAATCCGTATAGTGATCACTTAGACGCCACGCTAATTCCCATATACACATTTCCTTTAGCATCACATGATCTACTTATTCAAAATGGGATCGCCTGTGTTTGCTCTCTGGTGATCTGTGTTCAAACTCCAGTGTCGGCAGCGACAATTTATTCCTATATGACACAGGTGAACCCAGTTATGGCTGTCAGACAATTTTTGTGACCACATCACCCCTTACATCTGGCTACTTAACTCACTAGACTGAAACCCTCTTGATTATTATGTGTGGGGCGCAGTTGAGCGTGAGCTCAACAAAACTCCTTGTAACACCAAAAGATGAACTGAAGTCAAGGATTATAGCAGCATTCGCCAACTTAAACAAGGAGACCATCCAAAAGAGCTGCAGGAGATTCCGAAGTCGTCTGGAGGCCGTCGTTGAAGCCAAAGGCGATTTTATAGGAAATGATGCAATTTCCCGTCAAGGAAAGTTCGAGAAAAATGGAATCGACTTTGACGCAATTCTTAATATATAAAAAAAAATGCTTATGCACGTTTTCTAAAAAATAAAACTATGCGGTCGCTTCGTACGAAATTTGTGGAGCTAACGCCTGTGTGCGTGATCCCATCAGAACGTTTAAATAATGAGAATATTTTCAAAACGCTTCAGAACAGTTTACTTGTCCGGCAACATGAAATAAAATTGTCTCTCACCGCAGCCCGCTCCTCTGACCGCCGAATGAACAGTATTAAATTACAATTCTCAACTTGGCGATAATGCTTTTAACGCCACACGGCTGCTAATATTTCTCTGTGACTATCAGAGACTTTAAAGAATAACAAAATACAAACGATTAATTTTTGTTCTCAGATATTTCCACATTGTTGTAAAAATAAAATAAAATGTTCTCTACTTTGTAACACTCATGTTATTCGTTTTCAGTTAACATTATTACTTCCGCTACAAATTTGGTGACCTCGCGACTACACTACAGTCCAATACAAGATTTGAAAACACACATTCCTCATCACCAGCACAAGTTTTCGACCACAGCCGATTTTTCAAACTCGAGTACAGCAACATATTTACTATGGAAGCCGAAAAGAACTCCTTGTTACCAGAATATCAAAACTCTATAACTTTTCGTATTCCGCCTTTCAACGTAAACAGACCAAGAGTAGGGTTCCACCAGCTCGAAGCCATCTTCATCAATCGAAGAATTACCTCACAACAAATTATGTACACACGCGTTATAGAGGCTCCCCTCCCTCTGAACGAAATCGCGGAGGAAGTAGAAGACCTCCTGGAAAGTCCGCCTACAGAGAAACAATTCGACTTGATGAAAGAAGCAATTCTCCAAAAGACTTGAAAGATCGGATAATGCAAAATTGAAAGAACTTCTCAACGACGTCTCAATGAGAGACAGGACGCCGTCTCAATGCAAGACAGAAACGCCGTCTCAATGAGAGACAGGACGCCGTCTCAATGCAAGACAGAAACGCCGTCTCAATGAGAGACAGGACGCCGTCTCAATGCAAGACAGGACGCCGTCTCAATGCAAGACAGGACGCCGTCTCAACTTCTGCTGTTCATGAAAAGTCTTCTGGGTCGCAGACACGTGAATGAAAGTATCATGCGCCAGCTATGGTTCGAGAAGTTGCCACAATCGATGACGCATATTCTAATGGCTTTCTCCGAAGAGAAAACACTTGTTTCAGATCGCTGTGTAGCGGACCGTGGGGGTGAAGATGTGAAGAGAATATCAGAAGGTTAAACTTTCCTGCTGGCCGGTCCAGCTACATGAGAATGTCGGACATTAAGTCCAAAGAAAACAAAGAAACAAACAAGACCGATATACATGGGTAAACAAATATATATTAATACACAAAGACATGAAAAGTTACATAGTGTTTGTATGGAGAAGTTATGTGTGTGTGTGTGTTGTGTTGAGTGTCCGTACGTACGTGTATTGTCCTTAGCGCGTTCCCAGAATATGGGAAACGCTGTATCTGTGAGAGGTCACATATTGGTGTAAGTGGAAAAAGAACGATTTTACCTCGTCTCCGTGCGAGGTAGCGGCCCAAGGCCTGGGTCGAAAAAGAGAGATTTTACCTCATCTCCACGCGAGATGGCGGCCCAAGGACTGAGTCGGAAAAGAGAGAGAGAGAGAAGGGTCAGCCAGTATTTATACTCGTGGGAGAGAGACCCCTGTTGAAGGATTAAGGAAACTGAGGAGGAGCTAACTCCGACAGCCGATATCGCCGACTGACACCTATCAGCAAAAAACAACGAAAAAGACAAAGCAGTTTCATACCTATGCGAAAGATGTAGCAAGAACATAAAAGGTCAATCACGACCTGACTTTTACATACCGGCACAAATCTGGAACTCCAGCAAGGTTCAATCACCTGCAGGAAAATACCTATGCTATTATTATCACTTCAGGTATCGTGAAAAGGCAGCAAATGTGTCAAACCATGTTCCTTTTCGAAGAAGGATTTAAACGGCTGCCAGCAAGTAACGGCGAATACACCAGCTGGTAACACCAAATCAGGTCGCCTACTTTACATTCAAGACCTAAAATCTAATAGAAAATTTTTAATTGACACAGGAGTAGAAATAATTGTTATTCCTCCGACATCAGCTCAAAGATCCTCCTTGGATAAGAAAACGTTACTAACCACAAATGGCATTACTATCTAAACTTTTGCCACCTCCGCAGTAAACAGAAATTTTGGAATGAAACGATAATTTCCTTGGATATTTGTGATTGCAGATATGAAATCACCCATCATCGGTGCTGATTTTCTATTACACTTCAATCTTTCGGCGGACTTAAAGAACCGCCGTTTGATTGAGAACAACACAAACCTATCTGTTGATGGAAGCATCAGAAGCAACAACATAATAGGAATTCTCTCTGCTTTGCCTACGTGTGATTCAACGTACTTGGATATTTAAAGAAAAATTCAAATCTGATTAAATCAATTTGTTATGATGGTAAAATCAAACATCACGTTGCACGTCGCATCACCACCCGCGGCCGACCAGTGCATTCGAAACCGCGCCGTCTAATTCCAGACAAACTAAAAATTGACAAAGCGGAATTCCAAACCATGCTGGATCTTGGCAACATTCGTCACATTTCCGGAAACGGCAACATAGTTGCCGATACTCCTTCGCGTGTATCAAATGTCCACATCGACGAACCCCTGATTATATTGCACGGGAACAAATGAAGGACGCTTCAATGAAACAAATCTCTGCGCATGCTTCAGTAACTTTAACAGGATATCCTATTCCGTTTGGTGACAAGAAAATATTCTGTGACAATTCCAAAAATTATCCTCGTCCTTATGTGCCTCCTTCATGCAGAAAAAGAATCTTCAATCATTTTCACAACATCTCGCTTCCTGGCAAACGAGCTTCACAAAACCTAATTTCTGACAGATTCTTCTGACCTTCAATGAACACCGATATTCGCACTTGGACTCAACATTGTATTCCCTGTCAAAAAAACTTAAGTCTACAGGCATACAAAAATCAATCATGGTGTATTTTCAACTCCCAATGGTCGTTTCTCACATGTGCACGTTGACATTGTAGGGCCGTTACCTACATCCAATAAGCACATATATCTTGACCAAGATCGACAGATTCACTCCCTGGCATTCGGCTCATGCCATCAAGGATATTTCAGCAGAAAATATAACAAAAATTTTCATCGAATGCTGGGTCTCGAACTTTGGTATTCCTAATACGACCACAACAGACAGAGGCCAACAATTTCAATCAGCTGTCTTTCAAGAGCTAATACAAACCTTGGGAACTAACCACATAAAAACTACGGCTGATATGCGCTAATGGCTTGGTGGAAAGATTCCACCGTCGATTAAAAACTGCACTTGCTCAACCTGATCCAACCCAATGGAGTGAATATTTACTGATGGTTCTTCTTGGACTCCGGTCCACGATTATAGAAGACATCACAAGCACTGCAGCAGAGATGGTATATGGTACAACCTTACAGCTACCCGGTGAATTTTTCACACAACATAACCAAAATGCCAATTCAGCTTCAAATTATGTGACTCGCTTAATACAACACATGGCAAAACTTTCTTTTACACCGACGCGTGTACATTCCAACGTGGCATATCTACCTCCTAACATAAATGTTAGTGAGTTTGTTTTTGTGCGTCGGGACACGATTAAGAAATCGCTACAACCCAATTACGACGGACCTTACAAAATATTAGAACGAGAGATAATTTTTTCATAATCGAAGAAAACAATAAAAGGTACTCTGTTTTCATTGACTGACTAAAGCCAGCCTAAATTGAGAAACCATCTGATCAGCCTACGGAAAATGAACCTGTAGAGGACCGTGAGTTTAAGTGTTGTTAAATTAGGAACACGTGCGTTTTATTTCCTGCTAGAAGAAGGTCCAACTACAAGAACATGGAGGACTCAAGTTGAGTCCAACCGAAGATGTAAAGAAAACAAACAAGACCGATGTATATATATAAACAAATATATGTATTAAACAACAAATTTACAAGTGACAAAGACATCAACATATGTGTTTGTGTGTGAACGTAAAGTGTTTGCATATTGGTGAAAGTTCGTACGTACGTGTATGTATGTTTCATGGCGTTTTCCCACAAGTGGGCGAAAACGCGGATCTCTGCGAGAGATCACATTTTTAAATGTGTCCGCTGAAATGCAAAGTAGAAAGATAACGAGGCGAGAAGTCGCCCAGTATTTATAGTGTAGGGAGAGCGACCCCTAGTGAACAATTAGGGAATTAAGGAGGAGCTAACTCCGACAAACCCGTCGTACACGAAGATAAAGACGAGAACGTCTCGTCAGCCAGCGAAAAAGACAAATTTGGCAATCAGACAAACTAAATTTGGTAGACATATTCACCGGCCTACCAAGCTCAAAAATGATGTATCACAATGCACACATACAGACATAAATACATAAAAGAAATATTAACAAACTAATCACAAACTCTTCTCTTTTGATATATATTCTATATCGATCCGGAAAGGGGAGTATTTATAGGAAATGATGCAATTTCCTGTCAATGAAATTTAGAGAAAAATCGAATCAACTTTGGCGCAATTCTTAATATACATATAAATAATAAAATAAAAAAAAACGCCTATGCACGTTTTCTAAAAAAAATAAAACACTCGACCACATTTTTTGACCAATCGGGTGTACAAAAAATATGCGGTCGCTTCGTAAGAAATTTGTGGAGCTAACGCCTGTGTGCATGATCCCATCAGAACGTTTAAATAATGAGAATATTTTCAAAACGCTTCAGAACAGTTTATTTGTCCGGCAAGATGAAATAAAACTGTCTCTCACCGTATCCCGCTCCTTTGACCACTGAATGAACAGTATTAAATTACAATTCTCAACTTGGCGATAATGCTTTTAACGCCACACGGCTGATAATATTATGTTAGACGCAATCGTCAGGCCAATATTTAGACACGCTCTATCTCTGATATTGAGCACTTTATCCCATAAATATAGCACACCTAAAGAGTATATTTCTTCATACATACATATGTGTGCTATATTTATGGGATAAAGTGCTCAATATCAGAGATAGAGCGTGTCTAAATATTGGCCTGACGATTGCGTCTAACATGAAACAGCCTGTCGCCTCTAAGTGTTGACTTCAATGTTCATTTATATATATATATATATATATATATATATATATATATATATATGCGTTTCTCAAAGTGTTATTTATCAAAAATTATTTATTTTTTATCAATGATAAGTCAGGTCATTCATCTAATGATTTCAGTAACAATTTTCTGGTACACTTGTGTGTGTGTGTGTGTGTGTGTGTGTGTGTGTGTGTGTGTGTGTGTGTGTGTGTGTGTGTGTGTGTGTGTGTTAACAGCACAAGGACAGATTGTCTAACGTCTCATTTTTTAGACCTATTAATCCCAATTAATCGGTATTTACTATCGTTGCAAAGATCTAGGTGCCGTCAGGGATTTCCTGAAGAAACACATTTCAAATAATTCAAATGTCTTCTTTGAGGTTAAATTTTTGTTTTATTTTAATTTGGAAGATAACCATATAAAGCTAATTCATATTAAAAGAAAACTAATTTCTTTATGTAAATAAAGTTTTGAGGCCATTTCATTCACATGTCATTCACCTGAATCGCCATTATAGATTAATAAGGTAAACAACAAATTTATAAATAAAAATCTCTTAAAAATCCAATATTTGTCCTAGAGATGTATTTCAAAGTAAATTACTAAATTTAAGGATTAATTAACTGGATTATGTAAAAGTGATATTTACTTTTTGCTTAAAACATAATGAAAATAACGTTTATTTATGCACGGTAACCTGTGAGCTGTCATTAATGTCATAGGTCAATAATACGATAGATTTTTTTACTGTCACCTCTGACTAATAAAAAGCGCGTGACTTTTTTTTAAAAATTAAAGAAATATGGAACACCAACAGAACATTAATCAAGAAATTGGTATTTATGCTTCAAAATAAATTATTTTTACATTATATAACCAATAGTATAAGAAACTATATTTTTATATATGCTTTTATGAAAATTAGTAGAATTAATAATTTTATTTCTATTATTACAGTAAAAAAGAAATAGGGAATAAATAAAAAAGAAAACTAGTGAATGATACTTTTTTGAGTTTAATTCATTGTTTTATTTTTATTATTTTTTTACCTGTTTAACTTTACAATTTTTGGTTCTTTACATACATGTCTTTATTTAATAAAAACTCTTTTTACAAATAACAATGGAATGATTTTCGAATTCGCACTGAAAAATTAAAAAAGTAAGAAAAAAAAAAGAAATATTTTAAAAAAAAATGTAAATTTTTTTCTGTCTAATCTGAAAGAAAAGCGTTTTTTATTAAATTATTAAGCAAACACCAAGTGTCATAAAAACAAAAAAATAGTTTTATTGAATTATTTTTGGTAAGGATTTTTGAAATAACATCTTCAGGGTCTTTTTTTTTTTTATAACTGTATAGATTAGAAAATTCACGAGCAATCAAAAGTGGGTGACAGACGCCTCACCCCCCAATATTTCCACAAAATTTTCTAATAATCTATTCAGAATTCATTCATTGAATATTGTTTTTGAATAAGTGCTGAAAATCTCGTTTGAAATCGATTGGATATATCCCTGATTTTTGGCAAATATTTAAAAAAAACAAAAAACGAGGAAGCGATTTTTTTCTTTCATTTCGGAGAAAAACGCATCCATTTTGGTAGGCCCTAACACGCACACACACACACACACACACACACACACATATATATATATATATATATATATATATATATATATATATATAGATAGATAGATAGATAGATAGATAGATAATGAACCAAATGGTAAGCAGAAAATTTTATTTTACTTATACAAAATAAATTACAAAACGTTTATGGCTGTTTTTTTAAAAAAATCCCAGTTTCCGTGGCAATTACGTATTGAATTAATTGTAAAGTTTACATTAAAATCAATTTATTAGATTTTGCATAAATTAAAAACTTGAACTTTTCTTTTTCACTGCATTCAAACTCCGCGATTGGAATTTTTATTTTTCTGTGAATTAATGCGTGTTGTTGCTCTTCTCTTGTGACAAAAACACTCACCACAAAGCGCACTGAATTAAAATCAGAGAGAATAAATAAAAGGAAACTGGCGCTTAAGTGATGACGCATCCATGACGTCATGTCTAGAAAGCAAGAATAGAAGGGTAGAAGGAGTGGGAGTTACCAATCATTTTGGGAGGTGGAGGAGGAGCTAAGATGTAGTAAATATGGGGAAAAAGAAAGGAAGAACTGTTTTAGGCAGATATTTAGAAACGATTTTTAAAAAAATGATGAAAAAAAAGTCAAGTGACTAAGTTTAAATATATATCAAAATAATAGTTCTTGACTAATAAATGAAAACAAAATAAAATAGAAAACATGCATAAAAAAAAAGCAATAAAAGTTATTTCGGTAAATGTGGGAATTGAAAAAGTTTTCGAGTTCAATATGACGGTGATTAAACTTAATGAAATAAAACAAAATAACCGAAAAATATGGCACGATAAAGAAACTTAGATGACTAGGTGTATGGTAAACAGAATGAGTAATAATTGGTAAACGAGAAACAGAAACAAATGTAGACAAGAAAGAGAGAAGCAGTTAGATAAAGAGAGGGGGAGAGAAGCAAAGTAAAAGTTAAAGAGGGTGAAGTTCTATAAAACGGACGAATACGCGGGTAATCACCTCATAACGCACTCAGACCTCACATCGGATACCTTAATTCCAAGTGAGCTCTCATCATTTGACTTTTCGTCGCCCTCCTTTGATTAACTCAATTTTTAAATAATCAATTATGGTGAGTATGGGTTTTCAAAATGAATCGATTTGAATTGATGAACTATTACGGGGGTTAGTTTTCGTTTGTTTATATTTTTTTAATCCTTAATGGAACTTAAATTGTTAATTTGATTTTTTTTTTTTTTTTTAATTCCAGCCTTGAATTTTGTTTTTTTGTTTTTTTGTCTTTACTTTTGTGAGCCTGAAAAAAAAATCAAAATTACTTGTTTATTCACGTAAGAAAACTTTTTATTTGTTTTTATTTTCGTTGTAGTACTGAAAATTACAAGTAAAAAAAAAAAAAAAAAAATTGATATTTAGAGAGCGGGGTTTGTCGGGTCCAAGAATTCTTCAGCACTCAGCCCCAATGTTGGGTGCTGAATCCTAAAATTAACTTTTTTTTCTTTTTTCTTTTTTCTTTTTGTTTGAAAGAACTATATTGATTTGGTTTTATAAATTCTAAGAAACAAATTTCTCCAGTCTTCTTTTGACGGTTGTGAAATTATGTACGTCTAACTAAATTGGCATTTTTCCAATTACAAAAATGTCCAGTTTACTTCGCCATTTTTTTTGTAACAAGAAAGAATTTGATTATTGACCATGAGTCAAGTGACAAGTCAATCCTAGTATTTTTTTTATACACTTTCCGGATTGAGACTACTATTCACTTAATCATAAACTGTTAAAACTTGCCAATGAAGACTGTCGCTAATTACATTATTAAAAAATGTATATCTGTTCATTGTTATGCCAAAATAATAGTCTAGCTAGAATTATTTCTCCCACTTGCAAATGGTAGCATATGACACTTCAGACGTCGCCCCCTTTTCTCCTCTCTCTCTAGTTCTTCGCACACAAAAAATTCATGATCAACACTCACGAGATAAGCATTGTTTTCTATTGCGATTTTGGTGCCATTTTATTTTTATTCGTTTTTTTTTCTCTCTTCGGAAACGGTAGAAAATGTTAAATTGAAATTTAACTTCGAAATGGTTTAGTGAAGCAGAAATAGACTTAGTCGGGTCTTAGGAACCAGAACCGATCACATCATGTGATAATTATTGCTGAAAGAAACAAGACGATTGTTATTAACAATTGTCTCATAATTTTTTACTTTTTTCTTCCCGTGTTACAATTTTCTTTTCTCCCCTTACAAATCAATGTATGCTAGAATCGTAAAATTTACGTTAAAGGAATTTTTTTTTTTTTTTTTTTTTCAAATCGGCCTGTCATTTTTTTTTTATCTTATTTTTCTTTAACAATATCCCCGCCCCCATTTTTTTTAGATCTTTCTCTTGTTCCATGTCTGTCAGTGTCATTATTCCAATTCCACCAACGTCAATTGTGCGGTGATTGCTTGCTTTCTCTACACTTAGAACTTCTTCACGGGCATCTAATAAATAAATAAATAAATAAATTAAGCTAATAAATAAATCTTAAGTTTTATTTTTAATTTAATCATTAAAAATTTGGAAGAATAATTTCACTGTTTTAATTTTAAACATCGACATTCTTTCGATATTTCCATGCCTTCTTGAAAGACAGACAAATATGTCCATATCATTCAACCCGCCTTAGAAAAGCTGTTGGTATCACTTTCAGTGACACCTACAGAAGAATTAGATTCTCACGTCATATGACTCTTCATTCCTCAATTTTCATAAATAGTTCTGTCCAAATGCTGAGTTTTTTCTTCTTTTGTTTAATTTTTTTTTTTTTTATTACTTCCTACAAAAAATTATTTTCTCGAGTCGCCTGTTAGAAATTTATCATTCAACTTTGTCAGGATGAATATAATCAAACAAAAGAGAAAAAAAAAAGTGTCATGCTGAGACCACCACTTTCGGTGGTCTTGGTCATGCCCATTTAAGGCAGACTCTGTCTTTCTATTACCACTTGGCACTCCTCGTAACACCAAAGTTTGACCAAACGGTCATTGACCTATTCAAATAAAAATGAAAATAATTGTTTCTTGATCTATACACTTCATCTATGTCTAACTAGCCATAATTAATTCCTGTAATTTTAATTTTTTTGCTTTGTTTTAAAAATAGTGAAAAAATAGCACCAATAACTGCAGACGCCGATGATGACATATAGAACCCACTCCTACTTCTTTTTTAACATCTGTTCCTGTTCACAATGGCTTGGAGATTGGCTGGTTATTTGACAATGACTCAGCTTTGCGTGTATTTTTTTGTTGAATTTTTTTATGTAGTAGGCCTGGTTGAATTTCAAAATAGACTAAAAAATAAAATTAAAACAACAAAAAACGCGATAACATCCTTTCTCCGTTTCGTTTTTAATAAGACCAACAATTCAGTAAAAAAAAAGATAGAATTGTCAAAAGGTAATGGTAACAATAGAATAAAAAATAAAAATACATTTGATTATGTATTGTAAATTTTAAAATGTTTTTCCTCTTAAGCAGCAGTAGATATTGACAAGGAAGGTAAAAACCACTAAATGCAAGGGGTTACTGAGTGTGAAAGAAACCCGACAATAAAAGAACAATATTATTCAGGGCTAGAAAATTTCTTGTTTTTATTTTTTTTATTTTATTTTATTGTATGCATAACAAACATGAACCAGAAAAAAAAAACAATAAAATAACTTTGACTAAAATAGCTTATAAATAAATATATAATCTTGTTTTAAGTTTTTTGTTGACGTTTCCTCCCTCCCCACACTTTATGTGATGCGCGCAAGCTCACCATAAAAATGGCGGACAGGCTTGGTGACACTGATTGAAATGCGTTCTCTCACACACATACTCACTCACTCTCTTCACTTCCACCACCCAAAAAACCTATCAATTTCTTAAAGTAGTTCCACTCAGCTAAAGTTTCTTTACTGTTTTCTGGCATTATGACAATAAGACCTTCTCATGTTTACTTTGTTAAACACTACTCTACTGGTTTGACTTCTACAATTACAAAGTGCTGCCAAGTGAATAAGAAGAAGCATCAGTCACTTCTTGTGAATTACTTGCCAGACCTGTCTGTCACCATGTGAAAATATTGGAGACTAATTTTAATCTGCAAATTTTTATTCCCCTAGCTCTATTCACTGGTGGGCTCATGAAAAAATATTTTTGAGGAAATAGTTTTTGTAGATTAGTACTTTTACCTTGCTGAAGCCACGGCATTTGTTAAAATCTAGGTACCATCAAAAAAAAAAAAAAAAAAGGCTGCGTTCTTTTCAAAATTAAAAATGATGTGTGTGTGTTGTTTTTTTTTTTTTTTTTTTTTTTATTATTAAATAGATGTTTGACTAATATGTGAAGTTTAATGCTATTTCCGAGTAAACCTTTTTAAGTTTTATTATGCATGTTCAAAAAAGAAATAATTCTGAATTACTGCTTTTCATTGAATGGAAATGGTAATAAGCCATTTCCCTATAAGGAAACATTTGACATTCATTGACCAGGCAGCCAGTACTGTTCTTGGGGTTGAAATTTCTAAAAATCATTCTATTAAAAAAAATTTATTTTTTATTTTATTTTTTTATTTTTTTAAAGGAAAATAGGTTTCTCAAGTCCAGAAGCTTTTGCTGCTCTTTCCAGTATTAATGGGGGTTTTCTTCCTAACCTCTTATTTGAAGTGATGTGGAATGTCAACATCTCCATTATACTCTTTCCTATCAGAAGAGAAATATTAGATAAAAATTTAACTCTGAAATTTGCAAGAATTAAAAAAATCCACATTTGGTGCAATTAAATATTTTTATGTTATTATACCATTAAGGAAATAATTAAAAAAAAAATAAATAAATGTAGTTTATTAAAGTAGAAAGTATCATTTGCCTAAAAAAAAAAAAAAAATTATTTCATAGGAAACCCTCTGGCATTTGTCCTGACCTGTATTTTTTTTTTTTTTTATTCTGTAACTCAATATTTTCACCTTAATTTTGTGATAGTACTTTTTAGTAACCTAATTATTGTTGTTTGTAAACAGTTGTGCTTCATAAAATTGAATTAATAGTAAAAGAACTATTAATTATAAATATTTTTGAATAAGCAAACTACATTTTCTTAGACATTTTTATTAATTATTATTTTTAAAGTTATGTAACGTGATGTCCTGGCTTGGGCTTTCTGCCAAACTAAGTTCACCTTTGTTAAATTATCACATGATATCATTGCAAGGAGTTTGTAAACAAATACACTAAAACTTTCTCATTTACACTACGACTGTCATTGACTTACATTAAGCCAGCCTCGACACTTGTGCAATAGATACAGTGATCAGAAACAGTTTTTCTAAATCTTTTTCATATTATGCACTCCAAACCACAAATATTTGAAAAGCTTTTTTATAAAAATTAATGGAGCATAAGCCAACATACATGACCATGAAAATTAAACAAAAAATTAAACTTCTATTATTCAAAATTAATTTTTGTTTTGTTTAGCAGTATATGAACTCCTTATGGGTCATTTAATACCAAAATTTGATTTTCTTGGGCATTTGTAATTTCTTTTACAAAAATATATTGTTGACATATATATAAAAGTGAACATTGAAATCAACACTCAGAGGTGACAGGCTGTTTCATGCTAGATGCAATCGACAGGTGGCCTGACGATTGCGTCTAGCATGAAACAGCCTGTCGTCTCTGAGTGTTGACTTCAATGTTCACTTTTATATTTACACATGCTCTCTCTGATATTGAGCACTTTATCCTATAAATATAGCACACCTTAAAACTATATTTTTCATATATATATATATATATATATATATATATATATATAAAAATTAATAAAAGTAAAAGCTTTGTCACTTAGCTGATTGATATTACCTTCAGCATCCCAACTCCAGAGTTTCACAGACAGACCCTCTAAGAATCACTCCATCCACTCCTCACGGGGTATCACTAATTGATTGCTTTTATTTATTTTTTTTTTATATGCACTTTTCATTGCAAGTTTTTGGATTTTTTTTTTTTTTTTTATCTTTCTTAGAATGTTGTGCTTATTTGTCCTTTTCATCATTTTCATTTACTCTCATTAACCATTTCTTTTTTTTTTTCCTCTTTTCTTTCAATTGTAGCAATTTTGACTTCCACTTTTCTAGACGCATACTGCCATTGCTATATATCTCAAGATATGGACAGTAGCTTGAAAAAAAAAAATCAGAACAGTTTTACATTCACTTAATGTACAAATGCCTTTTAGGAAAAGGTATAAATATGCCTTCATCACTATAAGCAAATCATATACGCAGATAGTCTGGCTGTTAGGTTTTAAGAACTGAACTGCTGGACCCTCTTATGTAAAGAGCAATGGAAGAGTCCAGAATAACAGGTTAATTCAGATTCCTACTAGGATTAATTGTAAATGCATTTGTTACAGAAATATTCTTGTATACTAATGTTCTTATATACTAATGTTCTTGTATACTAATGTTCTTATGTAATGTTAAGAGGAATACAAAGGGAATAGGGATGATTGCCACTTGTGTACGTGGCATGGTGGGTCCCAGTTATAAAGGTTGGGGGTGGTGGGAGTAAGGAATGTAGCTCATCATCTTGCTGCTCTATTGCTACTTTCATGGCATGTGTTCACATGCCACGAAAGTAGCAATAGAGCAGCAAGATGCTCATAATCTCTTGTCTGTGGGGAAAGGGTCATAGGGTGGAAGATAATTCATCAACCACAAGGACACTGAGATCTGAGCAGCTACATCCCAAATATGACAGCAATACTCCATTTTCAGTCTGATGTTCCTCTTGTAAAGCTAGAGTATAGCAATGGAGGGGAGTCGGATACTTACTAGTGTGGTACAATGAACCAAGCATTTTCCCAGCATCTTTGGCAATAGATCGGATACTTGAGTTTCACGTGATGTCTGGGGAGAGCTTGAGTCCCAATATACATTAAAGACAATGAACCTCTTCGAAGATCGTCCATCATGATAGATGAAAGTTCAAGCTAAGTTCAGTGGTGGCTGAACATTACTCTTAGTTTAGTTTTACTTGTATTGAATTTTACAACCCAGTCCTTTCCCTATTGAGGCACCTGAGCTAGGTTATTGATCTTTCAAATTTTTAGAGGTGCATGAAATTTAATAACACCTATTTATGTGACTCTAGCAAATGTAGTCAATTAAAAAAAAAAAAAAAAATGCCAAAATCATCAATTTAAGTCCAGGCACAGATTTTAGAAGCAACCAGAAAGCCGATCCTTAACAGGAAACAAGAGATAAACCTCTATTCCTGTTCAAAAGACCGAGCGGGTGTGTGACTCAGAGGATAGGTGAACCAATCTACTCCTATTGGTGGGTATTGAAAGAAAAACATTACCCCCCCTCCCCAGGTTTGAATACTCGCATCACGAGTCCTGTAACTCTGTCTTAGGTGCACCACATGTGCTGCAGTAGAAGTAGTGTTTCCTGGGTAAGATAGCCTAATGGAGCCAAACCCTCACTAGGCTGGTTTGAATTCAAAGTTTTCCTTCTCCTAGACTATTGCCACCCAAGGCTATAGAGCCCAATCTGTCCTGCTGTTTACCCATAGCAGAGAGAAGAGATGGATTCATACCTTTCCCACAAGTATTAGCACATAAGTGAATGTAAAGAACTCTACTGGAATTTGAACACTGCTCTCTGATTCCTCAATCTAAGCTGTAATCGATTACTCTGCTGTACCTCCTAATTGATAACTACTCCACCATTATCCAGCTTAGCTGTTGTTGTTTGCTGCATAAGGAAACTAAGGCTTTAGACAGAAGATAATGAATGACATCAAATTTAGATCTTTGAAGATCAAAGTTATCTAGAAAGCAAAATGTTAGTTACACAAGAAGTGAGTTTTTCTACCTCACTTGTGGAACTCTCTTCCAGCTCCATGTTTTCTAGTTAATTTTGATCTTCAAAAATTTAAACCATGTCAATCATAATATTCTGTCTTAATTCCTGTTCCTTTATTGTTGTCTCTCCTTAATGTTTTTTTTTCTCTTCTCATATTCTTTCACATTCAGTAACCCTTTGTATCAGTGGCTTTATTGCCTTGGTGAGGGTGGGTTAATATCCAGTTTGGAATTTCATTAAAAACAGAAACTTACATGCTGGTTTCGTTTTCTTAATTTTTGAGATTTTTGTTTTTACTTTTTAAATTAAAAATCTTTGTGCTTTATTCTTCAGCGTGAGTGTATCAGTATCCATGTTGGCCAGGCTGGAGTCCAGATTGGTAATGCTTGTTGGGAGCTGTATTGCCTAGAACATGGAATTCAACCAAATGGTCAGATGCCATCAGATAAAACAACTGGTGGTAGTGATGATTCCTTCAATACATTTTTCAGTGAGACTGGAGCTGGCAAGCATGTCCCCAGGGCTGTCTTTGTTGATTTGGAACCTACTGTTGTTGGTGAGTTGATAAAGTATTAGGGGTGGAGAAGGAGAAGAATAATTTCAAATATTGGAAGTGCGAGTGGGGAACTAAGATTTTAACCTTTCTTAGTATGAGAATTAAGATTGTCAAATATTTGAATTACTTCATTTTAATGTTTAATTAAAAGATGCCTTTTGGAGGTCGAGTTAAAAAAATCTTGTTTTTTCTTTCAGATGAAGTCCGTACTGGAATTTACAGGCAACTATTCCATCCTGAACAGCTCATCACTGGAAAAGAAGACGCTGCCAACAATTACGCTAGAGGTCATTATACCATTGGAAAAGAAATTGTTGATCTGGTACTTGACCGCATCCGTAAACTTGCTGACCAATGCACCGGCCTTCAAGGCTTCCTCATTTTCCACAGTTTCGGAGGTGGAACTGGATCCGGATTCACCTCTCTTTTGATGGAACGTCTTAGTGTTGATTATGGAAAGAAATCCAAACTTGAATTCTCAATTTACCCAGCACCTCAGGTTGCAACAGCTGTTGTTGAACCTTACAATTCCATTCTAACTACCCATACCACACTTGAGCATTCCGACTGTGCTTTTATGGTCGACAATGAAGCCATCTACGACATTTGCAGAAGAAACCTCGATATTGAACGTCCCACATACATTAACCTAAATCGTCTCATTGCTCAGGTTGTTAGCTCCATCACTGCTTCTCTGAGATTTGATGGTGCCCTTAATGTGGATCTGACTGAATTTCAAACCAACTTGGTACCCTACCCACGTATCCACTTCCCATTGGCTACTTACGCTCCTATTATTTCTGCTGAGAAAGCATACCATGAGCAGCTTAATGTTGCCGAGATCACCAATGCTTGTTTTGAGCCATCCAACCAGATGGTGAAATGTGACCCCCGCCATGGGAAGTACATGGCCTGTTGTATGCTGTACCGTGGTGATGTGGTACCCAAGGATGTCAACGCTGCAATTGCGACCATCAAGACCAAGCGCACAATCCAATTTGTCGACTGGTGTCCAACTGGTTTCAAAGTTGGCATCAACTATCAACCCCCAACTGTTGTGCCTGGTGGTGACCTGGCCAAGGTGCAACGTGCTGTATGCATGTTGAGCAACACCACAGCTATTGCTGAGGCCTGGGCTCGTCTGGATCATAAGTTTGATCTGATGTATGCCAAGCGCGCTTTTGTCCACTGGTATGTGGGAGAAGGTATGGAAGAAGGAGAGTTCTCCGAGGCTCGTGAAGATTTGGCTGCTCTAGAGAAGGATTATGAGGAAGTTGGTGTGGATACCTTTGATGCTGAAGATGAACAGGAGGGTGAAGAGTATTAAAACCTACACTTCATGATGAAAGCAGCTATGAATAAAACCATTTAAAACTATATCTTCATTGCTTTTCTTATTAGATCATTGCAAAAATTTGTGTCTGACTTAGAAAATTAAAAACAAAATTTTACATGCACACAAAAACATTTATTAGTCAAGTACATAGTTTTCATTGTTTTTAACAGTTGTCTCCCACTTTTGTTGATGCCATTTTTGTAGAAGTAAGTTTTTTTTTTTTTTTTCTCTTTGACTGACTGTATATTCAAATTTTTTTGTTATTTAAATTGTTCTGTAAATACCAAAACAAATGAAAATCCAAAGGAGCCAAGTCTGGAGAATATAGTAAGCGGTCACATTTCAGCTCTTTAAGCTTCTGCAAGGTCTGTCTTATAGCATGCCGTCTTGCATTGTCATGGTGCAAAATGAAACCGTTTTCAGTTTTCCAAAATCTGGCATTTTTCTTGAAACCAAGTTGCTTCAAATGGCAAAAGGCAGTTGAAATATTGACTATGATGGCAAACAGGGACGTCACCTAAAGTGTAGTTAAATGTTTGTTATAATCACCCTGACAAAATCTACCAAGTCACTTTTTGACTGTCCTAAGAGCTGGAGCACAATACAAATAAACCTTCTAAATGTTTTTTGTCACAGTTCTGATGCTTACTCTTCTAAAATTTATAAAGCATAAGGCAAAAATGTAACTTTTCATAACTCCATCTTATTCTGGAGGTGATTTTATTTGCAATGCAAAAACATTATCCTGCCACTGCAAGTGACTGATAAATGAATGAATGATAGCGCATTTGAATTTTGCAGTTGTTGTCATATCCTATAACAGAAAATGACCATGACTGAAATTGGTGCAGCAGAGAAGCCTTGAAAAACAATGCAGTGGGTTAAAGGTTAAGGCATTCATTTGTGGACAAGATGTCAACATATAATAAAATCTGACTCTTAACTGAATGATACAAGGTTTCAATCTTGAACACACCAGAAATCGGTATGAAAATAAAAGCCAGTGTCAAATTGCAGTCATTTTATATTAACAATGAAAAACGGGCACAAACCTTTGCAATAATCTGGTATTTCTTTTTGATATAATTTTTATTCACAGAGCATCAAAGTACTTCCCTAGGTTTCTATGAGAGTACCATCAATGTAAATTGTGTATTCTGTCTTTGTTAATGCAAAGTTTAAAGACTTCAAGTTTTATTCATATAAATTTGTGGTATTCTTATCTCTGGATTTTGATAACTTTAGACTACCTTTCTTGCCTAAAATACAGGTTTGTGTGTGTGTGTTTTGTTTTTTTTTTTTTTTTTTCCAACCCCAAGCAAAACAGTAATGAATAATGCTATTAGGATGCAGGGCATCACGGGAAGTGAAAGTGAATGAGGACTTCAATGAAGAAAAGAACAGTGAAACAGGGTTAAAAAAAAAAAAAAAATGACAATTGACATTGCATTTAAATTTTTGAGAATATTAAGTAGCAGGAAATCTAATTTTCAACAAATTATTTGTTTAATTTAAAAAATTCATGAAGCACAAAGATAACTACAGAGTTTCTTGGAAAACAAATGAAGTTTTATTTAAACACATCAGAACCCTTCACCAAGAGCTCCATTGGTTGCAGGCAACACTTCCTGTTCTCATAAAATTCTTGTGGCAGACAGATGCTAACACAATTTTGTGTGTGGCTGTTATACTTTGTGCTGTAATTCCTCTCGGCCTGAGTGTCTGATTTGGGATCTCTGAACCAAGAGACACACTACTTTCTCTGATAGTTTTATGTCTTATGGCTCAATCACATTGAAATGTTGTGCCTGATCAGTACCTAGATGGGTGACCACTTGGGTATACCGGTGCTCTAAGTTTGCATGTGTGAGTGATGTAATGGATGACAGCCCAAAATTGGAAATCTGAAAGCTGACTTCAAATTCCAGTTGGGTTCATTATATTGACTTTGGTAAAAATAGCTTTTGGGAGATTTTTGTGGCTTAGCATATGCACCGATTCCTTAAGTTTTTTTTATTTCCCAGTGATGTTCTCTATCTATTATTTCAGCTTCATCCTACAGGTGTGTGGGGGGGTGATTTCCATTTTCTCTCCAGATATGGTCAACCAGATTTGATTTTTCTATTTCTTCCTCATGTTTTGCCTTTACAGTGTTCTAGCAGTCTTATCTTAAGGTGGTAGCCTGTATCTCCTTTATATCTTTTTTTACCACAGCTGCATGGGATTGTGTATACACAGTCCTTAATCATGTTCTTCTCTATGGGGAGTCTTACTTGGAAGAGTTGTCTGCGAAGTGTTGAACAACTTTTGTAGGTCATCCTGATGTGGACCACAGATCTTTTGTATTTTTTTCGATAATCCCTTCACATAAGGTAAGCAGACCAAGGCTACTTCTCCGAGTAGTGTTATCATCTTGCACCCTTCTATCCCAATTTGTCAGAGCTGCTATCATGTACCCAGGATAGTTATGTTGTTTGTATGTCTCTGGGTTGCCACTTATGATTGTTGCTCGATGCTGTAAACAGCAAATGATCCCTTTCTTTATACTCTATTGGTGGTGGGAGCTAAAGTTGAGGTATTGTCTGGTGAATGTTGACAAGCTATATAGATATCTTAAACCCAGGCTCTGAGATATTAGTACATCCAGGATTGTTAGTTTTTATCTCCATTGTGAATTAAATTGATCTTATTGACTTCACATGATCCATTAGTAGCTGGACCTCCTTCCTGGTGTGGCCAGAGTATGAAGGTGTCATCTACGTATCTTAGCCATAGAGTTGGCTTTAGTGATGTTGATTCTAATGCCATTTCCTCAAAGTATTCCATGTAAATGTGAGCTATTGGTGGTGATAATGGTGAGCCCATTGCTAAACCTTCCGATGTCGATATGTCTGATTCCATTCTGAAGTGCGTTGTTCATGTTCAGAAAGTCGGCATCTCCATCAGGTTAACTATTGATAAACTTGTATGTTCTAGAGATGTGTCTGAGACCAGTCGGTCCCTGACTACTAATAGTGCCTCCTCCATGGAACAAACTCACCATGTCCAGGCTAACCATCTGGTTGGATTAGATAGGAGCATCTTTGACTATTTCTGCATTAACAAAGATGGTATTTAGCTGCCAAAGCTCTGTGTGCTACCCTCCGAGTCGCTTCCTTGGGGACATAATTGATCCATTAATAGGAAAGTTACCGTCACATGTCCAAAACTCTGCCCATGAATATATGCAACAAATGATTGGGGGGGGGGGTAATTTCTTAGTGCTCACATCCTTCATGTCTAGTGAAATGTATTTATGAATCAAAGATCTTGATTAAAGTAGCATAACAATGAGTTGGATTAATAAACTTCTGTCCAAATTAAGAATCATTTCTAATGCTTTTAATTTACCAAAGGTATATAATTTATTTGAAAATTATAACATAAATATGTTATAAAATCACTACAAAAATAGCCATTTTGTTTCAACGGTTCTGGTGTCTTATCAAGTGATGGTATTGAATGTAGAATAAAGGGTTTTCAAATTGACCAAACACCACTCTATAGGGGAAACACTGTTACATAAGCTGCAATGACCAATCAAAATACAAGTATATGAGAATTCAAAAAACTTAACAAACCTTGGTTATAATAATTAATACCTTAATGTTAGACTAAAAGAGAAATCATTTGAATTAATATTAAATTTTACTATAAAATTAAAAATTACCAATTTTAAATTTAATCTATTAAGTTTAAAATATAAAATTATTTAAAGAAGAAACTGGAAAAATACATATTGTTATTTATTTTGTTTTAATTGAAAAGCCAAAAACTCAGAATAAACGTTAAAATATAATGTGAATGTAAAGCTTTGTTACAACTTAGATACATTTGAAGTGGTGATATGGGCAGGGGAGGACAAAATCTTGCAAAAGACAATACATACACAATCAGATTATAATACACACAGACATTTAGATATAAAAACATGAACGAAACAGAAAATAGATGTCCACGACCCTTAAAAAAAAATAATATATACATACAATGAAAGGCATATATAAGCAATGATATGCACTTACATTAATAAAGACACACACATATACATACAAATATTCAAATTTGAAAGTATTAGTAAACAAATTCAAACAGACTATTAAAATATAACTTACATGGGCAAAGATAAAAATGGTTCAATAGATAAAATTTTATGAGGGATAAAATAGAAAAACAAATATTCATCAATGAACAATGCAAAGAAAAAAAAGACAATAAAATATACAGAAATGGATAGAAAAAATAAATATATATGCATACACACATAAAAAACACCAAATTCAAATGTCCAGGCAAAATGCAATACTTCAAATAAAACTAGTTAATATATAAAAAAGAAAACGCGTAAACACACACACACACACATATATATATATATATATAAATATCTTGTATACGCATGAGTACACATACACGAGTACAAATATATAACTATATATATATATATATATATAAGAATACATACATACATATCTAATTTATATATATATATTATAGAAAGAACAGTAAGATAATTTTATTTTTACAAAACAATGTAAATTTACAGAGCATAAATATAAATTAACTGATTTAAAAATGTTTCCCTTGCTACACAGGAATTACCATGTTTCAAAAACAAACTAACAACTTCAAATTCAATTATATAATTAAATTAAAAGCACTAGTTCTGTTTCATTTTCAAGCGAATTTTGGAATAACTTAATTTGAAATAAATGAAGAACAAAGAAACTCATTAAATTTCAAATTAAGTTAAGAACTCTGGATTATAAATCTAATTGTTCTTTCTTTTTATTTTTGACGTGTATATTTATATATATTTATATATGTATATTCATTATTTCAAGCTATTTTTAGCTCTGCTGAAACTTCCTAGATTAAAATCTTGACTTAAATTTTGCATTGATGTTAGCAACAAGTGGTGACAATCTGTTTCCTGTTTGAACACAATCTTTAGGCCATGTATATGTTCACAATAGTGTCCACACTTTTTACATTTACACACACACTCTAACTTGGGTATTGGATACTATATAAATATAGCATACCTTGAAACTATATTTTATTGTGTGTGTGTATATATATATAATGTCTGTGTGTGTGTTTATGTATGTATGTAACACACGAGAAACTATATAAACCAACGTGTTTCCTTCCCTGAGAGACTTTATCAAGGAAAATGTAGGGATTTTATTTTGCAACTTGTATTTATAAACAGACAAGAAATTACATCACTTACCATATTCTCAAATTGATGTTTACTTACACAATTGGCTTCTAGAATATTTTAGAGCATTCTTAATTTTAAAAACTTAATATATTTTCTCTCCTTTACTTCTGTTTATGAAAATATTGCAAAATAAAATCTCTACATTTTCCAGAGGACAAAATGCATTAGTAAAGAAAATTTCTCCATTTGTCTTTATTTATATTATCTTAACAAATATATTTTGTTTATATCTGAATTTTTACATATATAGTCGTCACGTTCACATTGCTCCCCAGTCTTTTGAACAGGAGTATAGGTTTATTTTGGGTTTCTGGTTCTTCTAATGTCTTTTCATTTTCTTTAATTCACAGTAGCCCCTTGCATCTTAGTAGCATTATCTCCTTGCTTGGGCATGAACTGGTTAAAATATATACAAGTCAAGATGGGGACAATAATTAATTTGGAGATGTGTGTATGTGTACACACACATACATACAATTTTTTAGTTTATTGTATTTCCAACTAATGAATAAACATACTTTTCATATAATTAACTGTACACAGATGTATAATAATAAAATATGCGTAGAAAATGTTTTTGATTTAATAGAAATCCCATTTATCCATTTTAATGGGCAAAAGAAGTATTCGTACAATACAGAAAAGAATACATAATCTTCATTTAATACTTTGTAGAATAGCCATTATTCACTTCTACAACAACCAATTTTTTCTTTTAGTTCTCAATTAATGATTCACAAATTTTAGTTGGTATTTTGTTCCATTTTCCTTCACATGGTCTTCAGATCTGGGATGTTTGTTGGAGCTCTTGAGTGGATTTGAATTTTCAAATAATACCACAGATTCTCGATTGGGTTTAAGTCTGGGGACTGACTTTCAGGATGTTTATATTATTTTCAGCAAGCCATTTCTTCGTAGATTTTGCAGTGTGTTTAGGATCATTATCTTGTTGGAAAGATCCAATCAGGCGGAAGTTCAAGATTTCCAACCGAAATCATTAAATTTGCTTCCAAAATATTTTGATATGCTGAGGCATTCATTCTACCATCTATTACTGATATGTTGCCAGTACCTTTTACAGAAAAACATTCCCAAACCATGATGCTGCCACCACCAAATTTCAATGTTGGAACCGTGTTCTTTTGATTGAAGGCATTGCCATCTTTCTTCCATACATGATTTCTAAAATTAAAGTCCAAAAACCTCAATTATAGTTTCGTCTGTCTATAATACTCTTTCCCAATACAATTTTACCTTAAGTTCACAAACGAATTTCAACCTGGCATCTCTGGGTCTCTTCAGTAGCAGTGGAGTTTTGAGGGCAGCGTGACTTTTAGATTGTTCCTATGAATGTCATTGCTTATTGACCGTTTAGTGACACAAATTCCTGATGAAAGCAAATCATCCGGTAGCTCTTGATTAGTAACTATTGGATTTTGTTTAATTTGATGCGTTAATTTTCTTTGTCTGAGATTTTCCTGTAACTTACCTTCTTTCGAGAGCTTAACAATGAGTTACTTTCGTGAATTTGTCAATTCTTTACCTCTTGCTATGATGATAACCTTGCATGAATATCAATTACAGAATGTTCTGTTTGTATTTCTTAGGCTAAAAGTAACTACTGATAATATTATTGGAACATTCCAGAATATTCCACTTGAATAATCTAAAATATTAAAACAATTTAAGTTTTAAAATCTGAAATTTGCATTGTACAAATAATTTTTTCACCCATTAAAATGGATAAATGAGATTTATTTCTATTAAATCAAAATTCTTTCTGTTTTCTACACATATTTAGTTATTATGCATCTGTATACAGTTAATTATATGATTAGTATGTTTATTCATTAGTTGGAAATGCAATAAATTAAAAATTTGTATGTGTACAAATATTTATTTGTCCCCCTCCCCCTGACCACTGTATATATGAAAGAGACTTAGGTATATGAATAAACTTAATGATCAAATTATTTTTTTTTTTTTTTTTACAGTTATTTATTTTTTAACCTAATCTACTTCCTTGTTAATGCACTTAATCCAATGCTCTTACATCAATCACAGAAATGAAACACTGAAAACTTCAGTTCAAAATTCAGCTAACTACATGTTGGGTTCATTCATCTACTGTGTATGTACTTTTCAAAATAATTTACCAACAATAGGTTTATTAAAAATCATTTTAGATTTCTTTTTTTTATTACAAATATTTAACTATAATAATAGCATTTTTTTCTGAGAAAATAATTATACAATAGTTTGACATAGGTTATCTCCCTTTGTCCAGATATTTACTATAGTGAAATTCATTATGATTTTTCTCCATTTGTATTCAGTTCAATTAATTCCACGATTTTTTTGTCTTTAGGCTGCATTCTTTTTCATGCACTTCCGTAGGTAATTTGAATTCAATCAACGCTTACTTTTTCATTAAGTTCTTGGAAGAAGATTCATTTGTCTCCAAAATCTCTGCTGGATAATTTCACAGATTAAACACTCCTGGCAGCAGAGCATAGTTAACACATAATATTAAATGTAATTGTTTTAAATTGTTTATTAGATTAAACATTATTAATTTGTGATTTGTATTTCTTTTATTTTAATTTCAATTGCTTTTTATTACAATTCTCGGGTCACCATTTTATGGAAACGGAGCGAGTTGGAAGTAAGGATTATGTTTCTAGCAATTCATATTCTCTATCCTCAGCTGCTTTTCTGATCAGATTACAAACACCAACTGGCAGGAGACATTGGAATCTTTCTCAATATTCTTTCCTTATTTGTTAATTTCACTGAATGCCTGCTACTTCAATTAGTTATATTATCTGAATTTGTTTTCAATTAAAAACTGTCAATTATTAATTTTAGAATATTGATCCTTCCCACTTTATTTCAGTTGTTTTTTAACAGGTAAATATTAGTTACCTGAGTCTATAAGCATTTACTTGATTCAAGGATAGATAAACATTAGTCATTTATATTTTAGTCTATTAGCATTTACTTGGTTCAGGGATAGGAGTGACACTGGGATCTTCGGCGGATGGTCAAACAAAAAGAAAAAATGACAACTGGATGATAATTGTTGAAATTACAGGAAGATGGGTTGAAAAGTTAAGAAAATAAAAAAACGAAATGCATTGAAAAATCATGTTTTTTGAAATAATTCCAAGGAGAATGAAACCCAAGATTAACTAGATAGGATTCAGTAAAACTGAGCAAAAACCAAGACTTCCCATCAATAAGAGACCTTTAAGGTATCCATGTTAGATAAAATAAAAATATATTGTCCATAAAGAAATCTGGATGGTCACTGAAGTAACATTCATGATTCCTCTGGACAAGGAAAAAATATTTGTTTTGAAACAGCCACCCAGAAGAAAAGTATCCCTATCCGTTTGTTATTATAATTTTGGTGACATTTGTCCAGAGAAAATTTTATATCTAAACATTAATTTGGATTCCTTTGGATACAAGTGGTAAGGAAAAATTAATTACAAGAAGGCTGGGTGGTCTATTCAATTTAAAAAAAAATATGCATAGGACGAAAGATAACTTTCATTTTAAGGAGAGTGGAAATAGATTTTTCCTTTTTTTTTTTTTTTTTCCAGTTCTTGAGTGGTCTGGTTAATTGAGAGACCCCCAGCATAAGGACTAATGACTGAAAATCCCATTTGTCTTTGCTGCACCATCTGGAAGTTGGATTTGTCGCACCAGCCCAGGAGGCAGCCTGAGTTTGGTTGCTGAGAAAGTGGAAGAGAAAGAGATTAGCACTACCTATATGGAACTGTGGTTCAAGCTGTAAAGAGAGTTAAGGGGTAGCTTGATTTCTCTGACCACTCTGAAAAGGGGGTTGGACAAATCCAAATTTGGAAAACCATTTGAGAAAATGTATTTTTATATATGGAAATTTAGAAAAGGGTGAAACTTAAGGTAGACGACAACTGAACCCAGACCCTAGTCAACCCCACCCCTGCCGGATGTTGAACTCCATATAAGCTGAAGATTTTGGACTCGGAGACATGAGAACAGAGAGACAGAGAAAGACACGCAGAGAATCCCCACACCACTGCCATTGGAACCAGCATCATTTGCCGAGACCTCCTGACCAAAACCTTGTGCCGACCCTGAAGACAAGAACTTAGAAATTTAAGTTATTACAAACACAAGCTGCAGACCCCAAAGGGAATCCCAATGTCATTTGATTATAAAAACAAGTGTGAAGGGTTAAAACCGATGTATACAACAAGTCATACATAAACCAAATCATTCTTACATTTTTAACCCAAGTTAATCCTTTATTCCAAAAAATTCTTGTTTTTTTTTTGTGAAGCTCCTAAATTGTTCAACTGTTTTCGCTTCCAGTTTGCTTCATCAGCAATCTTCTCACAATCTGAGATCAAAAACACAATGTGGCAAATGAGTGAATGGTCATGAACAAACATCAGTTAAGTCAAGTAAAGCGAGTCACACACGAACAAGTGAAGAGTCAGCTAAATGGTAACAATGGTGGTCTGAAGGAACTTTAGGACTGACAAGTAGGTGACATAATTGGTTACCGCTGATGAGGATCAACACACAGGGGTTACATAGGTAAGTATTAGTCATTTATATTTGAGTCTAGACACATTTACTTGGTTCAGGGATAGGTAAATATTAGTCATTTATATTTGAGTCTATAAGCATTGATTTCATTTGCGTATAGGTAAATACTGATCGTTCATATTTGAGTCTATAAGCATTGATTTCATTTGCGTATAGGTAAATACTGATCGTTCATATTTGAGTCTATAAGCATTGATTTCATTTGCGTATAGGTAAATACTGATGGTTCATATTTGAGTCTATAAGCATTGATTTCATTTGCGTATAGGTAAATACTGATGGTTCATATTTGAGTCTGTAAGTATTTACTTGTTTTTTGGATTGGTAATTGTTTGTCGTTTATGTAAGTATCTTTGCAATTGTATAGTGGCTTTTTTTTTTTTTTTTTTTTTTTTTTTTTTTTAAATCATTTCACCTCAAGTAAGCTGATAATTTCCCAAAGACCCAATGCATTATTGGGCATGGAAAAGAATGATTAGACTTTCATTTGGAGAAAAAAAACAATAAAATTAGGATTCAGAAAGACAGAAGATGGCAATTGACATTGCATTTACATTTTTGAAGGTCATAGGTAGCAGGGAAGCAAGAAATAGGGAGTTCCACAAAGGAGAAGGGAGAGAAAAGAAATTATTAGAATAGACTTTTCTGTCTGAATTTCTGGGCTCATTATCATTATTTACACTATTTATATTCAGACTTCCTCATCTTGGTTGTTTTTATCATATTTTGGCCCACCAACCTTCCTCAGGTAATATAGATCTGGGTAATCTACAGAGAATTCTGAACTGAAGCCTTTATTTAATCTACAGGAGTAGACTGTTCTCATATCATGTCTATGGATATCTCATCTGGTTCTTATTTTATTACTGCTCATTTATTACTCTCCTATTTCTACTGAACACCAAGTACACACTGTCTGAACTTATAATTACTATGTCACCAAATTCACAAACTAACACTTTAATCCACTAGCCTATTGTCCTGTAGGACAATTTGCTGTAGTGAACTTGGAACCTTAAACCTAACCTACCTGCTGATTTGTGCTGCTCTTGTTGCTACCTGTCATCTTTAAACTGCTGCTACTGCTGCAGACTTACTGTCATTTGATGTTATTTCTTTATTAGCAGCTCCCATATTGCATTTATTTCTATGCAAAGCATATTAAGGAAGTTCGCATAGCCTAGCATGTGCATTGATTCTTTCAGACGTTTAACTGTCCAGTGTTCTTCCTTGTCCAGTATTTTTACTCCATTCCACAGGAACTGGTGACTACCACTTTCCCATCCATACATGATCAGCCATGCCTGACTTCATTGTCTCCCTCCTTGATACTGAAGGGTATGCTTGATAATGATAATTTCTTGTTGGTATGTATCTGGTCACCACTTTTTTTATTTTTGTTCAGTGTGGTAGGCATTATTATTTTCTTCATCGATTGTGAACTGGATCAATGGACTTCTTGAATTCACATTGTCCAGCAGAATTTGTACAGCTTCCCGGTGCAGTTAGAATATGAAGGAGTCATCTAAGTATCTCAGCCATACTGTTGGCTTTAGGCAGTGCTGTTCGTAAAGCCATTTCCTCAAAGTATATCATGGGTGACAACTAGGAACCCATAGCCAAGCCAGTTTTCTGTAGATATATGTCAGACACTAATTAGAAGAGTGATGTTTGCACACAGAAGGTCAACATTTCCATCAGATTATCTTTAGGAATATTAGTTATCCTAGGGAGGGGTCTGATTTCAATCAGTTTCAAACCACTGTCAGGGACATATCTGTAGGAACTCTGGTGAACAAACTTACCATATCCAAGCTTACCATCCAGTTGCTATGGATGGGGCCCCTTGGATCAATTTCACTAAGTGTTATGAGTTTCTAACATAGGATGAGGATTTCTCTGTTAGTGGGTTGACTATATCAGCTAGGAATCTGACATATACCAACAAGAATAAGGTGTTGTTACTTTTATTCATTGATTCATTTATTTCAAAATTCCTCATCTTTGTTGTGTTTATCCCAATGCATTGGTCTCTGTACATTCCAATCTTTCTATCTGAAATAAGGTGTTCTTGCTATTATACATTGATTCATTTAGACCAATTTTCTCATCTCTTTTGTCTTTTATCTCAAGGCTATGACTGTGTACTCAATCTTCTTTTCTAAAATGAGGTATTCAGTTAGTCTGATTTCCCCAACTTTGTTCTTTATTGGGCTCTGTACATTCCAATCTTTCTATCTGAATTTCTGAAATGAGGTTCTTGCTATTATACATTGATTCATTTAGACCAATTTCCTCATCTTTGTTGTCTTTTAATCCAATCCATTGGTCTCTGTACATTCTGATCTTCTTTCTCCCTGAACTTCTGAAATTAAGTTACTATTATACATTGATTACGTTATCAATACACCTGGTAGAATTGCTTTGTACAGGGAAATGTTGTTATGACCTTAAAATAAAAAGAACACCTAAATCAGGCATTAATATAATTTTACTGTTTGATAATTTAGAGTTAGCTCATCTTTAGTCTGCTATTGTGAATTTGAGGACGTAATACCATATTTTGCAATATCTTTTTTTATTTAACAGGTACAAAGGTGCTCAGGAACAATTTAAAATTACTTTGAATGACAAGTTTAAACAATACATAACATTAGACTATGTGATCAGGCACACTCGTTTATCCAAATAAATTTTGCCCCAATTCTTTGTTTTTTTTTTTTTTAACGAAAACAGATGTTTTTAATGCTGAAACTAGGATTTATTTATATTTCTAAATCTATTTCTGTCAGTAATTACCTACAAGAATCACTATAATTATAGCCAGTTCAGCACTTAAGGAATGCTCATTTACAGTGGCCTTGTGTCAGACTAATTAAATACCTTTTAATCACTGACCATAAGTTATTTATTTAAATACTATATCCCTTCAAGATGAAGGCAATCATCACTCTCCTCAGATTCCTTTTGTTTATTATCTGTTAATTGCCAAGCCTTCATGGAACAATTTAATTTGAAATTCACCATTTTCCTTCTCTTAGACTGGTTGCCACCCAATTCTAGAGAGCATAGTCTACCCTGCTAATATACTGGAGGGAGAAGAGATGGATTCATGTTTTTTCTGAGGGCATTTCTGAAAATATGCAAACAAGTGCAAGAATTTAAATATCTGGGAAGTGTTTAATAGTGGATGAAATGTGCAACACTGAGATTTGAAAGCACATTGGGATAGCCAAAGATGTATTCAAAAGCTAAGCAAAGTATTAAGAAACAGAAACATTTTGGTAGAAATGAAAAAAAACAGTACTGAACTGCCATGTAATATCAATCTTCCTATATGGCAGTGCACGCTGGACAATCTTTTCAAAGATGAAGAAAAGATTTGAAGCAACAGAAATGTAGTTCTACAGAAGGATGCTGAGAATACCATGTACTGAACAAGTTTTAGAGAAAATGGAAACAAAAAGGATATTTATACTTAACATCAGAAATAGAATGTTGAAATTTCTAGGCATATAATGAGGAAAGAGGGCTTTGAAAATTTGATACTCACATGACAGATTGAAAGCAAGAAAGACAGAGGAAAACAATCCATAACCTACTTAGTGAACTTGAGTAAATAGATGAGAACAAGATTTAGGTGAAATAACAAAGATACAAAATTTATTTTAAGGGCTACAAAGGACGTGAAATTGTGGAGACCCATATTTGTCTACATACTGAAGGGATATAGCACATAGAAAAAGAAAATGCAACAGATAAGCCTGGAATCTGAACACTGCTCACCAAAAATCACTTTCTATGCTGATATCAGTTACACTATATCTATCTTTATGACCCTAGTGCAAAACTGAACCTGTGTCTACTTTTTTTACCCTAATGCAAAGCATATCTGTGTCTGCCTTTTTGACCCTAGTGTAAACTGAACCTGTATCTACTTTTTTTACCCTAATGCAAACTGTATCTGTGTCTACCTTTTTGACCCTAGTGTAAACTGAACCTGTATCTACTTTTTTTACCCTAATGCAAACTGTATCTGTGTCTACCTTTTTTACCCTAGTGTAAACTGAACCTGTATCTACTTTTTTTTACCCTAATGCAAACTGTATCTGTGTCTACCTTTTTGACCCTAGTGTAAACTGAACCTGTATCTACTTTTTTTACCCTAATGCAAACTATATCTGTGTCTACCTTTTTCACCCTAGTGTAAACTGAACTTGTATCTACTTTTTTTACCATAATGCAAACCATATCTGTGTCTGCCTTTTTGACCCTAGTGTAAACTGAACCTGTGTCTACATTTTTTTACCCTAATGCAAACCATATCTGTGTCTACCTTTTTCACCCTAGTATAAACTGAATCTGTGCCTACCTTTTTGTAGTCTAAACTAGACATATATCTACCTGTTTGTTAATAAAATGCAAAGTGAACAGCTAAGTTCCTATTTTTCAATATATTTCATATTATTGTCTTACATATGAATTCTCTCTCTCTCCCTCTCCCTCTCTCTCTCCCTCTCAAAATAAATAAAATTAGATTTTGTACATAGCACAATATTTAATCATTTGTTCTTTTAACAATGGCTCAAAATTCCAGAAAATATTATTGAAATTTATTGAGAATGTTTGACATTATTTGGTGGATAAACATACATCTCTGGGTGAAATTGTAGTCAATGAATACTGATAATGATGGGAATAAACATTGAAATATTTGTTTCAGTGCTTGATTCTTAATCAAATATTTGCAAGGGTTTTTTTTTTTTTAAACTAGCTTTGTAAAAACTTAAAGCAAATCCAAATTTAATAAACAATTATTTTAGAGCCAATGAGAAAATTTTCTTGCAAACTAAAATCTTCTAATTTGGATTTCAAAAGATTCAGCTGACAGCATCTGAATAAGTTTGCTATAATTAGAAAAAAAAGTGCTTCTTTGATTTATTAATCAATAGAATGATTCTCAAAAAAAAAATTAAATTAAGAGAGAGAAAGAGAGAAAAGCTTATCTAATACGACTAAACTTTATATAAGAAATGTTGTCCAACAGTAGTGTCAGAGTTGGGTTCATTTGTTTGTCTCTCCAAGCTGTAGGCACATGTGCACACACACACACACACTCTCTCCCTCTCTCTCTCACCGAAAACACAGGTCATTCAGTCAAAGGGAGTAACTGTCCACTTTGTAACCTACCCCAACACACACATACACTAACTTTTCTATGCCCTGTTGCCTGGGGCTGTAGAATACACCGACTGCACCTCTGAAGAGGGGTAAGACCCCATCCAATGGGTATCCTAGGTAAAACAATAAACTACATCTGACAACAAGGCCTTTGATAAGAAGGTTTTGAGGAGTATGGAACCACCTCTTAATTGTTGGTGTTCCTGGGTGGTAGCACCTCTCAGGGTCCCAGCTACAGACAAATATTTAACCCCCCAAAGCACATAGTGAAAGCACTATGAAAGTATAAAAATAGGTTTTAATACCAGCAATACATTTTTGAAAAAAAATATTACTAGCAATAAAAATCTTGTCAGCATTAAATAACTCATTAGCCCATGCCATAAAACAAAGTAACTTTTCTTCAACAACTTACTGTAATTTCTTGTCTGATAAGAAATTTCCATTTTGCCATCAAAGATGAAGATTTTGTATCATTTGTTAAAAATAATTATTTCAACTGTTATTGAAACCATAATATTTTGTCTTCTTTTGTTCACACATTTTTTAAAAACTCAATTATCCCAAGTCTATATTTTTATGATGGAAGACAATTTATATGGAGTCAGAATTAAGTGAGTGTCAGCTCCGCCACAGCTCCATTTTGTCTTTTATGCGTTACTGATTTATATGAGAAATATTTCCTCTTGTTATTATTTTATCACTTCACTAGTATACGTATATATTTTGATATTGCTTTTAAGTTTTCATACTTAATTACTGTTGCATAAAACAATGCTGTCATTATGCCACCCTGTCTATCAGGTGTTGCTGCATTGAGGACTATAAAAGGAAAGGACATAAACACTCTTTCTCTTTTTGGCTCCAGGAAAAAGCAGAAATTGTGTCCAGTATTCTGCCTATCAGGAGACTTAGTCACATGGCAAGCCAACTATTTAATTTCCCTTAACAACGTGGTGCACTAACACAGACGCTATAGCTAAGCAAATAAATGTTTTTTATAATACTTTTTTCAGCTATTTGTATATAAATATAATTTTCTCTTCCTCTTCTTTTTGTGATCTATGTTGTTCTTATATATATATATATATATATATATATATATATATAAAGCTAATATAGCATGACTCTTCGGCAGAATTGAGTCACTGTCAGTCACTGTGTGTTTATCTAAATCTAAAAATAAACACGCTAAAATTCACCTACATCACTGCCGTGAGCCGACGGCTTAGTGGTAGAAGTTCCAACTGACGCCAATTCAGTCGGGTTTCGATCCTAGCTAGAGGCAACCGGACGTCTAGCCACACTGATGAGCTGTGAAACAGCGAAACAGTCTGTCTGTGGATGACAAAAATATATATATATATATATATATATGGTACTTATTGGAAAGCGCTCAATATCAGTGATAGAACTAATATATTTAGTTGGATTGATGTGAGTTTGTGACCCTGGGTTTTACACCCTTGCAATCGTCAGATAAACACAAGAGCTTGAAACCCAGGGTCACAAACTCACATCAATCCAACTAAATATATATATATATATATTTATATATATATTGTAAATAAGTTGTTAACTGAGGCAAGTAATGGCTTGTTAATTTTAATGCCTCCAAAACAAAGTTGCCCTCTATTAATCATCTGAGAGAACTCTTCCTGCCTCCCATCAGCATGGCTGTTTCTAGCCCCGAGGAGAGTAACTCGTTCACTGAAATAAAGTAGAAAGATTATATTGAATCAATCGCTAGGTCAGCTGCTAGGAAGATTGGTTCACTGTGTTGTGCTAGACAATTTTTCTCTCCAGAATGTATCTTACATATTTACAAGTCTACCATCCATCCATGCTTTGAATATTGCTGCCACATACGGTCTGGTGCTTCTGTTATAAATTTAGAGATCCTTGATAAAATACAAAGAATCTGTAATGTTATTGGTCCTGACCAGACATAATGTAGTTTCCCTGTACCTTTTCTCTAAATACTTTCATTATAAATGTTCTAATCTCCTCTCCTAAACTCTATAAATTTAAGCACATTACTTGATTGGCAGCAAATTCCCATCATTTTACAGTCAAAATGGCTAGATGTAACCATAAGTTCTATGCTAACAGTTTTTTTTTTCTCACATTTTTTGCTTATGGAACTCTCTTCCAGTTGCAGTGGAACCTCGGTTCACAAATTTAATTTGTTCCCGAAGGCTGTCCATAACCTGAAATATTTGTAAACTGAAACTATTTTTCCAATAGGAATCAATGTAGAGAAAAAAAAATCACAGTACAATAAAATTGGAAAACACAACACAACATATGAATATATACAACATGGCGGCCAACTCAGAAATTATTCCATTCAAGTTAATTCGGTTTGGCTGTGTTTTTCGAGAACCAAAACTTTGTTCAATAACCAAGGCATTTTCATCTCAAATTTTCTGTTCAAAAACTGATTTGTCCAACATGTGAGACATTTGAGAACCGAAGTTCCTCTGTATTTGCTTTACTGTAAAAATTGATCTCCAAAAATTTCAGTGCATTGTCATTTGTTATATTCTGTCTTCTTAATTTCTGTTCTTTTATTATACTAGTGCCCTAATAATGTCTTTCATTTTCTTATATTTTCACGCACAATAACCCCTGGTGTCTCAGTTGTATTATTCACTTGCTTAGAGTGAAATAATTAACAAAATATCTTGATACTGAGCCCTTTAATCACAAAAACTGCTTGCCTTCAAAAATTTAATTGCAATGTCAATCATTATCTTCTGTCTTCTTAAATTCTGCTTTTTTATTGTCCTTTCTCCTCAATATTTTTTTTATATTCTTTCACACTCAGTAAATCACTGTGTCTTAGTGGCTCTGTTACCTTGCTTGTTTTACATTAATTTTTTATTTGTTACACACATTTATTTTGAAGGTTTTCAAACACATCCAATATAAGCCTAAATTTTCAAATCATTTCTAAGTTGAGTGTTTTATTTTGCATTATTTTGTCACCAATATAGGCATATTTTAATTATTAGAGCCTGTGGGATTACCCCACCTTGTCTGTAAGGTGTTGTATTCAGGACTATAAAAGGAAAGGACATAAGCCCTCTTTTTTTATTTGCTCTGGAATGTAGTAGTAAAAGACATGTCCAATATTTTACTTCCAAGAAGACTTAGTCGCATGGCAAGCCAACTTCTTAATTTCACACAACATGGTGGATTCATGCGGGCACTTCAGCTAAGCAAATAAATGTTTTTCTATTTCCATTTTTTCAGCTATCTGTAAGTACATAAATATAATTTTCTCTTTTATGTTGTTTTTGATATATATATATATATATATATATATATATATATATAGCCTAAATTTTCAAATTGTTTCTAAGGTAACCATTTTTGTAGTGGCCTCAGAGTCCTAATTATATGTATGTTAGAAAATATAAGCTTTTGTGAAGATAATGCATTTTCTCTCCACAGATTATGTAAGGTGTACAAAATTCTGAAAGGTAACTTTTAATATTAATTGTACTTCTAGATTGGCTACTAGGTTTCATTGTTTTACTGTTGATAGTAAATCCGTCATTGCCGACAAAGTTAACCTGGCTGTCGTTTTCAAAAAGGACCTCAAATCTGTGGTTGACTGGGGCAGGAAATGGCCTGTAGACTTTAATGTCTCCAAAACAAAACTGCTCTCATGAACCCACCATGAAGAAACCTCCCTGCCTCCTATCAGTATGGCTGATGTTTAACTTCATGGAGTGTCTCTCTATGCCTTCTTGGTCTCAAGTTTTCCACTGACCTGAGTTGGAACAACTACATTGAATCAATAGCTTCATCTACTGCAAGGAAAGTTGGTTCTATGTGTCATACCAGAAGGTTTTTCTCGTTTGAGTTCATCCTTCAGATCTACAAGCCTACCATTTGTCCTTGCATTGAATACTGTTGCTATATATGGTTTGGTGCCCCAGCTGTTCATCTTGATGTCCTCGACAAAATCCAAATATGCAATGTGATAGGTCCTGACCTGGCATCTCGACTCCAGTCACTTTCTCACAGATTTGACGTGGTTTCCCTCTGTCTTTTCTACAAATATTTTCATGGCATCTGCTCTGACAAGTTATTTTCACTGGTGCCTCAACTGCATGAATTTAAGCATACTACTAGGTTGGTATTTCAGTCCCACACTTTCACTGTCAAAATACTTAAATGTAACCACCTCTTCTATTCCCACAGCTTCTTCTCTCACACTTCCCGACAGGGAAACTCCCTTATTCTTACTTGCTTTCCTGATAGCTGTAATATTCAAATGTAATGTCAATCAACATCTTCTGATGCCTGGATCCTGATCCCTGTCCTTCTCTATATCCTTTCCTCAAACACCCCTCTTTACTCTTACTCTCACTCTCACCCCTTGCATGCTAGTGGCACTCCTGCCTTGCTTGGGGTGAAATGCTTAAAAAAAAAAGTAAATAAATAATTGTAACCATAAGTTCTATTCTAATAGTTTCTGTTCTCACACTTCTGAACTGTGGAACTCTCTTCTGCTTTCTTACTTCCCTGCCACCTACGATCATCAAAAATTTAAATGCAACATCAATCGTTCTCTTTTGTCTTCCTGAACCCTGTTCTTTTATTGCCCTTACTCCTCACTAAAGTCTTCTCATTCTCCTCCACTACCAGTAACCCCTTGCTTCTTAGTGACATTAATGTCTTGCTTAGGGTGAGATTATTAAAAAAAACCTACATCATCCTGTTTGGCTAAAGTGGTCCTGGTCAATGACAGCAAACAGTTCTTTGTAGAAATAAAGAAATGTTGATATGAACAATAACAAAGAATTTCATAATTTTTACAGATGAATGATTGAAATGCTTTTAATCAGAGCGTCTTGTAACAGTTATCTCCCAGGGGCACCATAGGATATTCAAAAGTTTTAATATAGTCATATGTCAACTTACACCCAAAATAACTTCCCAGTCACAAATATGTCCCTCAGAAGAGTTGAAAACACATTAACTTGAAATTACAGGAATTTCAGCTAAAGCAATTCTATGATGTGACAGCAGGTAGATTAATACCAATTAAACACTCTTTGAGTGCAAAATGTTGAGAAAACATTGATTTCAGAAATCATATTTAAGAAATCATATTTATTGCACTTATGTTCTACCATACTTTCAATGTCTGCGGCAGATAAAGGTGTTGGTGATTTTGTACTTGTTAATGGAAAACTCATTTTGTTGGCTTTTCTTTTTTAAAATTAAAACTTGTTTGTGTTGCTGGAGTTTTTTTTGTGTTGTAAGCTGAGTAGCAAATATTTTTTGTGGCCAGTCGAGCTGGTTGTTTGATTTTACATATTTTTAGTGACATAGCCAACCAAATCTGTTTGAACAGCTTGATGAGCTGGGTTACATTGACAGATGTTTTGATTCCCCCCACCCAAAAAAAAGAAACACCACTTGTTCCTGTAACTTTCAAAATTACAAAATCTCTTTCACTGAGTCCTTTTTTCTTTTTTTTTTTTTTTTTTTTTTTTTTTTTAGAACACATCAGATGATAGAGGGGAAAATAATAGGCCAATCAAATCATTCTACTGAGTTTCTTAAAAACAATATAACAATATTTTATCAATGAAAAATAGATGTACTCGCTTTAACAAGTATTTTACTTTCAGCTACCAGCAACTTCAAATGAACCATCTTCAATTGTCTATCCCGTTTCCATCAACCAAAGCTACAACCAAGTTTAAATGAACTCTCACAGTGTGTATGCAAATCTTTTCTCTTTTTCTTTGCATATGTCAAGCCACCTCTTTCTTGATTCATGCTCTTATGTGCTGATTTTTATTTAAACACAGATATCTGAAAAAAAACATTCTTTCCACACAAAACATATATCAATTTAACTTTAAATTGCATCAACTTAATTCCCTTTATTTCAAGGGTTTTAGTTGAACCACACATACAAAATAATCATTATTTTATTCTGTCCATCCATATATGTTGTAGTGGTTTATTTTGAAACCGTAAAAAATGTTAGTGAAATTTGTTTGTTGATTCACTGTTCATTTAAATGAGCCTGCAAATAAATATTAAATGTTGACTTTCTTGATGCATGACTATGCATTTATAGTTTTGTATGAGAGTTGGTTAAATAGTAATTGTTGTAACTTAGGGAAGGCTACTGAATAGAATAATCTCACAAAGGTTGATAATGGATGATAATACTTAGGACAAGAACAACACATATAAGATTTGCCAGCAGTGTGTAGAAGAAGTCATCAACTGCTAGAAGTTAGTCAAGTGAATTCCACAATGAATCTCCAACTGCAGACCAACATACAGTATTTACTACTGTATTTATGGGAATGGGGGGCATACATATTATCATCTGCAGGTATGCTACAACAGTAATGTAGAAATATAAACAGCGATTGTCTCCTTTCATTGAGATAGAGCTCAGGGAAGAAGGATATCCCTAGCCCACAGCGGGAGGTCTTTCAGAAAAAAATTACATGGCCTAACCAGGTTCATAGAGAAACCGCTGTAACTCCAGTTTTCTCTTTGGGAAATATTACAAATAACATTTGTTGTTGCATATATGTTATAATTTCTATGTGTGGGACACATGTATATATCTAACTTTTTGTACAACATAGCATTATAAAACTCTCTCTGAGAACTAAGCATATTTGTCATTCTTTTTCCAATCAGTTATCCTGTTACACCAATGAATTATGGTGTTATTATATTACAGATATAATAATGCCCATAATGGGAGGAAATCAAAAGGAAGAATAAATCTTTCTTCTATAGAAACCTTCTGTTATAGTAATATTTGTTTTTTAATTAAAACATATTTAACAGTAAATATACAGAAAATATACCAAAATGAACGAAAAATCTCAGAATTACACACCTAGTCTTCAGCATTGTCTCCTTCTTCCTCAGTTGTAACATTCCACTTTTGAACGATGGCATGTAATGGATCAGTGCTGCGGGTTGTAAGGAACAAGATTGAAGTTAAGTTTTCAAAAGAAATGAATTAACATTTCTGTCTGAATTTCTGGGATGGAGAGTTACACTATTATTAGGTTGGTGCAAAAATAATGTTGTTTTCTCACATATATTAGAACATCAAAAAACAACATTATTTTTGCACCAACCTAATATATTTGGACTATTGTCCTCACATTTGTTGTTGCTGTAGTTGACTTTATGGTGCCATTCTTAAAGTCATTTCTTCAAAGTATTCCATGTATATGTTAAACATTTCTGATCAAGAAAACTGTGTGTACTCCATTTCTTGCAGTTGTGGCAAATATTATAATGGTTAAACATGTCACCCCCCACTAAAAGTAAAGCTGAAGGAACATCAGAAAGATGTATTGAGAGGTGAGACAATGAAATCAAGCATGGCTGATCATGTATGGAAGGAAAGGGCCCTGTGGAATTAAGATAAAAAATACTGGACAAAGAAGAACACTTGAAAGTCAGACGTCTGAAAGAATCAGTGCATATGTGAGGCGATGACAACCTCCTTAGTAGGCCTAGCATAGAAATAAATACAATATGGGCACCACTAATAAAGAAAGACAAATGACAGCAAGTCTTTAGCAGCAGCAGCAGCTGTACTAAGAGGGAAAATCTTCAGTATGAGCAGTCATGCATGACAAGCAACAGCAGAACTCATCAGCAGTCAAGTTAGGTTTAAGGCTCCAAATTCTCCACAGATTTGTCCTCCTTGCCCAGCACAGTGGATTAAAGCATCGGTTTGTGAATTTGGTGACATAGTTATTGTAGGTTCAATCCCTGGGATGAGCATTGAGTACTTGGACTCAGTGGAAAGAAGGTGTACAATAACTGAGCAGTAATAAATTAAGTACTAGAAATATCCCTAGACATGGGCAGTGGAACAAGGTTTATCCCCATAGATTAAATACAGGGTTCTGTTTGGAATTCCCTGTTGGTTACCAAGATCAATGTACATCTGATGAAGACCAGAGTGCACAGCAGCCAAATGTTGTGATAACAACAATAAAGGTGAGGACAATAGTCCATATGTAAATAGTGTGAATTTCAGCATCTTCAAAAGAAGTTTATTCAAGAATAACACAATAAGAAGATAGAAAATATACTTGCATGTTCACAGCTAGAAAAGGAAGAAAATTGTGTGTGTCTCCTCTGCCACATGGCCGGGTTTGAAGTTTAACAGTCACTCATCCTGTATCTACAGCATTCTCAAGCAAAAAGAGAAAGAGAGTTATATAACCATTCCTTTTATAGTCCTGAATAGAACGACTCCTAGTAAGTGTCCTGGCAGACAAGATGTGGATAATCCCTACAATACAGCATGTAAAAATTTATTGGTTGCTTTCGCAGCCATTTGTGTGTTACCTGTTTCAGCTCACCATTGCTGGATAACTGCTGTCATTTGTGTACTTCCTTCATAGACCCAAGCAGATACAAGTTCAGGATTGTGGGATGAATGAAGCAGTGCTGTCCAGCCATCTGTTGTGTTTACTTGTCTGATCTTTAAACTGCCCTGAGGCTTTGCATTGATGTGTTTCAAAAGAAACATCACTCATCTTCAAGTATGGCCTAGCTTGAAGAATTATTAGTCAAAGTTTTGACAGTGTGTTCATGTAGGATTCAAAATTAATTTGGGCATAAACTTTAATAGCAAAATCAGTTTCTAATAGTAAAGTCAGGCTCTTCTTCCTTTCTACTGACAAGTCCATTTCATCATCATCATCATTATTCTTTGACCTCCCTATGGTTGGTCGGAACTCCATTGAAAATCCCTTTTCACACTGTTCAGTCCTTGTGGCAGACATGATGAGGCAGAACCTGGGACAAGCACAACTGGTTGCGACTTGCCTTTTCCCCGCCAAAAAAGAGCTTGTATTTGCTTATCATGTAAAGCTACTGCAGTTGAAATGAAAGAGAAAAAAAAAGCACTTACCACTCTGCCGTAATCCGTCCTTGGCCAGATAACGTAAAAGAATAAGGGGGGACTTGCATTGCATTTTTATGCAATGAATATGCAATGCATTATGGGACAGAGACGCAATGAATTATGGGATCGCATGAAGACGCGAGGGATTATGGGTATATGGACAGATATAAAAGCAACTAGTTTTTCCCAGTGGGGATGCTTGGAGTGACGTTCACGGCTGGCGGCTGGAAAATTCTGTTAGTGCGATTTTGAGACAGAACTCAAGAAGGAACGACTCGAGGTTGGAATACCAGTTGGGAGAGCTTGAATTTACTCGCTGGTTGCTGTTTTCTTTTTATTTCACCTACATTGCTGTTCTCAGATCCCCAATGTCCAATCCTGTGTCTCAAGCTACGGTGTCTGGGAAAGTCAATTTTCATGAAAAGACATTTCCAGAAGGATACCATAGGAGTAAGGATGAGATGATTTTCCTGTCTGCTCAATGGCCAGCAAACTGTAATCATTTTTGAGCGTAAAAGAAATTGGTCTCAGTTCTCTGTAAATTGTCTTAAGCATCCCATCTATTTACTGTGCTTACACGAAGTACAATTTCTGATGTATTGAGTAATACAAACCTCAATATCGCCCTTAGCATATTACCTTACTAACCAACTGCAATAAAGATTTGCACTTCGGTCATCCCTCTGTTTGTCATGGCACTCGACAGATTCGAATGTTAATTATATTCAACATTTCTTTTACAACAACGTTATAACAACCAAGTGCAACTATTCTATAAATCTTCTCTAACCACTCATGGATGTTTGCAGTACATCTTCTTCCAAGAAACATAAATTCTATGACATGCTCTTTGTTCTGTCTAAAAAGGCAGTTCTTTTGAAAAAGGATTTTGGCTAGGAGAAGACAGGGTGACTTCTTTTTTTTTTTTTTTTTTTTTTACAGTAATGTTCACAAAGCTGATGGTCCACTCAAAGTAGAGGGTTACATTATGGGGGTAGTTTATATGGATAGGAGGGGACAATAATGGTTAAGTCTAGACTTGAACAGGTTCAGATTGTAGTGATCGAAGAAACATCCTCTTGGGAGTCTGTTCCACAGGGCAGTGGTTCATGGGAAGAAGCAATTTGAGTGGATGAGTGGAACTTACTCTTTGTCGAGGGAATATGGAGGGAATGTGAGTGGTTTGCTACTATGGAAGTGGCTTGCCAGGTCATGTGACTACACAGATCATTCTGCTAGGCTTCTAGGCACTTTATTGTTTATAGCTATAAGATAAAATAAAAACTGTAAGAATTTTGACTGATAAAAAAATTTTTAAAAAAATTAAAATTAAAATACAATTACATTTTGATTGACACTCATAGAATAGGTTCAAGTATTCATGACTTTTTCATTATATTTTATAGATTCATATCATATCACTCTTTAAACTTTTATTGATTAGTTAACTTTTCTACTTTGGCTAAGAATTAAGTTTCTGTTAGTGGGTTGGCACCAGATTTACACCCGTGGTGAAAACCTGCTGTCTGGAGCTGGAAATAGTTGGGAAGCAGCGAAAAAGTTCTTTGTTTTAGTTTGACTTCAATTGATTAATTTCTGGTTTGGTTGTCCAAATGAACATAAGTTTTGGCACGGTCATTCAATATTCAGTCTAAATATAATCTAGCTACGTATGGTGAGGGGGTGGTCATCCATTTGTATTTATCAACAAATTTAAATAGCCTGAATTAAATGAGTAAGTCGTTATATCTACATCCATAAAAGAGCAAAGTGTTTGTTTGAGCCATTTGATGTAAGCAGATTCATGTAGAATTTTTTTTTTAAATTGGTATCACCCCATACAAGACAGTAAAGCCACTGCTCCCAATGTAACATGATGAAAGACAAATATGACGTCAAGAAATAAGAATGCAAACCCAGTTCCCCAAATTGTATGTAGATGTTTTCTTCAGGGCCTCGCCTATTTTCCGGGGGTCAACCATTATCTTGTCCTACTTATTCTCATAATATTCATCTCTTTTCCCCTCCCTGTCATGCTCCTATAATGATTTCGTTTAGTAACCCTCGACTTTAAATGACTTTTGGGCTTTGAATTGGGTGAACAAAAGTAAAAAGATATATGTTTAAAAGTACTTTTCATCAAGACTGAACAAAGCTATTCCAATCTTAATAATGACTCCTTTAGTGTTATGACTGCCACTATTTTCTATTAATTATATATATGTTCTGCTAATTATATTTTTTTAATTGTTTCTCTCTAAGCCAGGTGATAATGCACCTGAGACGAAAGAGGTTACTGAAAGTGAAAGATAATGAAAAAACGTTAGTGATGAGAAAATACGATGGAAGAGCATGTTCGGGAAGACAGAAGATGGCAAGTGACGTTGCATTTAAACTTTTGAAGATTGAGGATGACAAGAATGCAAGAATCTGGAATAGTTCTACAGGCAAGAAGTGCGAGTAAAGAAACTATTAGAATAGAATTTACGGTTACATCTATTTCAACAGTAAAGCAATCAGACTTAGTTACCTGTCTAGTACTATATCTAAATTCTTGTGGTCAAGGTAAAAAGGATTGCGTGATTGATTCGTTTTTTATGGCTTATCAACCTGTTGCAGGTTATTTAAAGCCAGAAAATATTTTTAGATTCTAAAGATATTTATTTTGAGATAATAATAATTTAGTCATACAAGACTTACTAATTAACCCATAGCTGTGGGGATAGAGATGAATTCATGCTCAATCAGAATTTGATAAACAAACAAGAAATATATAAACTAGTAGTAGTAGTTTTTGTACATTTATATTCCGGAGAATGTAAAGAAATCTAAAAGACATGTCTGTATAGCTAATCAGTACTTTATTGATTGATTCATTTTCTATGGTTTATCAACTCATTGTTGGTTATTTAAAGCCAGAAAATATTTTTAGGTTGTAAGCATTATTTTTTGAGATGATAATGGTTTTAATGATACGAGTCTTATTAATTAACCCACAAAAGAGGTTGATTTATGCCTTTCTCACGTTTATTTGCACATAATGGAATATAATGAACCCAATGGGAATTGGAACTTGGCTCTCCAATTTTGGGCCATTATCTCTTATGCCACCTGCACATCCAAGCTTACCTGGTATTTCCAAGCAGTCAACCATCTAGTTACTGATCAGCCTCGACGTTGCTTAACTTGGGTGATCATATGAGAACCGATGTTTCAATGCAGAAGTACCAAGGAGCAAAGTTCATTAGAACAATTGCAATGAAAATATTTATAGAAAAGACAGGGAAGTCATATTTCAGTGACAGGAAAGTGTGACTGAAGTCAAGATATCAGGTCAGGACCTATAACATTCAGTCAATTATGTGCCACACGCGATCCACGCTTAGGTGATCATGTCTCTTTCAATACATGACTGACAAGGCAGAAGATTTTTCCCACAGTAAGTTGCCATTTCTTTCTGCGGTTGACTGGTTGCCAACCAAGGCTAAAGAACCCAGTCTGTTCTGCTATTTAACCCATAGATGGGGAAAGAAGAAATGGAGTCATACCTTTCCCAAGGTTGTTTGTGCGTAAGTGAATATAACAAACTTGAATAGAATTCGAACTTGGCTCTCCACGTTCTCATTCCGAGCCAATATCCATTACACCATAATGCACATCATTATAACATTACAGATCTTTTTGAGATTTTTTTTTCAGGAATCCCAAGATATATAGCAGGAGCACCAGACCAGATATGGCAGCAATATTAAATGCAAAAACGAATGGTAGATTTATAAATATGCAAAATGGATTCTGGTGAAAAACATTGTTTAGTACAGCATAGTGAACCAAAGCAGACCTCACAATTGATTCAATCTGATCATTCTACTTTATGCCAGTGGAAAATGTGAGCCGAAGAAGGTACAAAGATTTGCTCTCCTGGAGATTTGCATCAACCTTGCTGATAGAAGTTAAAAATGGTTCTTTAAGATGACTAAAAGACAGCAGTTTTGTTTTGGAGGCATTAAAGTTTGCAAGCCATTTCTTGCCCCAACTAACAACAGATTGAAGATAATTTTCAAGATCAGCTACTATGTTTATTTGAACCTATTGAACTTACTATTAAGACATGAGTTAAGTCATGTCATTAGTATAAATACTGAGTTGGGAACTGATGATATTGGGAAGGTTGTTGATAAAGATAAGAAACAAAGTAGATTCCTAGAGGACAACTGCCTTAATGTGAAAGGATCTAGAAGAGTTGGCTATTCAAGATGACTTCATTACACATTTTCTTAAGAAGGATTGAATCGAGTAAATATTTGACAGGAATCTTGTGAAAAAGTCCAGTATGCCATACCCTGTCAAACACCTTCACCATTCTTATCTAATGCCTGGCAGATGCTTTCAATAATAACCATTAACCAGCAGTTGACCAAAAGAAGAGAAAGCCATATTGTTTGTCTGAAAGAAGGCTGTGCAAAGTGAGATGATTAACCCATTTGGTGTTGATTAGAGCCTCTAGTACTTTACCAAAAAAAGGTAGAAAACTAATACATTGATAATTTGAGGGATCAGGAGATTCACCAAAGTTTCTAAAGACAAGAACTACAGAAGATGATTTCCAACAAGCTGGAAAGTAGCAGACATTTGTGGTATAGCTTAGAGGGAACTGGAGCCAGCTAAGGAACAAAGGATTTGTTATAGAACTTAATTTCCTAAATCTTAAGATATATAAATTTCCATCTAATGCTGAGAATTTAACTCCAATTTGTTTGGTTAAAATTGACCCTAATCAAAATTTACCAGGTTTAGCTAGTCAGGTGACTGATTTCTAGCCAGCAACAAGAGAAGGGTTTTTGTCTGAGAAAACCAGAGAGAAGACTTTAATCAGCAGCAGCCTGGTGAAATGATAAGAATACAAAGGGATCTCATTCCCCAGTATTTCAAGGGTTTGATAATTAATATACTGTAAGACGTTAATCTGTATTCGGGCATTAATCTGTCAGTGTTGTTTTTGCCATGTTTTGTTAGCAAGAAGAAAGGGCTGAACATCAGTTGTAAGAAGACAATGTATGGTTGTCAGCAAGAGAAAAAACTGAAGGTGTGAACTATGAATTGGCTATTTCAATAATAAAAGGGTGGGACCTAAATGCCAACCTAGTAACGCACTTGAATTTATGTATTCAGGACAGCAGTGAAAAAAGCTTGTCAGAGCAGTTGCCATGAAAATATTTGTAGAAGCCATGTGACATCAGTGAGAAAGTGACTGAAGTTGAAATGCCAAGTTAGGATCAATTACATTACAGATCCTTCTTTGGATTTTGTCAAGAATCTTGAGATTTACAGCAAAAGCAGCTGAACAGACATGGCAACAGTATTCAATGCATGAGAAAAATCTTCTGGCATGACACAGTGACCCAGCTTTCCTTGCAGTAGATGCAACTATTGATTTGATGTAGTTGCTCCACTTCAAGTCAGTGGAAAACATGAGACCAAGAAGGCACAGTGTGTTGCCCTCCTGGAGTCTAGTATCAGCCATGTTGATGGCAAGCAGAAAAGGTTTTCTGTTGTGATTAAATGTTTTGGAGGCATTCAAATTTACACACCACTAGGAAACAGGGAAATTTTGTTAGAAACAAAGAAAAGAGTGCTAAACATTTATGTAATATCAATTGTCTTATATAGCAAGGAATGTTGGACAATGTCCTCATAGATGAAGGAAAAAAAACAGAAATGTGGTTCTACAGAAGGATGCTGAGAATACCATGAACAGAGAGCATAAGCAACAAAGAAGTCTTAATGAGAATGGGAACCAAGAATACACTTATACTCAACACCTGAATGAGAGGACTATATATATTTCTGTGGCCGAAAGGTTAAGGCACATCAAACGAAATGATGGTTCCGTATAGGATACAGGTTCGATTCCTGTTGGAGAGCGAAAATTTTGTATGAAAATTTCTCGGACATTCAGGCCAGTAAATGTTATTTAATACTGTTTATTATAAAACAGAGCATTTGCTTAAATACTTGTATCTATAAAAAATATATATATATATATATATATATATATATATATATATATATATATATATATATATAGGCACAGTGAAGTAGTGGATAGCAGCTCAGATTGAGGAATTGGAGAGCCAAGTTTGAATTTCAGTTGAATCCATTACATTCACTTACATGCTAATACCCTTGGGAAAGGTATGAATCCTCTTTTTCTCCCTCCAACTATGAGTAAATAGCAGGACAGGCTGGGTTCTATAGCCTTGGATGGCAACTAGTCTAGGAGAAAGACAATTCTGAATTCAAAACCTGCAGAGGGTTGTTTGGGGATCTTGTAGCACATAGGGCACCAGGCCTCTGTATTCGGCTCTTCAGA
>OZ038518.1:52253579-52398579 GCA_964036315.1 Acanthosepion esculentum
CGATTTTTTCTTTTTACAGATCATAAATTTGAAAGCTTATTTACAAAGTAAACTATTTTAAAAATATTTTTTAATATGCTAAAAATTTTGAAATAATGTCATATGTTTCAAGAGTTGTTTCTCCTGATTACGAGCCTCATAAATTGCATTGATTTCATATCAAATTCTCTGACTGACAAACTATCATCATTGTATTTTCAAAATTTTTAATTTTCTTTTTTTACATATTTCATTGAATATTTTCTTTTCATTTTTTAAATATAATCAATTTTTTCTTTTTCAGTGAGAGATATACTGAAATTATTATTTTTTTCTTTTCTAAATTGAATTTGTTGACTTGGGACAGAAACAGTGCAGGCTTTGGACATATCTTTGTTAAAAAAAGTATCTAAAAAGTCAATAAAATATTAGACTATTGAAAGTATTTAATTTTTAAGAATTACTTTATAGTTAAATGAGCTAGTTCACTTAAAATTTGAAAATACTGTCACATCTGCTCTTCTGCCCGATAAATTGCCCTGACATTGAAACATCAATTCACACCTCCAAAACAAAATCAATCACCATGGTTAAACATGCTTCTCTTATTTCCAACTAAATTTTTTCTGCTAAAAAATTAAGTAATGTTTGTTTCAAATTACGTTAAGTATACTTTAAATTTTCTAATTTTTCTAAAATAACCTTTGAAAAAAGTATAATTGAATTTTACAAAATTTTTAAATGGAAAATTTCACTGAGGACTCAAAAAGAAGATTTTTAGCTAAAATTTTGGACATGCTAAAAAGGATTAAAATTTTTTTTTAAATATTCAAAAAATACTATGGTTTTCCTCTTAATAATAACATAAACATTTAGATGACAAAAATATTCTGTCTATATTTCTGAGATGAGGTATTATGTACAGTATTTACATTAGTCGGACTATTGTCCTCATCTTTGTCGCCATATGTCAAGGACATATGGCACAGTGGATAAAGGCGTTGGTTAGATCCAGTGACAGACCCAAAGAGTGTGAGTTCAATACCCATTTCAGGCAGTGGAGAACTTTCAGAGGGAAAATTAGCAGGAGATAACTGATAACTGACATCCATCAAACATGGCTCGTGGAACTAGAACAGTCTACCCCAGTGATCGAAATAAAGGGTTCGGTTCGAAATTCCAACCACCTGAAGAAGGCAGGAGCGTACAACGGCCGAAACGTTGTGACAAATATGGCGACAAAGATGAGGACAATAGTCCGACTAATGTAAATACTGGACAAAAATATTGTTTAATCAAGTTGGGGGCCTTTTTTCATCAGAATATACCTACTAAAAGTCATATTGAAGGCAAGAGGGATTGGGTCCCCAGTTAGTGCTTTGTGACCCTTGCTATCTTACCAATATTTGCTTTTTTTTCTACCTACATTTATATATGTTACAACAAACTATAAGCACAACTGACTATTAAAAGATGAAAAATTTTTGTGAATTTTGATGTCATACTGGAGTTTTTTTTTGGTGGTGGGGGTGTTGTCCAAATCCATGAACTTGTTTTGCTCATACTTGAAAAAAACACTTTATAAAATTCACTATTTTTTATCCATAATGTTGACTGTGTTAAAATTATTCAACTTTTAACAAGAAAAATATAAAGTTGATGCTAAAAATTGCCATGAAACATTGTTGATTTAATAAGGATGGAATGATGTGTCTCTAATTTGTATTTAGATACATTGTATTTATTTTTCTAGTTGAATTGTTTATGTATATTGCATAGGATCCATTATTGTACACATTTAGGTTGCAATAAGAATTATATTTTATATGAATACTACCTCATGAAAATTGAGATGTAATAGGATTGGGAGCCTGGTAACATAAATTGGAGTGGGGCACAAGTGTTTATACATTGGCCATCACAATTGTGACAGGTTGTATGTATTGATTAATAGGGAATGGTTGCCAGAAATGGGTTGTTTGTTGATGTAGACACTGGACATGTCACTAAGCAACAACCAGGTAACAACACTTTTCTTGTGGACTTGTGTTGACTTGTAAACACAAAGGGAATGGGCGGGGGTAAAAGAGAGAAAGCAGTGGGTGTGGTTCTTCCACATATGAAAACACCAAGTGACTGGTTTCTGCTCACAATAATTCTCACTGAGGATACTTTAAGTTCTGATGAGCTCTCATCCTCAGGACCCACAAAAATATTTTTTGCCAATGTTTACTTTTTTAAATAAGAAAAAAAATTTATTTCTGTTAAGAATGAAGAATAACACCCGCTCCCCCTGTTTGATACTATGAATACCCATGTAGAAAGTGGTTTTATCTCACTCTCAAGTGTTTCTGTTTGATGGATGGTTCCTTTTGAAGTTCAGTCTTCTAAGCAGCATCCAATTTAAGCAAAGAATGGGAAGTAGAGATGGATGAGGGATTTTTGAAGATCAAGTGACAACAAAACCAGAAATTGGGTATATCCAAGTGCTGGTCAGCATTAACAGTAATGCTTGTGATTGGGGAGTGTTCTTGTTCACCTTTGATAAGAGACGAAACCTTTATTCATATTGTCAGCTACCATGTTGTGATGAGTAGATGGGTGAGCGAGAAGTTAGTAGGTGGGGAAGAGCTGACGTAGCAGAAGTTGTCCCAAGTATAACCTACCTACACACCTGAATAAGCAGATGAATAAAACATTTACATTCTTATTTATTGATGTGGCAGCTGTCTTTCATCATGTTATCTTGGAAGCATGCATCACATTCTCACACTAATGAGATTGAAAATTGAAAGCTTTCTAAATATATATACTGTGAAAATCTTATGTACATACACCCTTGTGAAAATTAATTGAAACAATCGCTTTAGTTTCCTTTCTTTCACCATAAATCAGTTTTAGACCCACTGGAGTGACAGGGTGTCATCAATTTATTTTTTTCCTCATATAAGGTCATTTTCAGTAATATGAATCTATTTTCAGGGTGTATGAAAAAAATTGTGTCATCCGTGATTGCATCATATTTTTATCACGCCCAGACACTATTGTCGCGACTGTTGATTAGTTGTCCTATGGCCATTGCCTGCAATAGATGTTACTCTAAGGAAGTGTATGAAAATTGTAATGCTGCATGAACACACTGGCAAGACTTACCAAAGTGCTATAGATTGGCTCGGAAACACTCCTGATTTAAATCGGTTGAGAATCTGTGGTTAATCTGCAAGGAACTACTTTGTGGAACGAACATATGAAGTACTAACATGTGCACTGGTTCATCTTTCATTGGGAAAATACAAAAAAAGTAAATAATAATGGAATTATTTGTTTTGTTTCAATTAATTTGCACAAGGGTGTAAACTAATAAACCAGAGATTTCAAAACTGTGAAACATTAATAATCTCTAGATGCAATAATAAATTATTTAAAATGTTTGTAAATTATCTCTTTTCATATTACATTTTAAATTATTTGGCTTATGATTAATGCATTGTAAAAACATTTTATTTTTAAAAAGTGTGTTGCTAATGCAAAAACTTTTGAAAACTTTCAAAGCTCTGACTAACTGGTGTTTATTTATTTTCTGTATACAACAATTTATATGAGATAATGATATATATTTTTATATATCAAGAACAACATTGGGGAAAATTTATGACAAAGTGGAAAAAGTTCTCTTGTGATGCATTTTGTCCTAAAGGATGCCTTTGGACTAAAATTGTTATGTTGGTGCAACTACACATGTGCACAAATGAGGGATGCTGGGAATTTTTAAATTTTTTAAAAATTTAGCTCATTTCATTTAGAATTTTTTTCTTTTTCTTTCCATTACTTTTGTTAGTAGATATCTCACACTGTGATAATAGATGTTCTGCCAAGAATGGGGAAATGTTGTATGTGCCTAGGCACAAATTTACTGTAGATGATCTTGCGATTTAGACACTCTCTAGACAAAAGTGATGGAAAGAAAAAGAATCTAAATGAAATCAGCTAACATCCCTCATTCATGTAGTTGTACCAACATTACAATTTTAGTCTGAAGTCCTAAAGAACGAAATGTGTCACAAGGACACTTTTTCCACTTTGTCATACATTTTTCTCAAAGAATTTATAATAGTAGTGATTAAAAGATCTTCCTGTGGACAAACAATTATTGAAAATTCTAAACTTATTTTAAGCTCAAGTTTGCAATCCATATGAGAGAGAGTCAAAAAGTAATGCAATTTCTTTTATTATAAAAGAGATAAGAAACACTATGAAACATTGTACTTCAAGATATAGCTATACATCACAGGTTCACATCACTACTTTAACAGTTACCATCTCTTTCAATGATAGTGTCTCATCTACGAATGAGGGTATGTATCCCAGCTTTGTAAAACTAAGCTGGCTGCTAATGTAGCCAATTCTTTACAGCAGTTTTTACTTCTTCATCACCACTTGACTTGGCACCCTCAGACATCCATCTCTTTAATCCAATAAAAGAGGCACAGAGAGGCAAACAATAATGAAGCTGTTATATATTTGCCTCTGTATAATGGCAAATTTTCTAGAACACATAATGAGGAAATAGGGTTTGGAGAATTTGATACTCACAGTACATAGTGAATGCAACAGGAAAACATAGAGTACCCTACCTAACAAGCATGTGTAATAAGATGGCAGAACAGGGACTGGAAGGGATAGTAAGGGGACAAATATTGCTTAAAGCTATAAAGGATAGGAATTTGTGGAGAGCCATGATTTCCCATGTCCTAAAGTGACACTGCACATAAAAAGGAAGAATGGAAAATATGAGACAAGGACAGTATAATGCATGTAGCTTTGTTCAGAAATTGCCTAGTCTTTCATGCTATAGTGGACCTTCGAAGGTGGAGATGACCCATATATTTCCTCTCTCTCTTTTCAACCTCCACATTAATGAAAATATTGAGCAAATATTTGCTAAAAGACCTGAAATATATATTTAATATTTTTCAGAAAGAATGTATCAGTATCCATGTTGGTCAGGCTGGAGTCCAGATTGGTAATGCTTGTTGGGAGCTGTACTGTCTAGAACATGGCATACAACCAGATGGCCAAATGCCATCAGACAAGACTATTGGTGATGGAGAATGATTCCTTCAATACATTTTTCAGTGAGACTGGAGCTGGCAAACATGTCCCCAGGGCTGTCTTTGTTGATTTGGAACCAACTGTTGTTGGTAAGTAAATAGATTATTTACTTAAGCATGAGTATTAGTACTTAATACATACTCCTTGTTATTTTAAATATGATTATCTGTCTTTAAAATCTCAGCAAACATGGACCTTCATACCCACAAAAAATGGAATGTCAAAAGAATGGTGTTTCCCATGACACTGCTATTATTTTAACTGCCTTCATTCTTCAGCAATGTTTATTGTTTTAAAAAGCAGTGATGAGAGTTGTAACGAAACCTAAACATATGAAAGTGAATTTATACATTTTTCTTTGTTCTTCAGAATTTACAGCAAAAATAATAAACATTATTTATTTATTAGATTGCTTATTTATATGTTTATTTATAGTTATATAGTTATATATTTATTTATTATTATACATTTATATATTATTATATTTATTATTATATTATTTATATATTACATATTTATTTATTTATTATATGGTTTATTGGAACGGTTGGGAAAACAGTGACTAATTGCCAATTGATTCAAACTTTATAAAATGGTAAATGGTAAGGATTTCCTTAGAGTTGGTTCATAGATTTTAAAAATTTAGTAAGTGTTTATAAATTAAGGAATAAAAATTATTTTCATATTTATTTCTTTATAAATGGTAAATGCATTGAATTAGTTTTAATACAAGTGTATTAGTTTTTAGAATGTCGTAAATATAAAATTATTTGTCTATATTTCTGAGATGAGGTATTATGTACAGTATTTACATTAGTCGGACTATTGTCCTCATCTTTGTCGCCATATTTGTCACAACGTTTTGACCGTTGTACGCTCCGGCCTTCTTCAGGTGGTTGGAATTTCGTAAACTTAAGGAATCAGCACATATGCTAGGCCACAAAAATCTCCTGAGTTGGCCAAGCATAGAAATAAATACAATATGGGAACCAGTAATAAGGAGTGCCAGAGAACAGCAATGATAACAAAAAAGTTGCAATATGAGATCTGGTAAAAACATGCAATGATAACAGCAAAATTGCAATATGAGTACTGGTAAAAAATGGTTGCTGAAAAATTAGGTTTATAATACTCAGAAATTCATACCCAGATGTCCTCAAGGACACATGGTACAGTGGATAAAGGCGTTGGTTAGATCCAGTGACAGACCCAAAGAGTGTGAGTTCAATACCCGGTTAAGGCAGTGGAGAACTTTCAGAGGGTAAATTAGCAGGAGATAACTGATAACTGACATCCATCAAACATGGCTCGTGGAACTAGAACAGTCTACCCCAGTGATCGAAATAAAGGGTTCAGTTCGAAATTCCAACCACCTGAAGAAGGCAGGAGCGTACAACGGCCGAAACGTTGTGACAAATATGGCGACAAAGATGAGGACAATAGTCCGACTAATGTAAATACTGTATAAAATTATTTGTCTAAATAAACAATATAATAAATAAACAGTGATTAATATTTTTACTGTAAAGTCTCAAGAACAAAAAAATGTATAAATTCACTTTCATATTTTTAGGTTTTATTCCAACTCTAATCATCACTTTTTATAACAATAAACATTGCCGAGGAGTGAAGGTAGTTAAAATAAAAGTGGTGTCATGAGAAAAACCATCCTTTTTCACTATTAATTAACAGGTATGAAGGTCCACCTTTGCTAAAATTTCAAATCAAAGTATTTAATTTTTAAGATATTGCCTTGAAAAAAATCTTCAAGTATCTTTGGAGTAAGGATGATGTGTAAAACAGCAAACTTGTTGCGGAATGCTAGTATGTTTGGTTAATTATGTTTTGGGAACCAATACTTTGAATAGTAAATATTTATGTGCTTGTTATGAATAAGAAAGAGTGATCTCCTCTTGTTTTGTTACTCTCCTCTTTGAGAGAGAGCTATTTCTGTTTACTGGGACTATAAAAGGACACTATACACAAACCTTGTATACTCGGTTGAATAAAGCTTTCTTAAAGCCTCCACCTGTGTACTTTTGTCATTACAGTGCTCCTGGAACAATTATCTCATAAACAATATTGGTGGACTCTATGTGAGTCCAGGTAAAAATGAGTAACACAAAACTATAAATATAAAACAAACAACAATGCATGTATTAACAAAAGGAATTACAGGTGTAGAAATTGTAACAAAAGGAAAAAAAAACATTAAAACAAGTTATAATAATGCTGTGTGTGTTTGTGTGTGAGTGTAGATGTGTGTGTGTGCGTGAGAGTACAAATGTCAAAAGAGGACCAAAGAAGCAAATGCGCCTCAGCAGCAGTGGTCCTCTCTACATGTGCCTATATCTGAAAGCCAGAGCTGAAAACCCCAAAAAGAGGTTGAGTGACAATATCATTGCCTATTTATGGGCTTAAAGATTGCCCCCTGTTTTGACACAGACAATTGGAGTAACCCACAAACTCAGAAAGAAACCAATACACATCCCTAAAAACTCACCTCAGTGCAGCTGATGTATTTTTCAATTCATTATTTTTTGTGGTACATTTCCATTAAATTGTTCTTTTTAATATTTCAGAAATCTAAATCTAAATAGTGCAGCCACTTGTATCTGAGGGTGCCCATCTACTAGAGCAGCTAGCTAATCCCTGTTGTAGACGCCTGCTCAGGCACATTTGTGTTTGTCCAATTCCCACAGAACTTGCCTGTGGTTTATGATACAACTATGCTGAACGGACCTTAGTTACAATCTCTCGGAGAGAGCGTATTATCTACTGTGATCAACAGTCTGAACATTGCCAGCTCACTCAAACCCTCGGTCACGATGACTAGTGACTTTGTGCTAGCACAGCCTTTTGCTTTTTACTTATATATTTGAGAATATATGTGATTTTTAAGGAATGTAATTTATTGTTTGAACACTTTTGTTTTGGGTCAGAAAGAGTTAAAATATTTATTTTCCTCCCTATAATCGCAAATTTTCTGGGACACAATGAGGGAAGATAATTTTGAGAATTTGACAGTCACAAGAGATATTAAAGGCAAGTGGGGCAGAGAGAAACATTGGATAATATACCAAATGAGCTTATGTAAATGGATTGCATTATATGGACTGGGAGAGATTGTAAGCATACAAAAATTACTTAGACCTTCAATGGAGAAGAAATTGTGGAGAGCCATGACTGCCAATGTCATATTGAAACAGAGAGAAATAGCAAGCAACCTACCTAATGAGCTTGTGTAAATGTAAAACTTTTTCTTAGTATCAGAAAGTAAAAGTTGAAATTACTGGAACATGTAATTAGGAAAGAGGGCTTGGAGAATTTGACACTTACAAGACATATTGAAGGCAAGAGGAACAGAAGGAAACATCAAGTAACATTTGTAATGGACTTGTATAAAAGGATGGCAGAACATATACTGGAAGGAATAGTAAGGGGACAAACATTGGTAAGAGCATTAAAAGTGAGGAATTTGTGGAGAGCCATGATCAACCTACTTAACAAGCTTGTATAAATGAATAGCAGAACAGACACAGGGAGGGATAGAAAAGAAAACATTGGTTAAACTATAAAGAATAGGAAGTTGTGGAGAGCTATAATCAACTTATATAATGAGCTTGTGTAAAATGATGGTAGAATCAGCATTGGGTGGAATAGTAAGGAGACAAATATTGCTTAAAGCTACAAAGGACAGGAAGTTGTGGAGAGCTATGATCTATTTATATAATGAGTTTGTGTAAATTGATCACAGAACATACACTGAAAGGGATAGTACGGGAACAAACATTGGTTAGCGCCATATAGAATAGGAAATTGTGAAGAGCCTTGATCAGCCTACTTAACAAGCTTGTGTAAATGGATGGCAGAACTGGGACTGGATAGGATAGTAGGGAGACAAACATTGCTTTGAGCTACATAGGATAAGAAGTTGTGGAGAGCCATTATTGCATATGTCTTGAAAGGACATGGGACATAAAGAAGTAGCTTGTTGATAAATTATCAAAATATCGTCCTTTTGACAGTGGCTGAAAATTGGTCAATGTCAATTTGACTACTACAGCTAAGGGGAACCAGTGTAAATGAATCGGGGCTCACTAATTATTTCCAGTTAGAATTGTTTTGAGAGAGACTGATTATTTTTAAGTCAGACACTGTGATAATAGGTTACGTTAAAACATGTTTCTTTTTCCTTTCATGCATTAGTAAGTATACCTAACATTCAGTTTCTACTCCTGCCATTTGGACTTGATGTCTTGTCAGAGCCATTTCTTTGGACTGATCATCATGAAATATACTAAGTCTAGCTTGGTATGATACAAGGTCATAGTGAGAAAGTATGACTGTGTCATGACAATAGTGGAGACCATTCTGTTATTTTTTCCTTCTTTTAATCATTTTACACCATACAAAAGGCGATAAAGTCATTAAAGACACAAAGGATTCAGTTCAGTTATGTGCCATGCGTGATACACACTTAGGCGATCATGTATCTTTCAATACATGACTAATGAGGCAAATTCTTCCCGCAGTAGGTTACCATTTCTTTCTGCAATAGACCAGTTGCCATCCAAGGCTATAGAACCCGGTCTGTCCTGCTATTTACCCATAGCTGGGGGGAGAAGAAGAGGATTCATACCTTTCCCAAGAGTATTAGCACATAAGTGAATGTAATGGATTTGACTAGAATTCGAACTTGGCTCTCCGATTCCTCAATCCGAGCTGCTATGCATTACTCCACTGTGATGACGACGATTGATGTTACATTTAAATTTTTGAAGATCATAGTTAACAGGAAAACAAGAAGCAGGAAGAGAGTTCCACAGGCGAGAAGTGCGAGAAAAGAAACTGTTACAATAGAACTTACAGTTATATTTAGCAATTTCAACAATAAAATTATAAGACCTAGCTGTTAATCTTGTCGTATGCTTAAATTCATGAAGTCACGTTACCAAAGAGAAGTGCTAATCAGAACAATTTCTATGAAATATTTATAACAAAATCACAGAGAAGCTATGTTATGGTGCTGGGAAAATGACTGAAGCTGAGATAACAGGTCAGGACTGATAATATTGCAAATTCTTCCTTGGACTTTGTCAAGGAACCTCAATATAGCAGGAGCACCAGACCAAATATTTTTTGGTGGGGGGATCAGATCTGTGATGATACGAAATTTTTAATTAAAATTCTATAATATATTTTAAAATTAATAGAATAAATTTTTTAAATTTATAAAAATTTTATTTAATTTTTAATTAAATTTTTATTACATTTTTTAAATTTTTAATTAAAATTTTATTATATTTTTTAAATTAACAGAATAAATTTTTTAAATTTATTAAAATTTTAATTTTTAATTAAAATTTTATTATATTTTTTAAATTTTGAATTAAAATCCCATTATATTTATTTTAAAAGCAACTACTTTCTTAAAATAAAAAAAATTCTTCCTTCTCACCTGTAGTGGTGTACTTTTAATAATCAGAGCACATATAAAGTCACACACAAAAAGAAATCAACAACATTTATGCTCTCTTTAAACTGATGAATGTTTTGTGATTCAAAAATTAGAAGCAAGAGTTGCTTCCCCTGCTTTGTTAGGTTGTATTAAAAGGAAAGGAAGTATAATTCTCGTAATGCACTAGAAAGACAATTTTGGCACAAAGTCACACTTTCTCTGGCCCATAACTGTTGAACCAGAAAGACGTATTTTCTTAAGAGCTCACAAGAAAGATCTCTCTTCATACAGATAAGCCTGAAACAATTTCTTTCATTACATACAAATCAATATATATATATATATATATATATATATTCTGTGAATAATCAATTATGTAAGCAATTGTATGCTTAATCAAAAATCACTCATTTAATATGTTATATCTTGTTGCATTCACATAAAAACTGTTCATATTTTATTTCATGTTTTCATGTAATATTGTGCATGAATATTAACATGTTGTGGATGGATGATATGATCCTAAATAAAAATAACGAAAGCAACAAATGGAATCTGAATGACAAATGAAGGGTGAAGGTTTTAAATTTAGATATTTGAGAAAGGTACCTGAGAACTAATTTTGCTTTAATGGAGAAATCAAGAAAATTATACTAGCAGCTGACAAAGGCAATTCAACTGTAGTGATAGACAAATCAAATTATACATAAAATCTGGAAGACCTCATTAGAAATGGTAGCTACAGCAAAGTAAAAAAGGATCCTACAATGAAAACAGAATGCAAACTGTCACAGATACTAATCAAGAGCACGGATCACTTCTCACCTAAGATATATAGGCAGTTGTCGCAGCGTCACACCAAGCTACCTCACATATACGTTCTTCCTAAGATTCACAAAGACGGTATTCTGCTCAGGCCAATTGTTAGTTGCCAAGGCTCTGTGAGCCACTCTCTGAGTCACTTCCTTGTAGATATAATTGACAAATTGATCGGAAAGTCACCTTCATATGTCTGAAACTTCGCCCACTTTGTGGAAATAATCAAAGATGCCCCCATCCTATCCAACCAGAGAGTGAGCTTGGACATGGTGAGTTTGTTCACCAAGGTACCCACAGAGGAGGCACTCTCAGTAGTCAGAGACAAATTGGCCTCTGACTCATCCCTAGGAGAACAAAACAGTATTCCAATAGATAATCTGATGGAGATGTTGACTTTCTGTACACAAACAACACACTTCGGAATGGGATCACACATATATTGACAGGATGAGGGCTTAGCAATGGGGTCACCAGTATCACCAGCAATGGCGAATATATACATGGAATACTTTGAGGAAATGGCATTAGAATCTATATCTCTAATGCCAACTCCATGGTTAAGATACGTAGATGACACCTTCATACTCTGGCCACACCAGGAAGAAGTCTAGGTTCTACTGGACCATGTGAACTCAATAAGACCTTCGATAGAGTTCACGATGGAGAAAGAGAGTAACAAAACATTCCCATTCCTGGATGTTCTATCTCACAGAGCATGAGTTCAAGACATCCATATACTGCAAACTGACATTCACCGGACAGTACCTCAATTTCAACTCCCACCATCCATACAGCGTAAAGAAAGGGATCGTCCACTGCTTACAACACTGAGCAAAAGTCATAAGTGGCGACCCAGAGATATTAGATAAAGAATTGGTCAGTATAAGCAATACCTACAACATAACAACTACCCTGGGTACATAGCAGCAGCCCCAATAAACTGGGATAGGCAGGTACAAGAGGAGAGCAACAACACTCAGAAAACATTCTGCCTGCCTTATGTGAAGGAGTTATCAGAGAAAACACAAAGGATCTGTGGTCCATATAACATCAGGACAACCTTCAAAAGCGGGACAACACTTCACAGATACCTCTCCCGAGTAAGACTCCCACCCATAGAGGAGAACATAACTAAAGACTGTGTGTACACTATCCCATGCAGCTGAAGAAAGAAATATAAAGAGGAGACAGGCCGCCCCCTTAAGAACACCAAAAATGCTGTAACATGAGGGGAAGTAGAAAAATCAAGCAAGACTGACCACATATGGAGAGAAAAGGGAGATCACAGCCCTTTGTGGGATTAGGTCGAAATCATAGACAAAGAACATCATCAGAAAATTCGTAAACTTAAGAAATCAGTACATATGATAGGCCACAAAAATCTCTTGAGCCGACCAAGCAGAGAAATGAATACAATATGGGAACCAGTAATAAGGAGTGCCAGAGAAAAGCAATAATAACAACAAAAATTGCAATATGAGCTCTGGTAAAAAACATATATGATAACAGCAAAAAAATTGGATTTTGAGCATTGGCAAAAATGGTTGCTGAAGACATTAGATTTTTAAATACCAGAAATTCATACGCTGATGTCCTCAAGGACACATGGCACATTGGATAAAGGCATTGTTTAGATACAGTGACAGCATCCAAAGAGTTGTGAGTTCAATACTCGGTTAAGGCAGTGGAGAACTTGGAGAGGTGAATTAACAGGAGATAACTGATAACTGACATCCATTAGACATGGCATGTGGAACTAGAACAGTCTACCCCAGCGAGCACAATAAAGGGTTCAGTTCAACATTCCAAGCACATGAAGAAGGCTGGAGCATACAGCGACCGAAACGTTGTGATAAATATGGCAAGAAAGATGAGGACAATAGTCCGAATAATGTAAAAATTATTTTTTTGCTAACTTTTAGTTAAAATACTTGAATGAACAAACAACATTTATGCATTAGTTTTTCTACTTATCATAAACTAAACTGAAATGTGTTTTTCTACTTATCAGAATCTAAATGGAAAATAAAAGACAGAATTTAAATAATGATGGATAATCACTGAAAACTAACCATGATGTGAGGCAGGTAATTATAGATGGAAATGTTTGAATAATGACTTTAAAATCATTTTTGATTGTTAGAATGCACTAATATTCTTTATATAGAAAATGAATGCACAGAGCACAATTCTTAAATTATGATAAAAGTTATTCTGCATGAAAATTGATAAGAGCATTTTTATGTAAAATTATTCAAAGTAATTTAGCTGAAATGTTTAAATAAAAATAAAATTGTGAGCTTTATAAAATTGCATTAAAATTTAAATAATCTCTTTTTGTATTTATTCATTTTTAAAATTTTAATTTTTTCATGTTTGTTACAACCAGTACCTACTTGTATAAAAACAAATTTTAGTATTGTGGCTGCTGGGCACAGGGCCATAGTTTAACCTTTATCACTCTGTGACTTCATTTGCTGTACAAAAAGTTTATCCTGTCACTGAAGGTGACTCTGATCCCTGAACAATAGTGAGTTTGAATTTCATAGTGGTGTTGCCATATCCTGCTGTGACCAACAAAATAATAAAAATTAAACTATTGAAAAATTTATAATGACAATGCTACATCTAAGAAATTCAAACAACACAAGTTTATTTTGTCTAACAACAAAAGGTGAAAAATAGCTTGGCGAAAATAATGAAATTTATTCTTTTGGCATTAATTTTTTAATTGAATTCTTATCCAGCATTATTTCTTTTTTATTATATAAGTTTTTTAATGGGTACACGACTTTGAGTTGCTATTTCTGTTTTTTATTTTATTTTCTTGAATAGTGAAAATAATAACAACTAGACTAGATTGAAAATTCTTGCTAAAAACATATTTTGTCCTCAACAGAAATTGAAAATTCATTCCCCTTTCCATCAGGGGGACTGTTTCTACAACCAAATTGTCTCTTTACCAATTCAACCATAGAAGCCATATTGAGAGAGCAAAGTTTGAATTTCCTATTTAAGGAATGCACAATTTTTCTCATTGGGGATTTTTATGAATCTACATCTGGTAGCTTCAGTTTTGTACCTGAAATATACTGTCTATAGCACAATTTTATTGTTGATTAAATTTGGTTACAGTGGTTAAAGTAGGTGACTATTGTGTTAGTCCTTTTTGTGATTTGAGAGTCCATACAGGGTTGTTGTGTTTTTGGCTGACAGAAATTAATTTGTTGAATTCATCCTTTCTTCTTTTTTTCTTTTTCTTCTGGAGTTGTATGTCCGGTCAAACTCACAGCAGATGAATCTCCAACTCTTGCATCTGGAACTGCTAAATTGAACTAGTTTCCCACTTCTGCTACGCACATGGTTTTTTCTTCTTTTTATTTGTCCTAACAGATCCGTGTTTACTGTTTGATTTTTGGCAGGACGTGTTGCCATTGGTTGATTTTTTTTATGATGTTCACTGACCCACATAAGCTATGTCCGGGTTCTGTCAGTTACCGAAGATAGGAACAATAGAAGGAAGGAAAGGAAGTAGTAGAAAAGAGAGATAGAGAGAAAGGGTTTTCTTTGTCATTCTCTTAGTGAAAAGGAAAGTGTATATTTTCATATGGTGTTAGTACTACCTAATCCTACTACAGCAACATTATTTCTTTATTAATATAAATGGTATTTTTAGTGGCTACACATATTTGAATTGTCGTCTCTGTTTTATATTTTGTTTGACAGTGAAAGGAAAACATAAATATCACTAACTTCTCAATCTAGGTCGGTTATTAATTTCCCTTCCAGAAAATAAAAATACAGGGATAATAACTCATATATATATACCCACTAAAAATAATGTTTATACTAATAAAGAAACTGTTTTAACATATATCAAGGTACGAGGGTCATTCAATAAATAAGGTGAATTTTTCGGTATAAGGACTTCTAATACAGATAGAAGCTTACTTTTTTAAAAATTTTTCAACGTAGTCTCCCAGCACTGTCACACACTTTTCCCATCTGTGCACAAGTTTCCGTATTCTGCGTAAAAATCTTTGGACTGATGTCTCAGCAAGTTGCTCACAACACTTTTGACTTCATCGTCACTTTTAAACTTCGTGCCTCTCGTGAACGCTTTCAAGGGACCAAACAGGTGAAAGTCTGAAGGGGCAAGGTCTGGGATGTAAGGGGGATGAGGGAGCAGTTCCCAGCCCAGCTCGTTGATGGTCTGCACCATTTGGGCTGCTGTGTGAGGCCTTGCGTTGTCATGATGCAAGATGACTCCTTCTGACTGATGACCCCTGCGTTTGTCCCAACAGATAAGCTCAAAGTCCTTGCAATGTCATCCATTGTCACCATTCTGTCAGACTGAATGAGGTCATTGACTGATTCGATCACCTCAGAGAGACCTCACTTCTGTAGGCCTCCCAGGCCTGTCTTCATCCTCAACACTGCTCCGTCCTTCTTTAAACAATTTAGCCCATTTGTAGACATTTTTTTTGGCTGAAACATGTAGCACCATACACAGTTGACATTCTCCTATGAATTTCAACTGGTTTGCACCCTTCAGCAACCTAAAACTTGATAACTGACCGCTGTTCAATCCTGGAGCATACTTTTTGTTTGGCCATCTTTGTTAATCGCCAAAACTCTCAAACTTTTTTTAATCTGCAAAAGAAATTAAATCCATGTGAAAAAGAAGTAAAACAAAAAAAAATAAAAAAAAGAGTAAGCTTCTATCTGTATTAGAAGTCCTTATACCGAAAAATTCACCTTATTTATTGAATGACCCTCGTATATTTATTTTTATTAATAATTACTATAATAATATTCAAACTAAACAGATTTAGACTTCAGTTATATGTTTATATTTTCCCAGGTTTTTTCCTTCCCAAATTTTAACATTTATTTTAACAAAAATTAAAATATAAAAGAAACTCTAATGATAATTAAAAGTTAGGTTTCATTTTCTTTCAGATGAAGTCCATACTGAGATTTACAGGCAATTATTCCATCCTGAACAGCTCATCACTGGAAAGGAAGATGCTGCCAACAACTACACGAGAGGTCATTATACCACTGGAAGAGAAATTGTCGATTTGGTACTTGACCACATCCGTAAACTTGCCGACCAAGGCACCGGCCTTCAAGGCTTCCTCATTTTCCACAGTTTTGGAGGTGGAACTGGATCCGGATTCACCTCTCTTTTGATGGAACGTCTTAGTGTTGATTATGGAAAGAAATCCAAACTTGAATTCTCAATTTACCCAGCACCTCAGGTTGCAACCGCTGTTGTTGAACCTTACAATTCCATTCTAACCACCCACACCACACTTGAGCATTCCGACTGCTTTTATGGTCGACAATGAAGCTATCTATGACATTTGCAGAAGAAACCTCGATATTGAACGCCCCACTTACACAAACTTGAACCGTCTCATTGCTCAGGTTGTTAGCTCCATCACTGCTTCTCTGAGATTTGATGGTGCCCTTAATGTGGATCTGACTGAATTTCAAACCAACTTGGTACCCTACCCACGTATCCACTTCCCATTGGCTACTTACGCTCCTATTATTTCTGCTGAGAAAGCATACCATGAGCAGCTTACTGTTGCTGAGGTCACCAATGCTTGTTTTGAGCCATCCAACCAGATGGTGAAATGTGACCCCCGCCATGGGAAGTACATGGCCTGTTGTATGCTGTACCGTGGTGATGTGGTACCCAAAGATGTCAACGCTGCAATTGCAACCATCAAGACCAAGCGCACAATCCAATTTGTCGACTGGTGTCCAACTGGTTTCAAAGTTGGCATCAACTATCAACCCCCAACTGTTGTGCCTGGTGGTGACCTGGCCAAGGTGCAACGTGCTGTATGCATGTTGAGCAACACCACAGCTATTGCTGAGGCCTGGGCCCAACTGGATCATAAGTTTGATCTGATGTATGCCAAGCGTGCTTTTGTTCACTGGTTTGTGGGAGAAGGTATGGAAGGAGGGGAGTTCCCTGCGACCTGTGAAGATTTGGCTTGTCTAGAGAGGGATTATGAAGAGGTTGGCTATGAGACTGCTGATGCAGAAAGTGATGATGAAGAAGAAGAAGAAGAAGAATACTAATTTTCTGTTGTGACTAATAGCTTGCTCACTAATGAATAAGATCAAATGAAAGAATGACTTTTGTTGACATTTTTAAGACAGAGCTATTTTATTTTATTAAAAAAATTAATTTTTAAGATTTTTATTTTTAATTTTTTAAATCTTCATGTTTATAAGCAGCAGGGTGAGACTGATCTTTTGATCGCAGCTCACCAATCTAGAAATAAATTGACACCTTCCTTCCATTAGGTTGGGATAAGACTTTGAGTAAGTATTCACAACCCCTAAACTCACTATGCCAGGGATACACAGTAGCAGCAGGCTGAGCAGTCTGCATCAAACTTTTTTGTCAGCACTGTTCTCTTCAGCAGGTGGTTCTTCAGCAGGATCAGTGATTGTCAATACCTATCTTATAACAAGCGTTTGGTTACAAAGAAAAGGAACAAACAGAGATTAAGATTTCAACAATGTCTTTTGGTCAAAATTCAGAATATGTACATAGTTGTGAGAAAGGTGGCAAAAATTGTTCATATGTAGTTCTTTAGTTGTTGTTGGTACGAAAAAAAAATTGGTTGTTGTTGGTAGGACAGGCAGTTGACCAATTTCTTAGGTTGGCTGGTTGAAGTCACAGTTGGAGCCAGGAGATAGGTCTGTAGGGGATTAGTGAAACCAAGTGTAGTCATTGGCAGGTTTTGATGTATGTCTTTCTTCAGGGTTGAAACTGACACTGGTGAGGTGTTTGATGGTCTGGCAGTTGTATGATGAGGCCAAAGTGTTGAAGCTGAACTGCCTGTTGTCAGTAAGGAGTGCTTAGTTTTAACAGGTATAGGCTCCTAGGGATATCTTTTTTATGTGGGAATATTTGTGACTGACTATTGCATTTTGTGTTTTGCTTTCTTAGCACTCACCTCCGGTAAACATGTCTAGGGAAATGTATTTGTGAATCAGAAAAAGATCTTGATTAGGTAGTCTAACAGCAAGGAACTGGAAGTGAGTTTCACTTGTGAGAAAACAAAAAAATAATACAATTTCATGGTTACATTTCGTTAAGTACCCCCAAAAATGTTCTAAAAACAAAAGAGCATACTTTGATGAGGAAAAGCCCTAAACTTGATAAAAACAAAGTTTTATTGTCAATATGTTTGCTACTATTAAGAGGAAAGATGAAGGTATTTTTTTAAAATTATTTTTTAATCCTTTCTAGCATGTTTGAAATTTTGGTTAAAAATCTTGTTTTTCTTGCATCAGCAGGGGGACCAAAGATTAGTATAGAAAATTTTACTGGATAGGTTATTCTACTGAACTTGATGCCATCACAGAGCTAGATGTGCACTTCCCCATGATGACATGCTGACACTGAATCAATCTATCCCATCCTCCTTACTTGCAGTTCCCCTTATTGAGATTCAGGGCATTCAACCCCTGTAAATCTTTGCTTGGCAGGTAGTTCTTGACAGGAAATTTTACTGGATAGGTTATTCTACTGAACTTAGTGCTATCACGTACCTAGGTGTGTACTTCCCCATGATGACCTGCCGACACTGAATTCATCTATACCATCCTCCTTACTTGCACTTCCCCTTATTGGGATTCAGGGCATTCAACCCCCATAAATCTTTGTTTGACAGGTAGTTTTTTGTGGGTTTTTTTTTGTTTTTTTAAGCAATGTTCATGATTGATTATTGCATTTTACATTTTTGTGGGGATTTGTTTTGTAGGCCGAATCATGTGATGCTCGGAGCACAGTGCAGAAGATGCCTTTTTCTTTTGTGTTTTGTTTTCTTCGTGCTCACATCCGGCTGACATGTCTAAGGAAATATATTTGTGAATCAGAAAGAGATATTGAATAAGTAGTATAACAGCAAGGAACTGGAAGTGAGTTTCACTTGTGAGAAAACAAAAAAATAATACAATTTCATGGTTACATTTAGTTAAGTACCCCCAAAAATGTTCTAAAAAAGAGCATACTATGATGAGGAAAGGCCCTAAACTTGATAAAAACAAAGTTTTATTGTCAATATGTTTTAAGAGGGAAGACCAAAGTATTTTTGATTTTTTAATAGATTTTATTTGAAAGGACAGGCTGTTATAATGAACAAATGGTTGCAAGAGAAAGAACAAACAAGGATTGAAATTCCAACAATATATTGATCAAGTGTGAAGAATATATACATAGTTGCCTGAAAGTTCTATGGACTGAATGTAATGTCTACTTTGGTTTGGTTTGGTTTACGGCATATCAACCTCACTGGGTTATTTAATCCTGGAAAAATTTTTATTGCTGGTAATATTTTTTTTCAAAAAGTATTTCTGGTAATATTTTTTCCAAAAATGTATTGCTGGTAATAATTTTTTCCAAAAATGTATTGCTGGTAATAATTTTTTACAAAAATGTATTGCTGGTATTAAAACCTATTTTTACACATTTTGACCCAAGTTTTGGGGTTAGCTATTTGTCCATAGCTGGGACCTTAATAGGTGCTACCACCATGGGTCAGGGTGGACCTGGGAACTCCAGCAATTAAGAGGTGGTTCCATGCTCCTCAAAACCTCCTGATCAGAGGCCTTGCTGTTGTATATAGTTTATTGTCTTACAAAAGACGCAGATATAGTTTATCATCTTACTCAGGACATCTACTTTGGTATTTCTCAGGGTGAGCTCAATACAAACAGAGGTCATAACAGGTAAACCTCTCATTGAATAACGGTTTCTTATTGATATTAAATTTGATCCAAATGATCTCGTATTTTCTGAGATTAATCACCTGCTACAATTATGAATACAAGAAGTTCATGATCTCACTCAATGATATCTCACTGGTAGGTGAGTAACACCATGAAATAGTGTCTATTCATGCATGTACAATAAGGGCTCCTCTAATTGGTTGCCAAATTACATCAGGACTTTATAACTGGTTCTTGGGGTACCTAAAATGGCTGGGTGCTTTCTGTACAGATCTCTTATGAATTAAAAATATTCTTTTTATCTCAATTTTAATTCATCAGTGTCAATCAAAAAATCCTTTCACCAATGACAACTTTTTAATTACAGTATATACTCGTGTATAAATCTGCTTTGTGTATAGTAAAATCTCTGAAATTTTTATAACTTATATATAATGCAACCCCAGTTTATGAGCAATACCGTAGTCAAATATTGTACTACTGGTCATCATCCCGGATATATTTTAAATGGTCTTCATTCAATCTTGTACAAAGCTACTCCAAAATGGTGAGAAAAACCACTTGCTGTAAAATATCTAATACAAGATTTAGATTTCATTTATGCCCGACTACGGTAGCTCCTTTACACTGGGATGCTTGTTTTACCGTCTTCAAAAAAATTACCTGTGCATATTTCTTTTCTCACACTTCTTGCTTGTGAAAATCTCTTCTGGCTCTATGCATTCTTGGCAACTTTGATCTGCAAAAATTTAAATGCAATGTCAATTGCTATCTACTGTCCTCCTGATTACTCTTTCCTCATCCCGTTTATTATTAATGTTTCTGTTCCTAATTCTCCCACACCCTGTAACTCCTTGGGTCTTAGTGGCTTTACTGCCTTGCATGTGGTGATACTGATTAAAAAAATTATAATATTACTTTACAAGTAATGCAACTAAAATGAAGATGAAAGAAACAAATAATAATGGCTGACAATGTTTCATCAAATAAAAATTCAAGATAATATTACTACAAGTGTAAATAAAGCAATTTTACATATTTTTGTGTAAAAAAACTGACCATAAAAACTCACACTATACTCAAGTTACAGTATATATCTGTGTGGAGAACTTGAAAGGGTAGACTATACAATTAGCAGTCAAAAATAGTCACTACAAACATGTTTCCAGTAACAGGTTTAGTTTAGTTTTTAAATATTTAATTACTACATAAATAGTTTCTTATTGATTAGTTTATTCCTAGCGACTGGTTTTATGAAGAATAAACTCATATGAAGGACTTGTTAGTTACAAAGATGTATTGCAACTCTATAATATCAGAGCTGATAATACCAAAATGTGTTTGAAAACAAAGAAAGAATTTATTTTAATTAAAATACTTATTATGATTAAATAATTTTGTTTTATATACTGACTAAATATGTAGATAAAATTGCTATTGCTTTTTAACTTAGTGGTTAAATCTATGGACTACTAACAAAGTAGTTAAAACAATGGACAACTAACTCAATAGTTAAAATTACAGACATAACTCAGTGGTTAAAACAATGGACTACTACCTCAGTGGTTAAAACAATGGACTATTAACTCAGTAGTTAAAATTACAGACATAACTCAGTGGTTAAAAATATGGACTACTACCTCAGTAGTTAAAACAATGGACTATTAACTCAGTAGTTAAAATTACAGACATAACTCAGTGGTTAAAAATATGGACTACTACCTCAGTGGTTAAAACAATGGACAACTAACTCAGTAGTTAAAATTACAGACATAACTCAGTGGTTAAAACAATGGACTACTACCTCAGTGGTTAAAACAATGGACTACTAACTCAATGGTTAAAATAACAAATGTAACTTAGTGGTCAAAATCTATGGACTTGTGTGGTCACTCATATCATACCCCAAAATAACACTAAAACATGTTAAATTGTAAATTAAAATTTTACAATTTTTTTGTGTACTGGTATGTGTGTATTTTAGAAACATGTTTTTTAAGGTTGCATGTGATAAAGGAAGAAAGTCACTTCATAACAAGCAATGTGCTAAAGAGAGGAGATGAACATCATGACCCTTGCCCCCAACGGTCAGTAGCAAAGAGACTGAGTTCAGTGTTTTTTGTGTGAAGTCTGTTTTCAGGCAAGAAAAGTTTCTGTTTCATTCTGGGAAAACTTTTATTATTTTGATTTTATTTAATTTATTTTAAACCAAGTTTTAATGCTGTTTGTTTTATTTTATTTTATTTATGATATTCATTGTTATTATTATTATATAATTTTATTTTTATTTATTAATCAATAATAATGTCCCTACATCACAGCCCCACCAAATTAGCATAGCTAATCGGTAGTATTGGTTACCTATTTAAAGTAGAAATAGTCCTTGTTTTTGGAAAAACTAACTCTCCTCCTAGAGCATTGGTTGTGTTTTTTGATAATGGTTCTTTTTGTTTAGGTGGTTGTTTTGAGTGTTCAGTAGGTTGTTTAGGTTTTTTCAGGGGGTGATTGTATAAGATGTTTCTTGTGCTTTTGTAGTGTCACTGGTTTTAATCTCTCAGTAGGGAATGTGAAGAGCTTTCTTGAGGAATTTTCTATAACAAAGTATTTTTCATGTCTGGTAATTACTTTATAGGGTGTAGAGTAAGCAGCTTCAAGTGGTTTCCTGACTCTGTTCTTAACCAGACATGGATTAAAGTATACAAGTTTTGTGGTATGAAGGATTGCTTAGCTGAGTGTAACCATCCTTCAGGAAGGATTGATAGGCTCAGCCTAGTCATCTCTTCAGAAAATTGCTTAATGTAAATTCTTTGGTAACAGTGGAACTATAACATCTTTTACCACCACTTAAACCTGGTGGTGTAACCACGTTTTGATCCACACCAACTCTGCCCATGTTGTGTTCTTGATCTCAGAGCAGTGGAAGATCGAACGTCATAGTAATTGCAGTGCTGGTTCAAGCCATAGTGGATGCTATATTAATGAAGAAATATTTTCACAAAGAAAAAATAAAATGAAAGATTCATGGGTTAATCTTCAGTTGGTTTATATAGTGTCAGTACAACAAAAATTAACCCTTCCCACATCAATCTATATAGTGACACTGGGCCTCACCTAATAATTTGAGTTCAAAGTTCTTTAGATTCAGGAAATCTGGTGACAACTGACATAGATTCTAATAAGTTGGTGCTTAAAACTATGGACTTGAATTAGTGGTTTAAATTATGGACTAACTCAGTGGTTAAAACTATGAACCTGAATTGTTAGTTAAAACAAGGGACTTGGCTCAGTTAGAACTATGGACCAGTAACTAAGTAGTTAAAATTAACTAAATTAAATTAAGCTCATAGAAAGTCAAGGAAATAATATTTCAATAATAGATATATGTAATAGTTATTGACTGATTAATTTTAAAAATCAATTATCTCTTTCTGTAATGAATAATATTATTCTTCCTCTTTCTTTATATAATGAATATTATTAGGTCATCCCATAAGTTCTGTCCGAATTTTAACTTTTTGTTAAACTGAACGAAATTTAAAAAGTATTTTATAATGTCTAATGGAGCTGAACATTATTTTTATGTTTAGATGCATTTAAACTGATCAAATTTTATTTCAGAGAACAATAAAATTAAATTTTGTTTGATTAAAACCCTGCTAACATGGAAGTACCCAAGAATCATTTGAGGCACATAATGCTTTATGAGTTCAAGAAAGGAAACTCAGCAGCCAAAGCGGCTAGAAACATTCACTCAGTTTATGGAGAGGAATGTGTGAATGAAAGAACTTGCAGAAGATGGTTTGCAAAATTCAGAGGTGGAGATTTCACCCTTGAAAATGAAGATCAAACCGGACGTCCCGTTGAGTTTGATGAAAAGCTTCTTGAAGCAGCCCTTGAAGAAAATCCTGCTTTATCAGTTGAGGAATTGGCAGTGGTTCTCAGTTCAAACCATACAACTGTTCATCGTCATCTTCAACAACTTGGAAAAGTTCCTAAACTTGGAAAATGGGTGCCTCATGAATTGTCTGAAAACAACCTCAAATCCCGAGTTGACATCTGCTCTTCTCTCCATTCTCGCCAACTTGTTTCACCTTTTTTGGATAGACTTGTGACTGGCGATGAAAAATGGATCTTTTATCGAAATGTTAAGCATCATAGACAGTGGCTTGGTAAAGGGGAAGGACCCCAGCCACAGCCGAGAAGGGAACTTTATGGGCAAACGGTTCTTCTTTCAATCTGGTGGGATTGCCAAGGAATAATCCACTTTGAATTCTTACCACCTAATGCAACAATTAATGCTCAAATATACTGTCAGTAATTAGAGCGTTTGAACCAAGCTTTGAGGAAAAAAAGACCTGCTCTAGTGAATCGAAAATGGGTGATGTTTCATCAGGACAATGTGCGACCACACACAGCAAGAATCACGTCACAAAAGATCGAAGAACTTGGTTGGGAGAAAATTCCTCATCCACCTTATTCTCCCGACCTTGCTCCTTCAGACTACCATTTGTTTTGTAGCTTACAGAATCATTTGGAAGAAACAGGTTTGTAACACAGGAAGAGGTTAAAACTGACATTTGTGAGTTCTTCGAATCAAAGCCAAAAGAATTTTACAGTAATGGAATTAGTAAGCTTGTTAATAGATGGAAGGAATCATAGATAATCAGGGAAAATACATTGTTGATTGAATCTGTAATTAAATGTAACATTTGGTCACTTGTTTTCTTTATTCAAAATTCGGACAGAACTTATGGGATGACCTGATATAATTCTTTCTCTCTCTCACTATAATGATTACTATTATTCTTCCTCTTTTTTTCCTATAATGAATATTATATTTCTATCACTTTCTTTTTATAATGAATATTATTATTCTTCCTCTTTCTATAATCCACATTATTCTTCTTCATCTTTCTTACTATAATGAATATTATAATTATACTTCTTTCTCTTTCTTCCTATAATCAATATTATTCTTTTTCTTCTTTCTATAATCAGTATTATTATTATTTTTCCTCTCTTTCTATAATAAATATTATAATTATACTTTTTTCTCTTTCTTCCTATAATCAATATTATTATTCTTCTTCTTTCTATAATCAGTATTATTATTATTTTTCCTCTCTTTCTATAATGAATATTATAATTATACTTCTTTCTCTTTCTTTCTATAATCAATATTATTATTCTTCCTCTCTTTTTTTATAATGAATATTATTGTTCTTCCACTTTCTCTCTATTAACACAATGATCATTAATTTTTTTTTTCCTTCTGATACTATTATAACAATATAATTTTGCCAGTCTTGGAACTTTGTGCCTACAAAAAACAGTGTCAAAAGGTTGGTTTTCCCCTTGACGCCACTATTATTTTAACTACCTTCACTCCTCTTTACTTGCTTAAAAAGCGATGATTAGAATATTAACAAAACCTAAACATATGAAAGTGAATTTATACATTTTCTTTGTTATTGAGAATTGGTAATAAATATAAAAAACCATTTATTTATTAGATTGTTTATTGGAATGGTTGGTGCGGTCATAAATTAATGGAATTCCATCTCCCTTCTCACTTGTAACCATCCATTAAAATAAAATAAATGTTTTCAGCACTGAAACTGAATTAGTCAAATAAAGATTCATCAGCTTCTACTTAAAGTTGTTACTGTACTACATCTGTCGCAGGGCCAATAAGGATGTCCCCCCCCCCCGCAAGCTTTTTTGAAGAAAGGTGTGAACAGCCAAGACAATGAGGGGACAAAAGCAGAGGTTTAAGAAACAATAAACATCAATTTTAATTATCCAAAATGTACAAGAAATCTGGAGAAAATGTCGGGTCCAGTATGACTGGTTTCCTTCAGGGGAAGTTGATTCAGTTGTATTGGCGAAACGCGTGTAGAGTTGATTGGCGGCAGTAGCTGGTCGACTGCTGGATTGTAGAACTGTCGGCGACAGCAGCTGATTGATCGATGACGCACGAAGATTCGTTGGATTTGTTAGGACAAGTCCCTAAACAGGGCCGAGTCAGTATAGTGATACGACTTCCAGGGCAGATCAACCACAGAGACGGGATAGCGCCAAAGGGTAACACTTGACGAAGCTGGAGTCAGAGAGGCGATACGTCTTCCAGGGTGGATCGACCGCGGAAACAAGATCACGCCAAAGTGTATTCTCTTGACGAAGCATCAGAAGCTCACAAAGGTAGCGTACTACACTTTGATCCTGGCCTCTGGGTCGAGCAGCCTTGTTTTGGGCAATGTGGAACGGTTTGTTCAAGTACTCCCTGGCTGGAGGGAGTAGAAAACCGTAGATATAAAATTACTCCACATGATGTTCAATGTTTGGGAAACATTGCCTAATCTGATGCTCATGAGGTACGGTTTGGATGCAACCATATTGGGCCAGTCGTCCAGTTTCTCGCATGTTGCTGGATTTAAATCTGCGAGATCAGGGGTTGTGAAGGTCAAGGTCGTTTTTCTAAGAAGCGGGTAATGGTGGCCGTGCCACAGTTGACAAAATTTTGACTGATTGCCAATTGATTTGAATCTTATAAAATGGTAAATAATAAGGATTTTCTTACAGTTGGTTCACATATATTATTAATTAAGTAAATGTTTATAAATTTATGAATAAAAAATTTCATATTTATTTCTTTATAAATTGGTAAATGATAAATATTACATTGCATTAGTTTTACTACAATTGTATTTTTTTGTTACTCATTTCAGCCCAATCAAGGCAATAAAGTCACTAGGGCACAAGGGGTTACTCAGTGTGAGAGAATATGAGAAAAACTACTATTAAGGAGAGAGAACAATAAAAGAATGAGAATTAAGACAGAAGATAACATATCCACAGTGCATTTAAATTTTTGAAGATCAAAGTTGACTGGAAAGCAAGAAGCCAGAAGTAAGTCGTGCAATAGAAGAAACTGTTTGCATAGAACTTACAGTTACATCTAGCAGCCATTTCAACTGTAAAATGATGGGATCTTGCCACCTATCTACTGCTACACTTAAAGTCATAAAGTTTAGGTATCATAGAGGAAAGTTCATCAGAACAATTACTCTGAAGGTATTTATAGAAAAGGCTCAGGGAAGCCACATTATGGCAGTGGAAATGGACTGAAGCTGATATGCCAGGTCATGACCAATAATATTTTTGGAATCTCTAAATATATAGCAGGAGCACCAGACCAGATGTGGCAGCAATAGGCAAAAGGCCAAATGGTAGGCTTATAAATATGTAAGGTAGATTCTGGCAAGAAAAAATGTCACAACATAGTGAACCAACTTTCTTAGGTGCAGACTTAGCAATTGATTCAATATACTCTTTCCACTTCATGTCAGCTGAAAACATTAGTCTGAGAAAGTATAAGGACTCACTCTCCTGGGGATTAGCATCAGCTATGCTGATTGAAGGTAAAAAGGGTCCTCTCGGACGATTAAAAGAGAGAGGTTTCGTTTTTGAGGCATTAAAATTAACAAGCCATTCCTTGCTCTATTTAACAACAAATTGTAGGTCATTTTTGAGATCAGGTGCCAATTTGACCAAAACAAACTGATTAGACTTACTATTAAGACAGGTGTAAATAGTTGTCATCAGCATAGATATCAAACTGGGAATTGATGACACCAGGATGGTCATTTATGAAAATTAGGAACAATGTACATCTAAGGATAGTGTTCTGAGGAACACCTGCATTTATGCAAAATGATCTGGCCATTCAAGACAACTTTTATTTTATATTAGTTTTTAGAATGTTGTAAATATAAAATTATTCTTGTAAATAAACAATCTAATAAATAAATATGATGTGAAGTCGAGGTTTAGCACCAGTCCGTCGCTAAGCTTGTACTTCTCCTTGTTGTCTTTCAGCTTTTTACTTCTCGCACTGGCAGAAAAACAGCGAATCCATGCCTCCACAAAATCTGAATCTTCTAGAGACAAATGGAATCCTATCGGCGACACCATTGATGTGAAGTCGAGGTTTAGCACTAGTCCGTCGCTAAGGTTGTCCTTCCCACATTATTCTCAGTGACGAGTTATATAGGCTTTCTCTTGCACTTATGCAAATTAGGCATATTAATTTGCCAGTGTCACTACAAAATAATAATATTTTTGCTGTAAATTTTGAAGAACAAAAAAATGTATGAATTCACTTTCATCATATTTTAGGTTTTATTACAATTATAATCATTGCTTTTTGAAACAATACACATTGATGAGGAGTGAAGGTAGTTAAAATAATAGTGGTGTCATGGGAAAAGGCCTTCAATTTACACTGTTTTTTTTATAGGTACACAGATCCAAAATTGCCTTAATTTCCATGTATTTGTGCTGTTTTTTTTTTTTAAATCAGTTCACCCCAAGCAAGGTGATAATGCCACTAAGACGCCAAGACTACTGGGCATGTAAGAGAATGAAAAAGACATAAGAAAGAACCAGAAACCCAATACTAAACAAGAAGCAAGGGTTAAATCTCTACTCCTGTTCAAAAGACTGAGGAGGAGTGTAAACCACCCCAGGTCAGTGTGAACCTGGGAACAACAGAAATTAAATGGTGATACCACGCCCTTCAAAACCTCCAATTATTTAATGCAGAAATCTAAATACTTTGTACATAAGCTTATAATTTCAGAGTAAAGGTATGTTTTTTAAATATATATTTTGTAGATTTATAAAATGTATTGTTGGTCATTTTATTATGAAATGTTGATTTTTGTTTGGGGGTTCACTGTTTGTCCATAGCTCAGGCCCTAACACTGACCTAGGGCTACCACCCCAGGTCAGTGTGAACCTGGGAACAACAGCAATTAAATGGTGATATCACACCCCTCAAAACCTTCAATCTCCCAATCAGAGGCCTTACTGCTGGATGTAGTTTATCATCATATCCAGAAAAGAACAAACAATGTTCAACCAGACCCTGTGTAAAAAAACAAAAAACAAACAAAAACAAATATGATGAAAAACACAGTATTTTGTGCCATTTGTGAAGACAAAACACCTCTCTGCACAGGTGATTGTTTCAAAAATCATCATTTGTGCACCTAGTTTAAATATTGAACACTTCTGTTTCTTTTAAAATGCTTCATTTACGTGTTACATTTTCAATACATTTTTCCCATAAAAAGTTTGTTTTTAGTTGCCCGTATGATTTTTTGTTCCTGCCATAGATGTCAAGTACCAGTTATTTGTGCTATAAACAGAAAAACTTGTCATTGTAGCTTTGATGTCAAAACCACAAAAATGAGATAACTCATGGTTGGTATCTAATAAAAATTACCAACCACAAGATTTATCAAGGTTGGCTCTTGAATTTAACTTTGTAGATTATGTTTTTAACTTGGCAGTTGCCATTTAGAGACAAATCATTGAATTTCTGCAATTAGATTTTTGTTCCTTTCTTTCTTGTTCCTTTCATAATGTTCAATATTTTATTGATTTGCGTTATAATTAATCTGACGTCAGATTAATATCTTGACTGTTTTAAGATCTTCCATGATGGGAATAAAATATGTTGATTGGATTATAGGGTAAAATTGTATTTAGTAAAATTGTGCCTTCAACAGGAATAGCAATTTCCTTGATGGGGAAAAAATGTATACAGTTTCAATTCCTGTCAGAATCTACAATTTTTTTTAGTAGGTGCATTGTTTCTGCTATATATTAAGAGATTCTTGATTAAATATAAAGAAGAATCTGCAATGTTATTGGTCCTGACCTGGCATCTAGGCTTCAGTCACTTTTCCATTGCTGTAATGTAGCTTCCCTGTGCCTTTTCTATAAATATTTTCATGGTAATTGTTTTGATGAGCTTTCATCTATGATAACCAGACTTTGAGTTGAAGATCAAATGTAGATCAAATATGGATCAGAATATGACAAGATGATAAAATAAAAGAACAAATAGGAAACGTATATCAATCTAACATGTTTCACTTTTATTAAAGTCACAGGGTTCTGATTTTAGAGCTTGCTTCTTTAGGAATATATTCTTTGTATTAGATAGATATGTTAGATTCTTTAAGAATAGATTCAAAGAACAATAGTAATGCAATGTTTTAGTCATGTGTCATTAAGTTTTCAATGTATTTTATCCTTGAAGTATTATGTTCTTTTTTAATTAGGGTGGCATTAGTGAAATCAAAGTGATGTCCAGCATCATTTTCATGTAAACAGGAGAGACATATGTTTGGACAAGCAATCTAATTCTAATTAGTTATGAATCCATTCTTTTACCTCCAACTATGGATTAATTAGTAAGACATATCACTAAAACATTATCATTTTCCCCCAAAAATTATTAAAATATTTCCTGAGAGAAAGAAAGAGGAGGTGGTAACACTTTCATGTGTTTAACATCTGCTTCAGTAAAATGGAAAAACTTGTCAATTTTTCATCATTTCATTTGTAACCTCTTAGTTAAATAATGTGTGCTACTAGATTGGCAACTAGGTCTCCCTGTTTTACTGTTGAACTAGCTAGATGCAATTGCCACTTCTACCCTAATAGTTTCTTTTCTCTCACTTCTCACCTGTGGAACTCCCTTCCGATTTCTTGCTTCCCTGAGGATTGTGGAAAGGATGAAAAAGGAACGGGGTTCAAGAAGATAGAAGATGGCGATCAGCACTGCATTTAAATTTTTGAAGATTATAGTAATCTTAAAAAATTTAAATGCAACATCGATCATCATCTTCTGTCTTCTTGAACCCTGTTCCTTTCCTTGTCCTTTCTTCAATCCTTCCCGCCCCCCCATTCTCAGCCTTCTCATTCTCTATCACATTCACACCTTGTAACCCCTTGCGTTTTAGTGGCATTACTGCCTTGCTTGAGGTGAAGTGATAAAAACTGTATCCATATTTATGATTGTTATTGTAATGTCTTGTTCAAATTGTAAAATGTCCTGGTACATACAAAAGAGAGAGTCTAGAAGAATGTAGATATATATGTATATAAAGACATTTATAATATGTTTAACGTTCTTTTTATAGATACAAGTATTTAAGCAAATGCTCTGTTTTATAATAAACAGTATTAAATAACATTTACCGATAGTAAAATCGACCTTGCTAAACAGACGCTTCTTTGTGGCCGATCGGTTAAGGCACATCACGCGAAATGATGGTTCCGTATAGGATACAGGTTCGATTCCTGTCGGAGAACGAAAATTTTCTATGAAAATTTCTCGAACATTCAGGCCGGTAAATGTTATTTAATACTGTTTATTATAAAACAGAGCATTTGCTTAAATACTTGTATCTATAAAAAGAACGTTAAACATATCATAAATGTCTTTAAATAAATTGTCAGACTGTCCAAATCAAAAATATATATATGTATATATTCCAATGTAACAATCACCTTGCTTAAAATGGGTGAAGGAAGTATATATGTGTTGTAACCTAGGGAAGTTTACTGAATAGAATAATCACATGAAGGTTGGCAATGAACAATAATACAGTGTAACCCGGATATAGGAGAGTTGTCGGGACCGGAGAATAAGTATCTTATATCCGGGTTTTTCTTATATCCGGGTTTGGTCTATTATATATACATTAACACAGGCTCTAATTAGGGACCAGATAAAATCTCTTATATCCGGTTTTCTCTTATATCAGGGTCACACTGTACTTAGGACATGAAAAACACATATAAAATTCACCAGCAGCACGTAGAAGAAGGAGTCAGCTGCTAGAAGTGAGTCAAGTGAATTCCACAATGAATCTCCAACTGCAGGATATCTACCAACCACCCCCAACTGCAGGCCAACATACAGTATTTACTACTGTATTTATGTGAATGGGGATATATCCATTATTGTCCATAGGTATGCTACAACAAGGTTTTAGTGTCAATGCAGGACTCTGTGAACCTCTTAGTTAATAATAGTAGAAAGTGGTAGGTATTGTATGAGTCTATACAAGACTCTTATGGGTCGTACATGTGTCGTATTTAAGCTCTGGTTTGTTACTATGACCATTACATCAGAAAATGAATAAAATTAAATCATCTCTGATTTAGTTTGACATTCTATCATGTTATATACATATCTAGAGATTGGTTTTGAAACTGTTACTTAGCTTTTGTTTGGTCCACGATCAGTGACCTTATATCCTGGTTGGTAAAATTTTGTTTCTGATTCTTTTGTGAGACTATGATGATTGTATCCTAATCAGGATGGTTTCTGGCTGATATTTTAAATCAATCTCCCCAAGCAAGATAATAATGCCACTAAAACATAAGGGGTTAATGGGAGTGAAAGAGAATGAAAAAACTTTAGAAGGAACAAGAAACCAAATTCTAAACAAGAAACAATGTATAAACCTCTACTCTTGTTCAAAAGACTGGCGAGGAGTTTGAACCAAAGGATAGACAAAGATATCTACTCCTATTGGGAAAAAAAATAGTAAATAAAATTTCAGAGTTTAGGTGGAGATGTTAGAAGTATAGAATTGAAGTAGACTTTAGAAGGAACTGGAAATCCAATCCTAAACAGGAAACAAGAGATAAACCTCTGCTCTTGTTCAAAAGAATATAGAGGAGTGTGAACTGAATGACAGGCAGACCTATCTGCTCCTTCTTATTCATGTTGACATTCAAGGCATAATAGTGTAATGGCTTGCCAGTAACTTTTACACTGGAGATGTTGAATTTACCTAGTCCTTCCTCTCAGAGTTGGATTTGTTTTTTAAAGTTACCTTCTTCTAGCCTTTACTTTTTCTTAAAGAGGCAGGACATACAAGGCAGCACATGATTTAAATTTAGTTTCCTTCTCTTAAACTGGTTGCCACCCAAGGCTATAGGACCCAGACTGTGCTACTATTTTACCCATAGCTGAGGAGAGAAGAGTTGGAGTCATACCTTTCCCTGGTTATTTTGACAATGTCATTCATTCATTTATTCAGTGCATTTTGCCCTGTTGTGGTCACCACTCCCCTCCATCTCACAATTGTGGTTCATGGTGACATTCCATGCAGAATAGTGCAATGGCTTGTTGGTTCCTTTTGCACTGGGTGGGGGGAGATGTCGAGGTTAATCCCATGCCTCCTCTCAGAAGTTAAACAGGCAAGACCTACAAGGCTGCAGGTGGTTTGGACTGAGTTTTCTTTTTCCTAGACTGGCAACGGTATATGGAGGTTGTGCACTACCCAGACTACATACTCCTCACCCCCTCTGACCAGATCCATAGGAAATCAAGACATTACATTTGGTGATGGCTTGGAGTTGCTGGAAAGTTGTCAGTGTTGACAGGCAACCGCCTTTGGGGTTCCACTCCATGTTTTATGTCTTTATTTACTTCCATAGCCATTTTCATGTTTTGGATATGACCACGAGGCAGTAGAGGGTTAAAATCAGAGTTTTCCTTCCCCTGGATGGACTGCCTTCTTGCAGCTCACTTACAAAGGGAAAAGAATTAAACCAAAATTAAATTTGGCACTTTTAAACTTAAAACAGTACGTTGGAAACAGTTATGGGCAAAGTGCTTTTTGGATAAAATTATAATTAAAATATTTGCTAAATAAATACCAAGACAGTGAATAAAAACAATTCGTTCAATGTTGGTCCTTTTCTACTGAAAAATATCTCAACTTGTGAAACCTAAAACCATTCATTTAACAATTTGTCATCTGTTCTGTTGATCAGAAATAAAAATTGACACAGTATTGAAAAAAAAAAAAAAGAGAAAATGTGTGTGTGTGTGTATATATATATATATATATATATATATATATATATATATATATATATATATATATACAGGGTGACCCCAAAAAATGGGAATTTTTGAAGACATGAGCAAGTGGCAACACTCCGAGACAGTGACCTTGAGCAAGTAAACATTTCACCATTTTAGTAACGAGAATGAAATTCACAGTATCCCAGCTGAGATGTTGCAGCAGTCAATGAGGAATCTCAACAGCAGATTTCAAGAATGCATTCGTACAGGGGGATGCCATCTACAGGACGTAATTTTAAAAAAAATGAAAATTCCATCATTGTTTCTTAAATGGCATGTTTTAAGGTTTCAATTACTATGAATTAAATATTTTTCTTCCATCACTCTTGGTTTTATTGGATTGTTAAAAAGTTCCCGTTTTTTGGGGTCACCCTGTGTGTATATATATATATATATATATATATATATATATATATATATTTTGTCATCCACAGACAGACTGTTTTGCTGTTTCACAGCTCCTCAGTGTGGCTAGACGTCCAGTTGCCTCTAGCTAGGATCGAAACCCGACTGAATTTGCGTCAGTCGGAACTTCTCCCACTAAGCCGTCAGCGCACGGCAGGGATGAAGGTGAATTTTAGCGTGTTTATTTTTAGATTTAGATAAACACACAGTGACTGACGGTGACTCAATTCTGCCGAAGAGTCGTGCCATATTAGCTTAAATAGTCACTGTTTACAAACTCACACGTCAAACCACAGAGCTCAACTGAAATTAATTTTTCAGGACCCAATATTTTTGTCATCCACAGACAGATATATATATATATATATATATATATATATATATATATAGTTGAAATAAAGTCTACATTTATTTTTATAGTTTTTGGGGTTTTTTTTAATCAAGTTCACCTCAAGCAAGGCAGTAAAGCCACTAAGAGACAAGCGGTTACTGGATGTGTAAAAATTGGAAAATAAAAAACATTACTAAGGATCAAGAACAAAAGGAGAGTAATCAGGAGGACAGTAGATAGCGATTGATATTGCATTTAAATTTTTGAAGATTAAAGTTGGCTGGTAGAGAGTTCCACAAGCATAGAACTTATGGTTACATCTAGCTAACTTATTTGTAAATTGATGAGACCTTATTGCCAGTCTAGTACTGTGCTTAAATTCACAAAGTCGAGGTACCATAATTTTTTAAATATTCAGATAAAGCACTTTCATAATTGCTACTCATTTTATTCCTGTTACCTTTCATGCCAGTACTAAGTCGAGAGAATTGTAATGTAAGATTACTAATAAAACAATGATAGTACAGTAATAATGAAGGATATATCAACCCATGGTGTTATGATAAAAAGCAATAATAATAAGATGGAATAAAACTAGTAAAATAATAGTAATAATGAAGAGTGTATCCACCCAGGGTGTTGTGATAATAGGTAATAATAATAAGATGAAATAAAACTAGTACAGTGTAACCTGGATATAATAGACCCGGATATAAGAGAAACCCGGATATAAGAGATATTTTCTCTGGTCCAAAATTAGAGCCTGTGTTAATGTATATACAGTGTAACCCGGATATAAGAGAGTTGTCGGGACCGGAGAAGAATTCCGGGTTTCTCTTATATCCGGGTTTGGTCTATTTTGTTTTATTAACACAGGCTCTAATTTGGGACCAGAGAAAATCTCTCTTATATCCGGGTCTCATATATCCGGGTTACACTGTACTAAAATAATAGTAATAATGAAAAATGTATTGATAGTGTTGGAACAAAAAAATATAAAAATAAAATGGAATAAAACTACAGTGTAGCCCGGATATAAGAGAGTTGTCGGGACCGGAGAAGTAGTATCTTATATCCGGGTTTCTCTTATATCCGGGTTTGGCCTATTATATATACTTTAACACAGGCTCTAATTTGGGACCAGAGAAAATCGCTTTTATATCCGGGTTTCTCTTATATCCGGGTTTCTCTTATATCCGGGTCTCTTATATCCGGGTTACACTGTAGTATTAAAATAATAGCAATAATCAAAAATATTTTGATTCAGTGTTGGAACAAAAAAATATAAAAATAAAATGGGATAAAACTAGTACTAAAAAATAATCGTAATAATGAAAAATGTATTGATTCCGAGTGTTGTGAAAAGCAACAGTAATATGTAGTATAGCTACTCCTAAAATAATAGCAATGTATATCAACTGAGAGTATTTGTGTAAAGTGTATTATCAATAAGATGAAGTGCAACTATGAATAAGTAATAAAAAGAAAAACTATGCGTTGAATAACCTGAACTCGCCTATTTGTTAATGAGATATTCTGTTGTTATGGCGACAGGAAACATTACTCAGCACCAGTAAGTGACCATATCTTCTTTTATCATAGCAATGGAATATCTCATTAATAAATAAGTGAGAACAGGTTGCTAATACGTTATTTTTATATTGTATTATTGTTCGTTTGATATTTTAACTTTTAATCATTTTAAAACTAAATTCTTTTTTATATGCATCAAGTTCACTGAAGATAAAAAAAATTCTAAATTTAATGTAGAAAATATAACTGTATTTGCAGAATTACTTTATGGACATCGTTTTTTGACAGGATGGGGGAACTAGTAGTACTAGTAGCAATATACAGTGTAACCCGGATATAAGATACCCTGATATAAGAGAAACCCGGATATAAGAGAGATTTTCTCTGGTCCCAAATTAGAGCCATACTTACCTAAACAAAATAGACCAAACCCGGATATAAGAGAAACCCGGATATAAGATACTTATTCTCCGGTCCCGACAACTCTCTTATATCCGGGTTACACTGTACTAATCTTGAATTTGTAAGACAATCAAAAAAAATTATCAATAAAATATTGGAATATTTTTCTTTTATGGTAAAAGTAAAAAAAAAAAAAATCCTTTCTGAGTTCAGGTCATTCTTTCAGTTTAAATTTCAGTATGTACTTATTTTCCATTCAGGGATACCAATGATAGAATTTATTGGATAGAAAGATATAGAAAAAAAAAGAATGAATAAAAAAGGCCAAATATTTCATGTTGGTACACATACTTGGAGTGGATTAATAACGGACATCCATTGTATTCTGTATTGTGGCAACCTTTTTAGCTTTATTTATTGATTAGCAACAGGTAGTCATTAGAAACACGTTGTTTACTGATGTTGTTAGAGAGAGTATCCGCTTTTACTCACTCAGTCATCATCGAATCATAGACAAATAGCATTTTTAACAAGTCTTTTCAAGTCATATGAAAATATCTCTAACAGCAAATAGAATAAAATTCATTGCATGTACAAACGAAGTTGTTTTGACAATAAACACGGCCATTTTAATTTCGTATCCATTGATGAATGAACATCTAGACTAAAAGTAAAACAGTAAATTTTATGAAGCTGCTACAAAAAAAAAAGTTTGTAAATCGGTTTTTATTAAAATATTTTAAAATGTTAAGTCATAACATTGTAATATTTCTTTAAACAGGTGAACTCATTCTTTGTGTAGTTGGTGTCAGAACCGGCGCTATGGTCTCGCTCCCGACCCGAAACTTTCTGCTACATGTCGATTTCAGTTTCCCAATCTGGGGGCCATAAACTCACAAGGAAAAAAGGAAAGAAAGGCAACACTTTTTTTAAATTACCAAAAGTTAGGGAATTATCCAATTTAAATAAAAATTTCAGTACATATTCATTAATTATTTACTTTTATAATGAATAAGTTTATATTATTTTAAAAAATATTTGAGAAAATGTTATTCTTCTTTTTGTAATAACCACCAGTATTTTCATGACTAAATTTTACTTAGGTACCTCCAATACTTCTCTGAAAAAAAAGAGCACACCATGATTAAAAAAGGTTCCAAACTTAATAAAAACAATGTTTTATCGTCAAAATGTTTATGTTTATGTTATCATTAAGAGGAAAGACCAAATGTTTAAGTTGCAAATTTTTATATTGCCATAATCGCTGATGCATCTCTGCTGAAAAAAAAAAGTTTTACAAAGATTCCAACACAACACAAACGGGATTGTCGTAAAAATTTCTTTTAAAAACAGTATTTCAGTTTTCAGGAAAAGTTTTCATCTTTTGAAATCTTTAAACATTTTTATTTTTTAAGCGATCATTTTCTCAGTTTTATCTTTCTAGAAATGTAAAAAACAAGAACTAGAAATTTTATTTTAATTACTAGACGTGAAAAAAAAAAGTCAGAGATCCTCCTTAGTGGATGATCTCAGAATAAAAAATGATTTTACCGAGATATATTACACACTTAATTGATTTAAAAGAACTGTTCAAAAAGGAAATTACAATTTAAAAAATAAGTGATAATGAAATTAAAACTTCTGCCTCACTTTCCCAGTAGGCATGGAGGTCCCCATGTGGTTGAGAGATTTGGGGTAGTAAGAATCGGACCTGTCGATTATTATAGTTGATGACCGACAATATAACTTAGGTAGAAAAAAGTAAAAAAGTACAAAAAGCAAAAGTTCTTTGTCAGGACATTGACGATCATGGCTCTCCACAATTTACATTGCTTCAGGCTTTGTAGCTCTTAATAAATTTTGTCTTTTTGTTATCTGTACAAAACCCTTTTCAGCCATCCATTTACACAAGTTCATTCTCCTTTTTCTATGTGCCATGTTCCTTCAGGATGTTCACAATCATGGCCCTCCACAATTTCCTGTCCTTTGTAGCTCTTAATAAATTTTGCCTTTTTGTTATCTCTCCTAAGCCCTGTACTGCCATCCATTTACACAAGCTCAGTAGGTAGGTTATGCATTGTTTTTCTGCTGTTCCCCTTGCCTTCAAAATGTCTTGTGGGTATCAAATTTTCTAAGCCCTCTTTCCTCATTATGGGCGCTAGAAATTTCAACTATCTCTTTTGATGTTAAGTATAAGTATCCTTTTCATTTCCATTTTCTATAAAACTTGGTCATTACTCACATGTTCAGTCCATGGTATCCTCAACATCTTTCTGTAGAACTATATTTCTATTGCTTCAAGTCTCTTCTTTATCTATGAGGAGATTGTCCAGCATTCACTTACATACATGAGGATTGATATTGCATAACAGTTCAGTACTCTTTTCTTTGTTTCTAACAAAATGTTCTTGTTTCTTAATACTTTGCTTAGCTTTTGGGAGGCATCTTTCACTATCCCGATCAATGTGTGTTCAAATTTCAGTGTCACACTTTCTGTCATCTGTTAAAACACTTCTCTGATATTCTTGCAATTTATGTTTAGTCCTTTCTTCTCACTTTCCTTCACTACCTTCTGTAGGAATTCTTGTAGTTTCCTTTCTGTGTCTTCTATCAACACTGTGCTATCTGTATATCTTAAGAATGTGGCTGCCAATAATGAATCCTGGTAGGACTTCTAATTCTCTCAGAATCGCCTCACGGTATAGGTTGAATAAGTCTAGTGAGAAGACCCTTCCTTGTCTTGCACCTTACAAGGATGTGTCTCCATGCTTTCCAGCCAACTCTAATCTTCAAAAATTTAAATGCAATATCAATCGCTATCTACCGTCCTCCTGATTACTCTTCTTTTGTTCTTGCTCCTTATTAATGTTTTTTATTTTCCAATTTTTACACATCCAGTAACCACTTGTCACTTAGTGGCTTTACTGCCTTGCTTGAGTTGAACTTGATTAAAAAAAAAACCCCAAAACTATAAAAATAAATGTAGACTTTGTTTCAAATATATATATATATAATCTGACTAGGGTTTGTTTTATGTTTGTTGTCTAAATAGTAATAGCAATAATTTGCCTGAATTTCTTGAAAACAGATAAATATGAGACTTTGCAACAGCTTATAGTCAGTCAACTCAAAAATATCTACTCTTCTAGACTGATTTATGCCAAACAACTCCATTTCCCCCAAAGAGTGAAAAGAAGTGGCTACAGAGCAAAAGACTCACTGGCAACTGCAGCTTCTTGTACTATTTTTTCTCTTGCAAAACATGGCTAATAGTCAAGAAAAATAATTAGATATTACTTGTCATTTAACACTTACTGTTTGGGATCAAAGTTCCTTCACAAAGAGAAATTTTTAAAATGGGCCTGGAGTTGAGTAAAAATAGAAAGAGAAGGATTGAATAGCTGAAAGTAGAATCCTCCCATCTCTTGCTCTTTGAAAATGGTTTTCCCATTCTTAATTAGTTTTCCGAGCACCTGGATGATCGAGGTGGGATTTTCTGCAGCAAATGATGTACTCACAAAGAAACATAATTTATTGCAGGTTGAAAAGAGAGAAGACTTATGCTTGAAGCTGAACCAAGTCTTAAAAGTTCAACTTTACAAGCCAGTAGATACAGGGCTGGTTCAAGGGTCTTATGCATCCCAGTGAATCCTTGACCCCCCCCCCATTTATAATATGGGAGCTCCTGACTTTACTACATCTCAATTTTCATAAGGTAGTATTCATATAAAATACAAATTTTATTGTAACCTAATTATGTAGAATAATGGATCATATGCAATATAGGTGAACAATTCAATTAGAAAAATCAAAAATAAATACAATGTATCTAAATACAAATTAAAGACATGTCATAATAGATCTTTCCATCTTAAATAAATCAACAATGTTTTGTGACAATTCTTAATATCAACTTTATGGATAAAAAAAATAGTGTTTTTTATATAGTGTTTTTTATATAGTGAATTTTATATAGTGTTTTTTATATAGTGAATTTTATATAGTGTTTTTTATATAGTGTTTTTTATATAGTTAATTTTACATAGTGTTTTTTATATAGTGAATTTTATATAGTGTTTTTTATATAGTGAATTTTATATAGTGTTTTTTATATAGTGAATTTTATATAGTGTTTTTTATATAGTGAATTTTATATAGTGTTTTTTATATAATGAATTTTATATAGTGTTTTTTATATAGTGTTTTTTATATAGTGTTTTTTATATAGTGAATTTTATATAGTGTTTTTTATATAGTGAATTTTATATAGTGTTTTTCATATAGTGAATTTTATATAGTGTTTTTTATATAGTGAATTTTATATAGTGTTTTTTATATAGTGAATTTTATATAGTGTTTTTCATATAGTGAATTTTATATAGTGTTTTTTATATAGTGAATTTTATATAGTGTTTTTTATATAGTGAATTTTATATAGTGTTTTTTATATAGTGAATTTTATATAGTTAATTTTATATAGTGTTTTTATATAGTGAATTTTATATAGTGTTTTTTATATAGTGAATTTTATATAGCGTTTTTTATATAGTGTTTTTTATATAGTGAATTTTATATAGTGTTTTTTATATAGTGAATATTATATAGTGTTTTTTATATGGTGAATTTTATATAGTGTTTTTTATATAGTGTTTTTTATATAGTGTTTTTTATATAGTGTTTTTTATATAGTGTTTTTTATATAGTGAATATTATATAGTGTTTTTTATATAGTGTTTTTTTCAAGAGCAAACTAATTCATGAATTTGGACATAAAAATCCAGAACGATGACAAAACCTACAAAAATTTTTTTCCCATCCTTTAATAGTCTGTTGTGCTTAGTTTAAGTTGCAGCATGTATAAATGAAGATAGAAAAAAGCAAATGTTGATAAGATAGCGAGGGTTACAATGCACTGCTCTGTGCCCTGAATGAGGCTGGGGGTAAACATGCTAGACACCAGAAGCAGTGTCATCACTAATAAGGATTTATATTTCTTACTACATATTGCTTTTATAAATAAAATGTATTTCTTGTTACGTGGAATTTCTGTTTGTGCTTATGTGGGCCTGAAATTTTTTATTGATACCAAAAATGGGCCAAAAGGAAGAAAAGGGTGAGAAACGCTGGAGCACACTTATTGCTGAACCCACTGCTGGAAACACATTTAAGGGCTGCTTATGCTCACATACTCAGTTTGTTTTTTTGTAAATCTTCAACAAGTATTGAATGTTAATGGGTACATTTATCAGTATGAATGATCTGTTTCATCAGACACCATTTTGCCAGACTGCCGTTTAGCTGTTATGAGTAAAGAGCGTTATTGGTGATAAGGTTCAATTTCAACTACTCTACAAGAAGAGGCAAAACTTTCGGAGCTACCATCATCATACAACTGAATTTGTGTACCAGTTTAAATAATCTCTCGCCTTTTGAATGCATTAAAAAAAAAAATTTTAAAATGAATATTTCTAAACACGGATGTAGTTGGAAATGGAAAGTTTCTATAATTTTGTATTGTAATATAGACCATCAGTTTTCTTCTTTTTAACAATAAAAAAAAAATGTCTTCCGTTACCGAACACTAACCTCACACCGATTTAAATATTTTCGCATTATCTTTGCACAATATTTATGAGAATATTATTTATTTATTTTTTGAAAAAGACAAACTTATAAAACTCTTTTATTGTTTAGTTAGAGCTTTTCTTGAATTTTGATAGTTTTTTTTGTTCCCCAAATCAAGCAAGTGACTATATATCATTTTTTTATTATTATTCTCGGTTCTTAATTGAATAACGAGTTCAACTATTCAAATGATAAATTAGTCTTTTAATATTTGTTCATTCATCTTTTTCCTTTGACTATTTACATTTTTTGTAAACCTCCACTAGTAATCAGAATCTCAACTTTTCTTACTATAAAAAAGTTTCATATTTTGTGAGTCAGCTGAAAATTTAGTCCCCACCAGCATCATACGTTGAAATTTGCTATTTATACCAGCAAAGGAATATATAATTCATAAACAGAGTTTACCAATAGAAACATTATAATAAATTATGCAAAAGCAGAAAGAGTTAGACGATATCTATGAAAGCATTTATTATCTGTTCGGAATGAGGCTATGGTGGTTGTTAAGAAAAAATAAAGAAATAAAAAGAACTATCTATTCAGTTATTCATATTTTGTTTCATATTCATAAAATGGATAACGGAATTGTTCAAAAAATATTGGAACTTTACAACCTTCTACTTTTTAATAACATTATAAATAAAATTGCAATATTTTTCTTATTACGTGTTCGGTTAGCGGCGACATTATTTCGCAAGCCTATCGCTACAAAGGGAAGCAACTCGAACTAAATTACGTCAATTGTGTTCTGAATAATTTGCATACTTGTTTTGACATGTCAATACAGGGTAAGAAGGGTAGGAGGAATGAAATGAGAGGCAGAAATGTTATGTTGGCATAGAAACGGTAGGAGGAGTCACAGCTGTATAAAAATCGAAGCGCAAGTCTCACCTGCTCATATTTTTGACTCACAGTGGATCCTTTAAGTTCTAGTGAGCGCTCCTTGTCATCCTCATCAACCCTTTCGTCGTAACATTTTTTAGAAAGACCTCTTCGATCTCCGTTACAATCAAGTTTTCAAAATGGTAAGCATTTTTTTTGTTTATTTTTCGATTTAATTTTTTTTTTTCTTTTTAAAGTTGTAATTTACCATTTCCTTTGGGTTGGGGGGTAAGAAGTGGGTAAATAAAATCGTCGAGGTTTTTTTTTTTTTTTTAATTTAAAAAAAATCTATCACTATCGATGATGGCACAGTTGAATAAATGTTGATGAGATAAAAAAAAAGTTATAAAAATATTAAAATATAACTTTAGTTCAGTCTAAGAACATTATCTTCAGAATCTTGGGATTTAAATTTTTTTTTTTTTTTTTTTTTTTTTGAGGCTTTCTCTTGTTAAATTCCGCTAGATTCTAGTTGCGCCACTGACAGCAGTAATGAGAAAATGAATATTGATATTGCAACGAACACTAGTCGTATAGTTGCGGTAGCATGCTTCATTTCAGATGAGGAAACAAAAAATGAAAACTAGGCTACATAAATTATCTTAAATTGATCTTCTTGCCTAAAAGCCCGTCTAAAAAGACCTTGAATTATTCAATCGGGTAAATGATCACCTTTTTTTCTTTTACTAAAAGACTTAATTTGATTCAGCTGCGATCACAGACTTTTTTCTTGACTAAAATAACGTTTAATTTAAAAAGCATTCTTTGTCTTTGAACTATCAGATCAAGTTTTGACATGAGACGTTCAAACATCTTGTCTAAACTTGAACATAGATTGACGTTTCAACTTCATCTAATTCTAAGTCCGTAATTATTCATGGCGAGATGTTTTTTTTTTTGTTTTAATAGTTTGAAATACTAGTGATAGGATAACTGAACTTTTTATTTAATACTTGGCATTTTTAAGCTATTTGATTAGCAAATATCTAAGTTTTTTTGTTTTTTTTAGACCAAGGAAAAACTATAAGCGAAAACTAACGCTGATATATATATATATATATATATATATATATATATATATATACACGCACGCACACTTTATTTTATTTTAACCTGTTTCGTTTGCAAGGGTTAATAAGACTAAAAGTCTCAAACTCCGAAAAAAAGAAAAAAAAGAAACTATAAAATAAAAACCTATTTCTGTCTCTTCCGAGGGAGCACCTGTACAAGCGCGAATTTTTAGTCTTCTAGCTAAAAAAAAAAAAAATGACTTTTCTTTTCCCTCTATGATTGTTGAAACTAAATAAAATTCTACCGCTTTTTCTTAAACAGTTGAAACAAAGAAAAGAACTAAAAAAAAAAAAACTAAAAATATCTTTAGTGAACACTAACTGATCACTCTTAAAAACCAGATCTGAATTGCTAATTAAAAAAAAAAAAAAAAAAAACTACAGGATTCATTTTATCTACATTCCCTCCTTGACGATCATGAAATATTGTTACCGAAATTGTTTCCATGGCGAAGATGTTAATGAAATGAGGGTATGGTAGGTGAATTATGATAGACCCAAATCTTTTGTCACTCACAAGTATGGCTAGCAACCACCGGGTATAATCATAGCAACTAGTCAACAAGTAGGCAAATAAGTTGCCTTCTCGAATCTTCGAACTAAATTTCTTTTTTTCTTATGACGTGTCTCTACTAGAATCTTTACACGCGCTTTTACCAAAAAAAAAAAGAAAAAGTTCATAATTTTTTTAATTAATTTTTTCGCTTTTTGCATCTAATTTTTATTTTATTTTATCACTTAAAGTTAAAATAAGTTGTTAAAACTGTTTTTATTTTTTTCATTTTAGCTGAGAGAGGCATTATTAGTTACTAAACTCTATAAATTAATGATTAATTATTAAACAACTGTTAAAAAGGAAATTACTTAGTTGAGGTAGTTGCAGTTAATCTTAAAGGCTAAAGCAGTGCGCAACACAATCTTTCTGCTCGATGTGTTCCTCATCTCCACTTCTTAGTTGTTTTTCCCCCCGATGAACACCTTCACATTTTTCTTTTTAATTAAATCTATTTGATTTTACACAAGACTATTCACTTGATATTTTTAATACTAGCATAATGAAAATAATTACAGTGTAACCTGGATATAAGAGAAACACGGATATAAGAGATTTTATCTGGTCTCAAATTAGAGCCTGTGTTAATGTATATATAATAGACCAAACCCGGATATAAGAGACTTATTCTCCGGTCCCGACAACTCTCTTATATCCGGGTTATAGTGTAATTTAAATGACCTACTGTTAAAAAAAAAATACGTTAAAAAAACATTAACTAACATAAGACTAATTATTTTCAATTTTTAAAAATATCAGTTTTTTTTCTTTGCTTTGCTCGTCTTTGGCTTGGCGATAAAGATTTTAAAATTCTCAAATTAAAAAAGTAAAACAAAATTACATTGTTGATTAGAATGAATTGATGAGGATGAACTTTGAATAGGCTCTTTTTTAAAAAAAAAAATTTTTTCAGGAAATACAAAAAGCAAAGGGCTTTCTTGACGTGGCTTAAGTGAAAAACCTAGTTAAAAATTAAAAATAACCCTTATCAGGAAATTCTTTTTAAAAAGTTTAGCTAATGACTAGTACTGAGTGGGAATGTGATAATGACGTAATTTTGAAAAGGTGACTTAGACTAGAGAATTTTTTTTTTTCTCTTTATCTCCATTCTAAATTCGCTTTAAAAATGCTGTAAAGTACACACGTCGCCACACTTTTATAAAAGTACAATTTTTAAATTGATGGATTTGGCAAAAACTGTTTCTTCGTTCAAACAAAAAAAAGTCATCATATCAGATTTGAGACTTCGGGTCCGTAAGAGTAATGAGTCCCCGCCCCGTCCACTAAGATCACAAATTCGTTATTCAAAGTAATGATTGTCTATTCATCTGAAAGAGAAAACTTAATTTTATGCGATGTCTCCTCCTCGTGATATAGGCGCTCATATTCTTTCACATAATTATTTCTTTATCCGTGTTTTCTTGTTGCTTTCTCGATTAATTTTTTTAATTTTATAATTGAGTCACTCAAGAAGACTGAATAATAGTGTAGTCTGCCTTGCTATCTTCTTACCCAGACTTTGGGAGAAGATACTTGTAACTTTGACAACTGGCATTTGTGCAATCAAGTGATCGATTTTTTTTATTGATTTTTTTTTATTGATTTTTTAAAATTTTTTTTTAATTTATTTTTTTTTAATTTATTTATTTTTTTAATTTATTTATTTTTTTAATTTATTTATTTTTTTAATTTATTTATTTTTTTAATTTATTTATTTTTTTAATTTATTTATTTTTTTAATTTATTTTTTTTTATTTATTTTTTTTTATTTATTTATTTTTTTATTTTATTTATTTTTTTAATTTTTTTTATTTATTTTTTTATTTATTTTTTATTTATTTTTATTTTTTTTATTTTTTTATTTTATTTATTTTTTATTTATTATTTTTTTTTTTTGTTTATTTATTTTTTTGTTTATTTATTTTTTTTGTTTATTTATTTTTTTTGTTTATTTTTTTTTATTTTTTTTATTTATTTTTTTTTATTTATTTTATTTTATTTATTTATTTTATTTTTTTTTTTTTAAATTTTTTATTTTTATTTTTTTTTTACTTTTTTTTTCTAGCTAATATGGCCTTTCTTTATGGATACTGGACAGTATTCTAATTCTCATTAAATTTCCATGTCGTTACTCCTCAATATAGCCATGTTCGTCTTTTTTCTTTCCTCCTAGTTAAGTTAATCATTATTAAATTTTCTATGCATCTTTTAAATGTCCTCAAAATGCTATTCTCTCGGTTGTTACATTTTAACTTTTCTTTTCTCTCTCTCTCTCTCTCTCTCTCTCTCTAATGCCATAATGACATGGAAAAAGGACAATATATTCCTGTCATTAAAAAATACCTATGGCATTTTCTTTAGAGAATAACGCTACAGCATAATTAATTTTCCTTATCCATGGATGACTTTTTTTATCATGAAAATGCAAAAACCAATTTTTAGGCTATCCCCCATCACCACCTCATGTGTCATGTATTGCGGAGAAAATATATATTAACAATATTCGCCAGTTCAATAGCAGTGCGGAAATTCTATAACTTGTTTTATCTTTTGCAATGACTTTAAAAAGTATCTTATTGATAAAATTCTGAAGGGACGAGGAGGAGGTGATATAAACGCGGACGATTATAATTATATCCAAAGAGAAAGTGAAGATACGATCCCCCCTCACACACACCCAGTTCTTACTGGGGTGTATTAAAAAGCCTACCTATTCAATATGGTAGGTAGAATATCTGAAATTATAGACTTGTCCCAATGTAAAAAATATGCCAAAACTTAATTTAAACTGATGTCTAAAATGCCTATTTCTTCATGGAGACTAAAGAGAATGATAAATGATAAACCGACGCCACCATTATAGAGGGTGCTAAGGGTGTCATCAGCCCACTTTTTTCCTTCTTCCAGCTGAGATTTTAAAGATTACTAAATTTATCTTGGTCTCAGTTTATGACGTCATTGTGCTGAGCTATATTACTTAAATCTTTACTGCTGTTAATTTTAAAAATAAAAACTGTTTACAATAGATCTTTGAAAATCTTGACTTTTGTGCCCTGCTTGTAAATTTACCAGTAATTTTTTTCTTATTTTATTTATATCTTATAAATAAGAGGACTTTTTCTTAAAAATGTGCATTCTGTAGCCCTCAAAAATAGAGGGGGGACTTCTGAACATAGCTAACAACTGTTTAAAGCTTTGTTGTTTTATTACTATATGACTAAAAACCTTTTTAATTTTCAATAACTTGAGCAAATGAAGCCACAAACAATGCTTGAACAAGTAATGGTTAAAACTAAATATTTATTTTTTTATTTGTTTCTATCAGTTCAAAACAGAGCTGCTACAATAAATTTAAAATGTCAAAACATTAGCTAAATTAGATCTTGACATGTTTTCAAAGACCAATTGCTTTTTACAGGCAGGAATGTTTTTTGTGTATTTCAGAGGGAATGTATCAGTATCCATGTTGGTCAAGCTGGAGTCCAGATTGGTAATGCTTGTTGGGAGCTGTACTGTCTGGAACATGGAATTCAACCAGATGGTCAGATGCCATCAGACAAGACTATTGGTGGTGGAGATGATTCCTTCAATACATTTTTCAGTGAGACTGGAGCTGGCAAACATGTCCCCAGGGCTGTCTTTGTTGATTTGGAACCAACTGTTGTTGGTAAGTAAAAGCTGTCTTGCTTTTCCTCCTTTTAAATAAAAGGATTACTCTTGAATTGCTTAAATCTGAGTATTTTAATTATTTTATTAATGTATCCTTTGATAAAAGAATTTTTTTAATGCTGCTTTTTTTCAGTGTTCTGTTGAAATCCTATTTGAATGTGGTGATAACTGATAGGTTTTCCTTTTATTTAAACAATTGCAAAAGCCACTAAATTTGTTTTATGTTGGTCTTTATATCTAGGAAGTTATCTTAGATTTGACACATTTTCTTAGATTGTTTCTCATATCTTTGTAAAAGCACAGCTCAATTTGTTAGGTCAGTGAGCTTTCAGTTTACTTCTGTCCTTATCTAGGAAAAGTTGGATGCAACTTTGAGCTTTGAATCTTCATCTGGAATGATGTGAGTTTTTAGACTTGATAGTTTTCAGGTTACTTTTCTAGGTGTGTGACACACACACAGCATTGGATAAAAATAAATTACAGGATTTAAAACATTATTAAATAGTTTATATAAAAAAAAATTGCATGAAATGAAAGCTTAATGATGGTAAAGTTAGGTTTCATTTTCTTTCAGATGAAGTCCGTACTGGAACTTACAGGCAACTATTCCATCCTGAACAGCTCATCACTGGAAAAGAAGACGCCGCCAACAACTATGCCAGAGGTCATTATACCATTGGAAAAGAAATTGTTGATCTGGTACTTGACCGCATCCGTAAACTTGCTGACCAATGCACCGGCCTTCAAGGCTTCCTCATTTTCCACAGTTTTGGAGGTGGAACTGGATCCGGATTCACCTCTCTTTTGATGGAACGTCTTAGTGTTGATTATGGAAAGAAATCCAAACTTGAATTCTCAATTTACCCAGCACCTCAGGTTGCAACAGCTGTTGTTGAACCTTACAATTCCATTCTAACCACCCATACCACACTTGAGCATTCCGACTGTGCTTTTATGGTCGACAATGAAGCCATCTACGACATTTGCAGAAGAAACCTCGATATTGAACGCCCCACTTACACAAACTTGAACCGTCTCATTGCTCAGGTTGTTAGCTCCATCACTGCTTCTCTGAGATTTGATGGTGCCCTTAATGTGGATCTGACTGAATTTCAAACCAACTTGGTACCCTACCCACGTATCCACTTCCCATTGGCTACTTACGCTCCTATTATTTCTGCTGAGAAAGCATACCATGAGCAGCTTACTGTTGCTGAGGTCACCAATGCTTGTTTTGAGCCATCCAACCAGATGGTGAAATGTGACCCCCGCCATGGGAAGTACATGGCCTGTTGTATGCTGTACCGTGGTGATGTGGTACCCAAGGATGTCAACGCTGCAATTGCGACCATCAAGACCAAGCGCACAATCCAATTTGTCGACTGGTGTCCAACTGGTTTCAAAGTTGGCATCAACTATCAACCCCCAACTGTTGTGCCTGGTGGTGACCTGGCCAAGGTGCAACGTGCTGTATGCATGTTGAGCAACACCACAGCTATTGCTGAGGCCTGGGCTCGTCTGGATCATAAGTTTGATCTGATGTATGCCAAGCGTGCTTTTGTCCACTGGTATGTGGGAGAAGGTATGGAAGAAGGAGAGTTCTCCGAGGCTCGTGAAGATTTGGCTGCTCTAGAGAAGGATTATGAAGAGGTTGGCATTGATTCTGTTGAGGCCGAAGGAGAGGAAGAAGGTGAAGAATATTAATTCTGTTTCTTCAACGTCCCTGTAATCAATAAAGATAAAACTGTTTGATTATTATCTTGTGTTTGAAGAATTTCAATAGGTTTCCTATTAATAATATGTATCTCTTAAAAGCTTTGCTTTGATTCATTCAAACTTGCTCTTATGTATTCTCCGATTGGCCGATTAATTTGGACAAAACTATAATCCCTATAATTAGGATAAAACAAATTGGAAAGAGGATTATTATTTTAGGTTACTTGAAAGCTACTATTAAAGAACAAAATCAATCTAGCAGTTCATAGGGATGCATTGTGACTTTCAAAATGGTTTTTGCATTAAACATTTTTTGTTTCTTGACTGTGAAAGTACTTCTGCTTGATTAAATAACATTAATAGTTCATCAAGACACCAGACTAATGTTCATCCAGCTAATCTTGCTTGTAAAAATATTTAAGTAATAAAACGATCTGGAAAATGTTCTAGTGTGTCAATAACATTTCTGGGAATGGTATAAATTTTTTTGGTAAAAGTCCGAAATCTCAATAACTACATTATGGCTTTCATCTTAACTTCATTTGCTTTTAAGCACAACTCCATTTCTAATTCCATGTTTGTTATTAACCTTTCTCACTCTGATTTCATTTGCTGTACAAAAAGTTTATTCTGCTGTGAAGGTGACTCTGACCTGAATTTAATTTCATAGTGGTGTTGTCATATCCTGCTATGGCAACAGAAAACCACTTTGAGTTAAGGTTACTGCAATTGAAAGGCCTTGAAAAAATGCAGTGGAAACTGAAGTAATATCAATAATGCAAATCTTTGAGAAAAGGCTTCCATCAAGACTCCTTTCTTTTAGGAGCCTGTTTTACCAATTCAGACAGGTCAACTTGTATTTGTTAGTGTCCTGTAATGTTCAGCATCTTCTGTAAATGCCCAGCTTCCATTTATTATAGAAATAAGCTGATTTATAATAATCATGGAATGTTGCAAGAAGTAACTGAAATTAAGATGAAAACAAACTGCTTCATTATCTGTCTATATTTCTGAGATGAGGTATTATGTACATTATTTACATTATTCGGACTATTGTCCTCATCTGACGACAAAGATGAGGACAATAGTCCGAATAATGTAAATAATAAACTGCTTCATATAATTGGTATAGATTTTTTTTTCTTTTTAAATTGCCTCTTCTACAGTTCATGCTCAAGCCAAAATACCATAAGTTTATTTTCCTTGTATATAGGGACATATTTTGTTCTCTGGCCCTTCTGCTAACCAGGCTGATCAGAATAATCCAAAGAAGTTTACCTCGGTTGCAAATGTTTTCTTTATAAGTACCTTTCCACTCCTGATATAGCAATCATATTTATATTTATAGCAAAATGAGCTTTTGGGCCATTCTGGTATGAAATGTTTGCACTTCAACCTGAGGGTAAAGATTAATAACTTGGTTTGCTTCTCTCTATGTGTCATCATACTAGTGGCCTTGTGCTAAACTTAGTAAGCAACTACTTGATACAAAATGTTTGTTTTATTTTGATGAGTTAGCAGAGGTAATTTAAACCAGTAACCAGTTTTTGAAAAAATTCCAAAAAGGTTCAGGGGTTTTAATAGGTTGTCATAAGGCAGTGGTTTCCAAACTTTTTTTTTCTTAAATAAAAATTTACCTGCTGTGCCTCACCAAATTTTGTGATAAAAAAAAAATTAAAAAAATGAATGAAGGGAGGGAGATAACTGCAGATTCAAAGTCAGAACATTATCATTGATAACTCTCTCCTCCAATTTGTGGAGCCTAGTTACTATAGTTTTAATACTTGATATAATGCAAAAATATCAATGATAAAATCGGTCAATGATTGTTAATCTTTATACTGGGACTCATGCATGCAATTGCAAGTAATCCATAATAATATATTAAATTTTGAATTTTTTAAAATTATATATGAATTTCTTAGAAACTGTTTCTAAATCTTTGTTCAATCTGCTATCCTCCTCCACTGCATATATGAGACACATGGCACTGTATCATTTGGGAACCATTGCTTTATAGGGTGCCTCCTTTGAGTTTGAATGATTTTACTTTATTTTTATTTTTGGTGGTTAGGGTGGACCAGCCTGTTCCACTTTCTGACAAACAGGTAGGGAGAACTGATTTTGAAGCCCTCGGATAGCAGAATGACTAGATCTTACTGAGAATAACTTATGTTATTGTTATATTTATTAAAATGTTTAACAAAATCGGAGAAACAGCTTGGAGAAAAATGCTTTCTTTGTTCAAAACTGGGGCTTGAAGTCTACAATAGTTGTAAGATTAATTAATACTACTGGAACAATATTAGGAGAGTGATATGCTTGTCTGCTAACAATGAGAGCCTAAAAAGATATTCAATGGATTAAGGCAGGGATTTGGATTCTTGCTTTCCAGAAATTCATTATAGTTACTGAATACAAAGGATAATCTTTAAAGGGGGGGTATAGATAGATCCATACCTTTCCCAAGGGTATTTGTACAAAAATTAATGTAACACTCATGATAGAATTTGAACTTAGCTCATATGCAACCTTTAATCATTACACCACTTGAACATCCGTTGCCTATTTACAAGGTGCTGAAAATATCCTCTTCTCTCTTTTTTAATTGGGAACCACCCTGCATTTCTCTAACATGTAATTTGAAAAAAATGTATTATTTTTTTCTCAGTTAACCATATATCCAAAATATGAGACCACCGGATGTTAGTCTTGTGGAGGTTAGCGCAAGATGTTGGTTTTTCATTCAAGATGAACGAATGCTGAACAAATGTTGTTTTGGAAGGTTTATCTTATGAATACATATTGTATCCTTGTTCAGCAAAGTTTGTAGTTCATGGCACATTGGAATAGAACAAGACCCTTCCCTCTTTGTGGCAGTTGTCCTAATTAGTTCTTTAGTGGTATAAAGGAGTGGGCCAGCCTGTTCAAAACCCTCTTTTCCAGGGTTTATATTGAAATCGGTGAGTGCGTGTAGGATTGTCTTTCATGTTGTTACAGGTTTTTTGACCTATTGTTTTGCTTAAGTATCTGGTTTCAGGCACAAATTTAAAATTAAAGGTTATCAGTGACATGGAAGCAAGAATTCGGAAGGGAGTTCCACAAATGAGAAGTGCTAGAAAATAAACTATTACAATAGAACAGATGATTGTATCTAGCTAGTTTAACAGTAAAACTATGAAACCGAGTTGCCAATCTCGTAGCATGATTAAATTCATGCAATTGAGGTACTGAGGTACAGAACAATTGCCATTAAAATATCTGTAGAAAAATAAACCGGAAGCCATGTCACGTTGGTGAGAAAGTGACTGCAATCGAAATGGCAGGTCAGGACAAATAACATTACAGACCTTTCTTTGGATTTTGTCAAGAATCTAGAGATAATAACAATTAAGCAGAATTAGTTTCTATTTTTAGGGTATGAGAATTGAACAGATATAGGGACCCATTCGCAACCAGCAACAACAAATTTGATGATCCAACTGCGAAAATGTAGACTATGAATAGATTCTGACGAGCGCAATGAGTCTATACAGCTGGAGGTTCAGGACTCTGCAAATCCCTAACAAAATTTTGAGATTTGACCAATTACAGGGGAATTTTGAGTTCATATAAAATAGGTATTAGAGCCTATTCTAATACCAACATTAGCAACTTCAACCCATTGGCTTATGATTCTATCACTAAAATAGACTTATTTTAATAACAAACTTTATAAACAAGCAATGATTTTGTTTAAAAAGTCACTCATTAAAAATTCCTTCAGGGCCCATCTAGTATTAGGGGGCCCTGAAGATTCATAGTATATCCGTCACTAGTCGTCAATAAACATTTAAAGCATACTCACCCTCACCCTCATCCTCATTTTATTCTCTTTTAAATTTCTATATTTAGATTTTTTAAAATATTTTTTGATTCGCCATTGTGGATTAATGGATAGCGGCTCGGATTGAGGAATCGGAGAGCCGTGTTCGAATTCCAGTTGAATCCATGAAATTCACTTACGTGCTAATACCTTTAGGAAAGGTATGAATCCTCTTCTTCTCCCCCAGCTATGGGTAAATAGCAGGACAGACCGGGTTCTATATTTTATATGGCGACTGGTCTACCGCAGAAAGAAATGGCAACCTACTACGGGAAAAAAATCTGCCTCGTCAGTCATGTATCGAAAGATACATGATCGCCTAAGCGTGTATCATGCATGGCCCATAACTGACTGATCGGTTTTACGGTGGGTAATATATTTTTCTTCGTATCCTTGATGTTCCTCCACCTTCGTTTTAATATACAGGGTGTGCCAGAAGTACCTCCTACATGTACCTTCCAGAAATATATTCCGCATAATGATAAAGACATTAGCAAGATGAAGACATCATTGCCACTAATGTCTTACCATTATGTGGGAGATATTTCTACCACACCCCGTATTTATATATATTGTTAATGTATTGATGGCCCTGTATATTTATACATGTATATCAAAAATAAAAATGGGCTTCAACACATATCTGTGCCTGGGTGGATGTATGTGTATACTATGCGCGTGTATGTATGTACATGTGTATATGCGTGTATGTAAGTATATATGTGTAGTGTATACAAGCAGATATAGATAAAACAAGCAAGCACATAGACATACAGACTCTCCAAAATGGCAAGCCAGAACACGTGATAAGTCACAGTAATTAATGTTATTTACAACAACCAACTTATCCTCAAAGATCCCCAAACACTCTTCCAACTCTTTTGTCTTCTTTTACTTGGACTGATGAAGCCAATAAGCTTTCTCCAGCGAAACGCATCTTCAATTAAAAAGTTTCCTCTTCGTCTCATCATTTTCATATACAGTGTAACCCGGATATAAGAGAGTTGTCGGGACCGGAGAAGAAGTCTCTTATATCCGGGTTTGGTCTATTTTGTTTAGGTAAGTATGGCTCTAATTTGGGACCATATAAAATCTCTCTTATACCCGGGTTTCTCTTATATCCGGGTTACACTGTATATTGTTAATTACAGTGTAACCCGGATATAAGAAGCCCGGATATAAGAGAGATTTTCTCTGGTCCCAAATTAGAGCCTGTATTAATGTATATATAATAGACCAAACCCGGATATAAGAGACTTCGTCTCCGGTCCCGACAACTCTCTTATATCCGGGTTACACTGTATATAAACTTTTTAAAAATGTCCATTTTTAAAATGACAATAAAATGATTAGGTTTAGATAGGCTTGACTATCGTCTAGTTAATATTCCCCGATCTTTTGAACAGAAGTAGAGATTTCCCTTGTTTCTTGTTTAGGATTGGGTTTCCGCTTCTTCCTAAAGTCTTTTTCTTCTCTTTTCACTTCTGGTGGCCACTGTGTCTTGGTGTCATTATCACTTTGTTTGAATCGGCGCTTCTTACTCTGTAACTCTCTACCTAGAGTGATACTTGGGACTTCTACAGGGTGAACATTATTTTAAAAAAAATGCACTCCCCATACATTATAAAAATATTTGTCGATGTTTTAAAAATTACCCCCCTGCCCCCCTCCCGCTTTCCAGCTCAGCTCCGATCCGAAACGTTGCTGGTTTTATTTCTTTTTTTCATTAATGACCTTTTCGGCCATCCGTCTTCTTTGTTTTTTGTAATCCTAAGATGAATCGCTCATTAACCATCACGAGATGTTCAAATCAATATCATCATCATCAACATCCTTCGTTTTTATCACGAGGTTTCGGCTGATATTCATAAACTCGTCAGTCTGTTCATGTCATCCATTATATCCAGCAAGACCGACATTGTTGTTCTCTCACACTTACTGTGAGCATTTTGCATCTAAACTTTATAAAGGTGCGTATTATATACAAACTATTGTGTATAATTTTCAATTTTAATGTAAGAATATTCAAAATCCGTACAGGAGTTTTTCTTTAGAAAGAACATATTTAAATGTCACCTTTCAGAATGTGTAAACTCACACACATATATAGGCACATACACATATATATACACACACATACACACACACACACACATATATATATATATATATATATAGGCACACACACACACATACATACATACATATAGATAGATAGAGATCTCATTTTCAACCATTTTCAATTTTAACGTAAAAATATTAAACATTCACAATCCGTACAAGAGTTTTTCTTTAGAAAGAACATGTTTAAATGTCACCTTTAAGAATGTGTCTAAACATGCACACATCTATAGGCACACATACACATATATAGGCATATACACATATATAGATACATATACACACACACACACACACACATATATATATATATATATTAATACATGTCTCATTAAATAATATAGATAAGCGTTGTCTATATATTTTATGTAAGTTTTTTTCATATAGTCTGATAATCTTAATAACATTATCATTAAATAATGAAAGAAAATCACAATATTGATACATACTTTTTTTTTAATTTTTTTTTTATTTAATCCAATCTGAGCTTTCGGCTTACATAAGCCATTATCAAAGATGACAATTACACAATATATTTATGCAATACACGAACAAGAAATTGATGATAGTATTATTTGTTTACATGGATGATTTCCAAGCAACGATAAACACGTGCATATAAAACGCTGAAAGCGAAAATCGCACGACAGCTCATGACGTCACACATGACCACGCGAGAGTGAATCCGATGAGTATTGAGTATGGAAAGCCGTTGGTATGAACCAATGACTTCTGTTACTAATTATAGGCATTTAAGGATATTTTTGGAGATTTCATAGTTTATTTTGTTCAGGTTAGGTTTCAACTGTTTTATGTATATAGCTTCAAGAATTTTTAGTTTTTGTTTATTGTTTTCATGTTTAAGTATAGTTGTGTTTTCGACGAGGATTTTCCGGAATTGTGTATGCGGCCAGGCATGTTGTTTTAAATGTCTAAAAATGTTAGAGTTATCATTCAAATGTAGTGTCAAGCGTCGTGAAAGCGAGTTTGTGGTGTGACCAACATAGATATTATTTAGTTCGTTGGAGATACAATCTCCCAAAGGGCACCTGAATTTGTAAACTATGTTGGTTTTTTTCAAATCGCTAACCGGGGGAGAAGAATCATTTCGAATAATTGAGTTGGATATTTTAGATTTAGTGTAGTATATAATTAACTTAATTCTTTTGCTAGGATCTGTTGTGGATATGTTAGTATTTACTAATTTTTTTAGTATATTTTCATCTTGTTTATAATTAGTATGCATTTGATTACGATATAGGAGATTAATATGTTTGAGATTAGTAGAAGCAGTATTATGTACTATTTGCTTAGTATTGAGATTTCTAAGAAAGCATCTTATTTGTTCATCAATTATATAGTTTGGAAAACTATTATTAACAAGTGTTTGTTTTATATTCTTTAGTTCACTGTAAAAAATCTGTTTTGTGGATGAATTAGTTTCTGCACGGTGTATTAGATTTTTTATAATTGCTATTTTGTAGTAATATGGGCATTCGCTCTTGTAGTTAAGTGTACATTAATTTATGCTAGTAGGTTTTTTATATGGCGAAATAGTAAATTTGTTATTATTTGTGTTTATCAATATGTCAAGGAAAGGAATTTTATTATTAGTATTGAGTTCATACGTGAATTTGAGGACAGAATTATTTTGGAAACATTTTTGTAGTTGAAGTATTTCATCTGTATTTTCAACTAACATAAGAATATCATCAACGTATCTTACATAGATGGATGGTTTTTTAAAGTCTGTAAATATCTTATTTTCCAGGTTCGACATATAGAAATTGCTAAATGTCGGACCCAGTACTGAACCCATAGAGACACCATCACATTGTATATATATATTATTATTATGATCTAAGAAAGGGACTTCAGTAGTACAAGCTAATAATAGTTTCCGTAATATATTAGGATTAATTTTAAGTGGGGGTAAAGATGAGTTACTGTATATATTTCTTATAATTATGTCAATAGTTTCACTAACAGGGACATTGGTAAATAAGTTTTCAACATCAAGTGAAGCTATGATTTCATTGTCGGGTTTTTCGCTTTTTAGGATTTGGATTACTTCTAATGTTGACTTAACACTATATTTACTAGAAAGATAAGGAGTAATGAGTTGGTTGATGTATTTTGTTAGTTGATATACAGGAGTTGGAATTTGTGATATGATAGGACGGAGAGGATAGTTAGGTTTATGTGTTTTTATATTGCCGTATATGTAACCAGGCCTATAATCACCAACAACCTTAGGGAGTTTTAATGAGTTCTGTTCGGCATTATTAGCATTAATGAGTTTATTAAGCTTTGATTTTAGTTGGTTGGTCGGATTATTGTTGAGTTTTTTAAATTTTATGTGATCATGGAGTATGTGGTCAAGTTTTTTGTTATAATCTAATTTGTTTAGAAGGACGAAAATGTTGGTCTTGTCAGCTTTTTTTACGATTATGTCAGGGTGGTTGCGTAGTTCTTGTGCGGCAATTTTCAGTTGTTTAGTAAGTATTTTTGAGGAGTTTCGGCTTTTATCATGCCGATCCTTGAGTGCCTCAGCCTTAAGTAAGTCTTTGAATTCTGGTGTAGTTTTTATTACCTGTTCATCCTGGAGTTTAACGATGTTTTGGTATAGGGTTTCGATTTCTATTTTTTTGAAAAGTCGATTGTACTTACGGTATATATGGCAGTTAGGTCCAAGATTAAGTAATTCTTTTTGGTGCTTGGTTAGTTCATAGTTAGAAAGGTTAATGTATTTATCCGTTTTGTCAGGAAGTGTGATATTACCTTTGTATAATGTATTCAGTTTTTTAACAATTTTAAACCGGTGTTGTGCTTCAGATTTGTTGATAATTTCCGTGAGTCTATGCGTAATTTCCTCCAGTTGGTCCGGGGTAGTTATATCCTTTAGTTTATCGTATAATTCTTGTTTGTTGCTGTTAAGTGTGTTCAATTTTTCCTTGGATATTTCAATTTGCCTTTTCACAAGGCTACATTTATAATTCCAAGTATTGATAGTATTATGAGCTGCTGGATCATGTAATTTAAATTGTGTGTATTTAGGCAGCATTTTTTCATTAATACATGTCTCATTAAATAATATAGATAAGCGTTGTCTATATATTTTATGTAAGTTTTTTTCATATAGTCTGATAATCTTAATAACATTATCATTAAATAATGAAAGAAAATCACAATATTGATACATACTTTTTTTTTTTTTTTTTTTTATTTAATCCAATCTGAGCTTTCGGCTTACATAAGCCATTATCAAAGATGACAATTACACAATATATTTATGCAATACACGAACAAGAAATTGATGATAGTATTATTTGTTTACATGGATGATTTCCAAGCAACGATAAACACGTGCATATAAAACGCTGAAAGCGAAAATCGCACGACAGCTCATGACGTCACACATGACCACGCGAGAGTGAATCCGATGAGTATTGAGTATGGAAAGCCGTTGGTATGAACCAATGACTTCTGTTACTAATTATAGGCATTTAAGGATATTTTTGGAGATTTCATAGTTTATTTTGTTCAGGTTAGGTTTCAACTGTTTTATGTATATAGCTTCAAGAATTTTTAGTTTTTGTTTATTGTTTTCATGTTTAAGTATAGTTGTGTTTTCGACGAGGATTTTCCGGAATTGTGCATGCGGCCAGGCATGTTGTTTTAAATGTCTAAAAATGTTAGAGTTATCATTCAAATGTAGTGTCAAGCGTCGTGAAAGCGAGTTTGTGGTGTGACCAACATAGATATTATTTAGTTCGTTGGAGATACAATCTCCCAAAGGGCACCTGAATTTGTATATATATATGCACACACATATACACAAGTAGTTGCCGGTTTAAATTATTTAAAGAAGGAAATGTGTGTATCTGTGCCGGTCTCTGGTTGTCGTGCATGAGTGTGATATTCTGCCTCTGTTTATTTTACGATGACACCCACATTGGATAATTGATAAAATTAACTAATCTATTCCAATTTAATTCACTTTGTACATCTCCTTTTGATAAAAGACCATCAAATGACGAAAATAGATCTCATTTTCAGCCATCTTCGTTTTTACTGGAAGAATATTCAAAATTTACAATATGTACAGGATTTTTTCTTTAGAAAGAACATGTTTAAATGTCACCTTTCAGAATGTGTTTAGATACCATAAATTTCAGTCATGTGTGAAACAAAACCACATCTTCAAGTACGACCTGCTAAAAAATGCTACAAACTTCTATTCCAAGCCAATAGTTATTATTTCATAAATAAGAAAGAGCTAGATACTGATTAACAGGAGCTATTAAGAGCTAAAAAGGACAGTTGTGGAGAGCCATGATCGCCAATGTCCTAAAGGGACATGGCACATACAGGGTGCAATGGGTAAATTGTTGCCATTTTATATTTTTCATTTCGCACATGCGCGTTGTTTGTTTTTGATTTTGTCGTTGTGCAGATAACCTAGAGAAAATAATTAAAAAACATAACAACAGAGTCTTTAACAAGTATAGGGACTCAGAAAACTTGATAACTCACCAGGTTGCAAGCAGAAATACTAAGCATAATGACACGAATAATAAATTATGTAATTGTAGGAATCCTAATAATTGTCCACTAAAAAATAATTTGTAGACTAGTTCTGTAGTTTATCTTAGTACAATATCAACACTAGAAAATCCAAATATAACGAAATTTTACATTGGTAGCACCATGAGACCATTTAAGGAACGTTGGCGGGGTCATATGCAATCTTTTAATAACAGTAACTATAAGTATAGGACTTCATTATCCAAATACTTTTGGAGTCTAAAAGAAAAGAATAAAACACCTACGGTTAAATGGAAATTGATTAAGAAAGCCCGGACATGTAACTCCCTATACGCCCCGTGTTACCTATGCCTTAATGAAAAATTTGAAATAATTAGATTTAAAAATAAGACTGATATTTTAAATCAAAGATATGAACTAACAGTTAACTGTAAATACCGTTTTAAATTTAACTTAGTATAGAGATCATATACTTTCAATGATAATGATAAGTTAAATTTAATAGACTATTACCTTTATAACATGATGGTCACCTGGTCGATATGAATGTGTATTGTGTACTTACAAAGTGTTATACGTGTCTGTATTTGTATGTATATATTTGTATGTATGTGTGTTTGTACTATTGGATGTGTATGTGTGTATATAGGGGTATATATATGTTAGTAGCTTGTTTAGGGAATTCTAAGGGCACACCTATATATATGTAAGTATGCGGAAATATTTAAAAAGATATATGTGGATACTAATACATGAAATTATCCATGTATATCGGTACATGTGTACCTGTATGAGTGACTGCAGATGTAAAAGAACGTGTGTATATGAAATTTACATGGATGTGTTTACAATATATGATAGAGCAAGATCTCTGGTGTTGCATTCAAATATCACTCCATATTAACTTAAAACTAAATTTTAAGTAAGAAAAATTACCAATCTAAAAATGGTCGCTAATTGAACTCATGAATGGGGTTCAGGCCGATGGGGATGTCGCCTTGATAATCAATTACAACTAGAAGTAAACTTATATTTGAAAATAAAATTTTTTAGTGTTTTAATGTAAATTCTATGAATATTTTTCTAATCGACTATTTCATATAAAATTTTTTGTAATAAAGTTTTAAAAAAAAACTTTAACTAACATATAATTAAATCCCTTAGACCGTTTAAACATTCAAACTTATATAAAAAATTATAATATTTATGAACTCTCAAAGTAAAGCAAAAAACAGCGTCCATTCCAAAGAAAACTAATAACACTTTATCACAACTTCTTTCTCTCTCTTTCTCTTTATGCCTTTTTGACCTATCCCCCTCCCATAACTTCCGTTAACAGATTTAATGTGTCAATGTCTGGTTTTCCTCTAAAAATTTAAAGTTGAAAGAATAGAAATGTTACATCTAACTCAATCATGTCTCTCTACCCCCTTCACCCCCACCCCCATTGATAACCTTGCTTCGTTGTCAAGTTTTTTGAATTACCATATACTTGTATTTTGATTGGTCATTCTAGCTTATGTAACAGCGTTTACCCCTAGCGAAGGATCGTTAATTAATTTGAAACTTTTAAAACCATTTATTCTACATTCAACATCATCACTTGATAAGACACCGGGAGTGTTGAAACAAAATGGCTATTTTTGTAGTGATTTTATAACATATTTATGTTATAATATTTAAATAAATAATTATATATATACATATATATATATATATGATTAATTAAAACGATGAAAGGAAATATAGGACAAAAACTATACTGTGCAGTCGACAAAATCAAACAGAAAAATGTATGACAACGTGGAAAAAGTTTACGTGTGATGCGTTTAGGGCTAAATTTGTTACTACACATGCGCATGAATGAGGGATGGTGGGAATTTTAATTTTAAAAAAATTAAAATGCTGGATATTTAAATATTTAAAAAAAGAACAAAAATTAAATTAAAAATTCCCAGCATTCCTCGTTCGTGCTTGCGCAAGCGCATTTAATCCGATGATATCCTCAGGGATGAAACACATAACACTAAATTTTTTTTTACTTTGTCATATATTTTTTTCCACTGTATTATTCTTGATAAATTTATATATCGTTATCTCATGTATATTACTTAAAACCTTTATTTTGAAAATAACTTTTAAGTAATAAAAAATGTCGGATTAAAAAATAAAATTCATTATTTATTTAGAAATATCGTCGTCGGCACCCGCACGCATTCGGACATCGGGATCATCATCCTTTGTCTCTATTTCCCTTTCTCTCTCTCCTGGTCGCGGAGATGGCTGTGAATAAAAGGGCGTTTAACGAGTCCATTCGAGTGAATTTGGTTTTGTTAGTTTGGTGGACAACTCTGCGCGACGGAGAAGTCCACACACTTTTTCCAGAAGCGCCTCCCTCGCGGCTCAAAATGTAAAAATATATGATTAATTACAAATAAAATTCGTCACTTAGCTGATGTTATATTTTTAAAGCCTAAAAGTTACAGGTACGTATTTCACACGAGAACTAGATATCAACTTTTTTTTCCCACGGCTACTGCATCATCGTATTCGGAGGTATGACCGGAAGTAAATTATATCCATTATCCAAGGTATGACCGGAAGTAAGTTATATCCCTGATCCAAGGTATGACTGGAAGTAAGTTATATCTCTAATCCGAGGTATGATCGGAAGTAATTTGTATCCCTGATCCAAGGTATGACCGGAAGTAAGTTATATCCCTGATCCAAGGTATGACTGGAAGTAAGTTATATCCCTGATCCAAGCGAAAGTGTAACAACTCACTTTGGAACGTATACCGTAATTCCCTAATACGCTTTCAACCATAATACGCACACTTAAAATTGTGCTGAGAGTATGTGAAAATGCTTCTACTCATACATAATACGCACCCCTTGTTTGCTAATCAAACCCTATAAATTATACCTCTCCAATTTCATTACGACCAGCGTTTCCTACTCTTATTTAAAAATGATTTTATTTTTAAACATAGAATAATATTATTCTAATTTAGTTTTATGATAATTCTTATTTTATTTTACAGCAATTTTTTTGTAGCTGTGCATAATACGCACCCCTGATTTTGCTTATTATTTTTTAGAAAAAATGTGTATTATACATGGGGAATTACAGTATTTGGTTTTATTTGCCTGTCAGCAACTGAAACAAAAACGCCTTGGTGCCACACAGGGATAGCAATTCTGTGAGAGGTTTAAAGAATATCGGGTCGGACAAGTCTCCGTAAATCGACGGCTCACTTGGTGCAGAGTTAAAAATATCGTTTCCTCTAAGCAATTTTGTCCGCTGACGGATTTCAGGTCATTTACCGCATCTGAGTTCCTTTCAGCATCAAAGCGGATGACATTTCCGCGATTATGACAAGCAATGCCGGGATAGAGTGAATTGTAGAGGAAATCGGAAAGTGCCGATCTCTCATCGAGAAGGAACATTATTCAAGCATTTCTGCCTTGCCGCAAGATCAGTTACTCTTTCTCTCTTTATCTATATATATATAAATAAAAATATCTAAAAAATCTAAGTGTTATGTATTATTAAAAGTAATAATACATAAAAAGCTTATATAAAAATAGACAAAGGTCAGCGTTTAAATATTTGACTTTATCATAAACAAGCTGACCGTCATAATGTAAGTGTGTTCACACATCTCACATAGCACAACGAACACTTATTTACTTTATAAAACAAACTTCCCTGCAAGGAAAATTAAACATTTTATTGTATATTTCTGAGAAGAATATATAAATGTTATTTCAATTGACTTTCTGCTTTCAACTTTTCTTCAGAAAATAACCTTTTTTATGTTTCATTTAAAAGATGTGTTGTTGTTAAATGTTTGGAACCCCGACACTCAGATAGCAACACAAACCTGGGTAGATGGATCCCAACAAGCTATTATCCATTACACCACCCGCACATCCAAACTTACAGCGCCTGGTATTCCCAAGCGGTCACCCATCAAGGTATTGACCAGGCTTGACGTCGCTTAACTTCAGTGATCGTATGCGAACCGGTGTTTCATAGTGAATTCGTCGTAAGCCTATAGATGAATACTAAGGCTCTTTCAGTGTAGGTAAGAACAAAAAATGCCTTTTTTATTTTTACATTTTTTATTTATTTCACAGCTATTTACAAGTAAGAGAAGAGACAGTTTGACAGACATAAAGCTGTTGATAAGGTTTTCTTTTTTCTTTTGTTTCTTTCTATTAGTTATAATTCTCTCTAACGTTATGATTGTATTGTTCAGCCCAGGGAAAGAGTTGCTCAGACTGAGAGAGAAATGTATTATTATAAAGTTTTTTAAGCTCGGTCAAATTGTATGTACTTGTGCTTGTGTCTACAGTAATTGGTAATATCACATGTAAAGTCACACACACAACACAGGCAAACGCACATTGTTTGCGTGAGACAAATTGTGATATATATATATATATATATATATATATATATTTTAAGACATTTTTATGTTTAACATTCTTTTTATAGATACAAATATTTAAGTAAATGCTCTGTTTATAATAAACAGTATTAAACAACATTTACCGGCCTGAATGTCCGAGAAATTTTCATAGAAAATATTCGTCCTCCGACCGGAATCGAACCTGTATCCTATACGGAACCGCAATATAGCCTGACGTGCCTTTTAACTGATTCGGCCACTGAGGATCGTTCGGTTGGCAAGGTCGAATTTACTGCTTATAAACTTCAATCTTCCATGAATCTTTCATGTACATTCATAACTGCTCATGGCGTGTCAAATGTAAACAAATGACGTCACACATTATGAAATGGACAAACTCCGACAATTATTTTAAGACATTTTTATAACAGAGCATTTACTTAAATATTTGTATCTATAAAAAGAATGTTAAACATTAAAATATGCTTAAAATAAAGGTAAGAAAGTTCGTTGTTCACAGAAGGAATATATAGTCTGCATACGTTTAAAAGTAGACGAAGTGATATAGTTTGAAATACTTAGCTTTCTTGGATTGTTGCAATAAAGTTCTTTAATATGTTAAGTGCTAATAATAATAATGTAATTGGCGAGTAATTTGACACTGGCGAAAATCTGAACGTTGGACGCGTGAACAGAAACGAAACTTTTCACATGATTTCAGACACTCTTTTTTTGTTGATTTAATTTTTTCCTTTATTTTATATAAAAAAGATTTCGCAGATGCTTGCTATTTTCTTTTCTTTCTTTTGCCTAGGCTCAACGGCTAATTTCTGTGAAGAGAAGGTTTTCATTGGTTCAAATAAAATTTCACATAGTTTCCGCGAATTTATTTTCATCTTTTACTCAGCTCGCTGGCCAATCACTGTGAAGTCAAGGTTTTCATTGTAACTGAACAGATATACTAATGCCTAATATGGACTCTGGAGAGTGGGGAAAAATAATATATTTCTTCTCTCTTTCGAAGCAAGCCCATTAATAAAAACTATTATTTTCCTAATATCGTGTATATTCATTGAATATATGACTTTTATACTTCTGATGTTTAATCACATTTTTCCATGCAGCCTTTAACCCCTGCGAGAAAAATTTACATTAAGCGACATGTGTATATATTTTCTACGTTGAACTTGTCTTTTTATATATCTTTTGAATTCATTTACGAATTTGCACGATTTCATCAAAAGTTGTTTTGTTAATAAATGTTATTTTTACCTTGTCTCATTGTGCAACCATATACACTTTCAAATTAGATCTCTTTCTGGTTCACTCTACATGTTAACCATTTGTGAACGCTAAGAAAGCAAAAATAAAAATAAAACGTTACTTTGCGTTGGAGCTCTGAGTATCACACCCAGATCGCAAAACAAATCTCCTCAAAAATAAATAAATAAAAATAAAAAGATATAAAGTACAATATAAAAGGCACCAATCCCGAACATTACCGTCAAAGCAAAAAACATGGAAAAAACGATAAATCATGATCTATCACACCTGCTTTTAAGAATGCCACTCAAGACACTGTAGGCAATCGTAGCGAATGGGCAAGCTGTCAACGTCACCACCAGTGACCTCGGTCAACCGACTCGAATTAAATTTTCTGATGAATCTTAAATGTAAACGCTTAAGTTAATGATTGAATAAGCTCATGGCGAGTTCTACGACAATAAATTATTCGTAGAAATTCGCCTATCACATCGCTAAATATTTGAGCTTAAAAACTTTAAGAAATTTATTGCAATAACAATCATAAATATGAATGCTGTTCGTTATTTTAAGAAGTGGGTATAAATGAAAGATTTGAAATTGACAACATTTTTCCGTTTCACTGAAACAATCGTTAAGCAGTTCTATCTTTTTTCTTTCTTTTTTTCATTGAAATCAAGTAGTATCTTTTCTCCTCTTTCCACGTGATCAAAACAGAATAGTCCATTATTTTTTAGGTAATGGTAGGAGACACTTTTATCTTCTCTTATTTCTTTTTTCCTAGTCAAATCCCTCATGCAGTACCTCAAGGAAGGGGCTGGGTTTATTGCCCGGCGCCTGAGAATTCCTCAAAAGGGGGAAGTACTTAGGGGGCTTGGGAACTTTTTGCACGGTGTTGCCATTAAATCTACTTTAAAACTCAACCTTGTATTACATTCGGTAGCGACGTGAGTGCCCTGAGAAATAAACCCTTCTTGGCTTCTTGGCTGAGAACAAAGTGTAGTATCTGTTCGTATCGGCTTAATCATTCGTATTCCTTTCATTTTCTCATTGAAATCAAGTAATGATTTTTCCCCTCTTTCCACGCGACCAAAACGCGGAATAGTTCATTATTTATGAGGCCTTGACAGGACGTAACGGTCGTGGTAACTAACGAAGGGATGGAAAAGCACAATTATAATAGCATATTGTTGCAGAAATTTTAACTAACATCGCTGGCATGAATTTCGATGTTATTCATTCCCGATTTGCTTTCCCACCTAAGGCCGTTTTTGTTATTTAAAAACGTAATCGAATATTAGCTGTTTCTATCTATGACACTACACAATTTCTCTTGCTTCAAGCGTCCTCATCTGTGAGGGGATTGTTCAGCATTCACTGCCATATATGAGGACTGATATTACATAACAGTCTAGTATCCTTTTCTTTATTTCTAATTACATTGCTTAGCTTCTGTAAGGCACATTTCGCTCTACCAAGGCGCCTTTGTTCTCCGTTAAAACACTTCCCAGATATATAAATTGTTGTACTTGTTTGATTTGTTTAGCCCGACCCCTCTTACTCGTTCAATAAGTATTATTATTTAGTCATTATTACTGTTAATAATATTAACGCATATTACTAATTATTAATAATATTGCGAATACGTGGTATGCACTCAATTGGCCGAGTACACGTTTTTATTTCGTGAAACATATATCAGCAATATTATTGGTCCTGATCTGGCAGCTCGGTCTCAATCACTTTCCTACCGCCGTAAGGTTGGTTATCTCTACCTTTTCTATAAATACTTTCATGATACCTTGGGTTTATGAAATTAAGCGCAGTACTAGACTGGCATCGAAATCTCATCACTTTATAGCTGAGCTGGTTGGATGTAACAGTAAATTCGATGCTAACAGTTTCTGTTCTCGCACTTCTTACTTATGGAACTCCGGGCTTCATGCTTTCCAGCCAATTTTAATCTGCAAAAATTAAAATCCAATGTCAATCGCTATCTACTGTCTTCTTGATTACTCTTTCCTCTTCTCGCTTATTGTTAATATTTATGTTCCTAATTCTTCCACACCCTGTAACCCCTTGTGTCTTAGTGGCTTTACTGAGGTGATGCCAATTGAAAAAGAAAATGAGACTCAATTTACTTTGATACTCAAATCTTTGTACTCTTACTGCCCGTAAGGAAGATTGGTGAAAAACAAAAGCTTGTTTGTTCTTGTTCTGAGCTTAATAAACATTTACAGTTTATATTTTGAGGATATGCTGAAAAGATCTCCGTAGTGATCAAGAAGCCCTGCACCCCACCAAAAAAACAACAAAAAACACCGTCGTATATAGTAATAGCGTGATACACGTAGAAAGGGAAGAAGTGGTTTTATCCCTATCTCAAGTGTTTCTGTTTGATAGACCAGTAGATAGTTCCTTTTGAAGTTCGGTCTTCTAAGCAGCACTCACTTTAACCGAAGGGGAATGGGACGTAAAGGGATTTTCGGGGATAAAGTGACAACAAAACCGGAAATAGGATATATCCAGGTTCTGGTTTATATTAACAGTCATGGTTGGGATTGGAGAGAGTTCTGATCTGCTCTTAGCGGAAGACATGTGTCCGACGAGCGGTTCCGAAACCTCCATTTCATATTGCCAGCCACCACGTTGGGATGAGTAGATGGGCGATGAGTTGGAAGGTGGGGGAGCTGACATGGCAGAAGCTGTGCCAAGTATCCCTTACCTACCTTCCTACCTACCTACCTACCCGGAAAATAGGCGAAGCCCTGAATAAAGCATCTACATATAATATGGGGAACCGGATTTGTGTTCTTATTTCATGACGTCACGTTTGTCTTTCATTGTGTGACATTGTGAGCAGCAGCGGGCCCTTTCCCAAATTTTTATACAACGTGAGTCGCGTTGTATATTTACAGTGTAACCCGGATATAAGAGACCCAGATATAAGGGAAACCCGGATATGAGAGAGATTTTCTCTGGTCCAAAATTAGAGCCTGTGTTAATAAAACAAAATAGACCAAACCCGGATATAAGAGAAACCCGGATATAAGAGACTTCTTATCTTGTCCCGACAACTCTCTTATATCCGGGTTACACTGTATAATAGGATGGCATTCACACCCGAGTTTCAAATTGACGATGTGATTGGAATAATAACGGTGGCTGCAATTTTTACAAAAATAATTTTCAGTAATGAAACGCTTTGTCTGAGAATGCCCATAATCTAAAATATGGTAGATTGGGTAGAATGGAGAGATGTGTGGAGCTGAGAGAGAGACACACACACAGAGGAAGAAACAGAGAGATGAGAGAGATGCACACACACACACACACACACACACACACACACACACACACACACACACACACACACACACACACACACACACACTGGGAGAGATGCAGAAAAATGAGAGCGGCATGCAGGAGAGATGTAGAGAGATGAGAGAAACATACAAAGAGGGAGAAACACAGACCAGGATCGACATAAGCATTGCGTGTCTATAGATGCTACTTTTGAATCATGTCATTTTGTTCAAGAATGTTTCCATTTGCCAGTTTTCCCAGTGATACACTCCTTAATCTATATAATAAATACGAACGTCAGTGTGTCACTGTGTCACACTTTCCCAACTTTACTCCTAGAGGCCGTATCCCAACATATCATACAATTTTGGAATCAAGCCGAGTCCGTGAGCAAATTAAAATCATTCCGGGCCGGATCTGGACCCGCAATCCTGAAATTCCCAATTTTTAATTACTGCGATTTTTTGCGACGAATTTTTTTGTACGATAACAATTTTTATAACTTGGAAATAAATTTAGAAATAATTGAGATTATTTGTGAAATCTAGCGAAAGGCACACATGAAATAAAAATAATTGTTTGTACGGAAAGTAAGGACCTACGTACATCAAATTGTCTTTAAATTAAGTGGCGGCAGAAGAATTATTGTTGAACTTTTAAAAGGTAAACATAAATATTAATGCAATACTTAAATGCAGCGATGCATTTTGAGTTCTTCTGTAGTTTATTGTTGCCTATCGCATCTACTCCTCTCTATTTATTGTGATGAAGGCCCAATCAAGAGCCATCTGCAGGGCGGCCTTTAAGCTAGTATTTCATAAAAGTTAAAAGGAATGTTTGGAATAACGATATCTCGGGTGGATTTTTTTCCAAAAAAATAATCGTCCCGAGTCGTCTATTTGAATCTTGAATTTTCTAAATAATTTATTTCAGCAGGATACAAGGCAGAAATATGTGTTACGCCAACTGGTCCGGAGTTTGAAATTGAATATTAGGTGTTTAAGCCCCAGGTATTTCGTCATCTTTGAGAGTGGAGCAGCATCCTTACCTGGCGCGTAAGACAAGACCGAAAGGTAAACTATGGAAGGGGCTTTGAGCATTTTTTGTCTACACTCTACATATGCATGGGCTACCGACCCACTTTAAACTCAACCTTCCTCTCGAATGAACGTGCAGTTTAATATTATCTTATACCCTTATTCGGTTAAATAAACCTATCCCGAGGGGGCTGTTCCACCTGGAATGTAATGACACAGATAAAGTAATTTTATTTACGATCTTTTAATCGAGATGGTAAGCGTGGTTACATATCGTTTTTTTTTGTTTTTTGCTCGGGGCAGAAAGAGAAATAAAATAAAATTTTAATTGTAAAATTTAACTTAGTATCTGTCTATATTTCTGAGATGAGGTATTATGTACACTATTTACATTATTCGGATTATTGTCTTCATCTTTGTCGCCATATCTATTACAACGTTTCGGCCATTGTACGCTCCGGCCTTCTTCAAGTGGTTGGAATGTCGAACTGAACCCTTTATTTCGCTCACTGGGGTAGACTGTTCTAGTTCCACGTGCCATGTTTAATGGATGTCAGTTATCAGTTATCTCCTGTTAATTCCCCTCTGAAAGTTCTCCACTGCCTTAACCGGGTATTGAACTCACACTCTTTGGGTCCTGTCACTGGATCTAACTAACGCCTTTATCCACTGTACCATGTGTCCTTGAGGATTTAAGGATTACCTTAATATAAACTTATTAATCAGTATTTGTGATCCTGATTTTATTCTTACCTGGTACATGCGTCCTCAAAAAGAGAAGTTCGATGGGGTCGTTAGTTTTAATGGGGTTTACCATCTACGTACATCGTATTAGCGAATCCATCAAACTGAACATGAATAGAATACAAAATAAAGAGAGCTGAGCCCAAATACATTTAACACATTTATTTTTATGCTAACAAACATTTAAGACTACATACATTGAGTAAGACAAACAACAAAGTTCATGGACTCACCGACTGGTGGAAATGTCATTATCTCCTCTAAGTTAGAGGGTCAAGAAAAAAGGTTTGCCCCTGGCTAGCTGTGTACGCGAAAAAGCCCAGGGGGAAGTTACTCCTTTTCGGTGTCCCTGGTTTTTAGTCCCCACAGGGTCTTGGCAATTTTCGCACGGTATTGCCGTTAAATCCAGTTTAAACCTCGACTTTGTATCACATTCGGTAGCGGCGTGGGCGCGCTGAAAAATACCCTTACCTAGAACAGGTAATGGAATATCATCACTCAGTTACATCTCTGTCTTCGTGCACAGTTGTGTCTCACGCCCCGACCCCCGCGGACAGAGCGCAGCTAGGAGAAAATAACTGAGAGATGCCCGGTCCGTGACCTCCGAGAGACACCTCTCGGAGGTCACGCCCGGTCCCGTGGAACAGCTGCCCGCGGTAGTATTCCCCTCATTACACTAGAGAGAGGGATCGATAGTAATATCAATACCAGCGTAACAGGCCATGGTCCTGGTGTACATACTCGGGTGCCCCACATTAAACCCGACCTTGTGTCACATCACGCCGCTCTGGGGAGACGGGTAAATACCTACTTCCCTGGCACAAGTGTTCGCTTTTGGCCGGAACTAGAATAGACTGTTCTCTTCATTTTAGATGGGAGATGGTATTAGAATTGAATTTGAGAATCACTAATAAAATGTTTTACAAGTTCACGTTCTAGCCTCTCTTCTGATCTTTGCCCCGACTTTCACCCCTGCTTTCAGATACGGCCCCCAAAGCCTTGATCCTTATCAGAGATAAGAATATATTTTCTGACGAACGTGTAGAGGTGGAAAATATAAAAAAGAAATTTGATCACCCCTGACCATGATGCCATAAAGTTGGGGGATAACGTTCACAATTTGTTGGATCATTGCTTCCAAAAACCAGCTCCCATACCTTTGATTCTTATCAGAGATAAGAATATATTTTCTGACAAACGAGAGGGTCGGGAAAGTGTATAGCAATTTTTTTTTGGGGGGGGGAGTTCCCGATATTTCAGAGCCTTCTAATCTCGATAAATACGGAGAATATGCGCCTTTTTGGCAGTGAGTACTTGACATCGTCTGTGATAACTTCAGGTTGGTGACAATAACAAAGTCTTCTCCGGAACCTGTTTCAAGAAAGAAATCTACATGCTGGGCTCTAAAGACAGAACGTCGACCTTCTACTAAAAACTAATCGAAATCTGCTTCCTTGGATCCAGAAATTCCTGTAGTCGGCCTACGAACTCACTTAAATACAAACTACGGAACTTCCATCTGTTTCCTCCTCTACAAGAGCTCTGAAGAATTCTATGTGAGTGTTATTTCCTTAAGAACAATTTGTTTAAAGAACTTTTAGACGCTCAGAGAAATATTTTGAACAAGCTTTTATATGAAAACTTTTTCTTCCTTTAAGTTAAAGAAAATTTCTTCTTCCTTTCTTTCTCTCATATTTGTATATATCTCTTTACCTTTTTTTGAGTATTTTTTGTGTTTATGTAAATAAATGTTTTCTTCTATTGTTACATACCGAGCAGGAGTTTGAGTCTTTATTCTTCCACCTAAAAGAGAGAATTGTCCTCTCTAAACTTTCAAGCCGTTGTTGCTTTTACCGATTTTGTCACCTTTAACCGTAACCCTTTCATGTGGAAAAGCCGAGAAAATTTTCCCACAATGGAGCCCGGTCTCGGAGATTCCAACCCTGCAGCAGCACCTTCCTCATTGCATTCACAGTGGTAGAGTCGGTGTAATATTGACACCAGCATGACAGTATTTGCGGGGACTAGGCAGTTTTTGTCCTTGACTCATATGCCTACGTCTATGTATGTGCTCTCCACGTAAAAACGACCTTATGTCATATCATGATTTAGCCGAGAGGCCAGGTAAATATACCTGTTTTTTAACTAACGACTGCAGATACCTATCGGACACATTAAGCAAGCTGCCTTTTGTCATTTCAAGTATTTACTAAAATTCGCTTCGTTAGTTCCTGTTATTGATTGATAGATTTATTTTTTACAACTTATCAAGCCTTTGTAAGTTATCTAAAGCTGAAACGTATTTTAGATTTTAAGAATAATTCTTTTCTTTTTTTGCGAATGAATAAATGCATTAACAATTTTTTGAGAAAATGATTTTTCAAGTGAAAGCCCTACTATTTAACCCATAGATGAAGGGAGGATATAGATTCATATCTTTCCCAAGTGTAAGTGAATGTAAAGAACCTGACTGGAATTCGAACTTTGTCCTCCGATTTCTCGTTCCGAGCAGCGTGCACATCCACCGTCACAAAGTTGTGTAGTGTAGATTGAACTCGCCCCAAAACCAGTAAATGATCTAGATACAATCTAACCTACCATTGCTTCATATATAGCCCTCCCACACTGTTTTTATGCGATTTTATTTAAAAAAAAAAAAAAAAAAAAAAAATGTCTTTTTTTTTGTGACCAGACACGCAGGGCACCAGAAAATAAAAACAAATGTCTGTGTGTTTGGGGGCTAAAACCCATTCCTGCTTTTAGAATCCTCTCGTGAAAATGGTCATTCTTATTCTTTGATACCTGACCACCGCTTTCTTTACCGGTGGTAGAGAAAAATGACGTAATCTCAGCCATTGGTTGAACGGTAGGTAAACACTTGTAACTATTTTTATATCTACCGTGAAACATTACATACCAGTTATTTGCGAATTTTTACTCGGAAGCTCAGGCAGAAAGGTTAAAAAAATGTTCAGGAAATCAGGGTTATACTTTAAAGATGAATTCCTAAGTATGTACTGTAATTTTTTAAATGTATTTTTTCAGTTTTTCGCTTGTAGACAGTTTCTGGAACGAAACTTTTACTTAAACATTTTTTTTCGCATCTTATGAACTTCATTTTTTTTTTTTTTTTTTTTTTTTGAATAAGTGGGGGAATGCGAAAGATGAACGTTTTCTGATTTTATTTTGAAAATTAATAGCTGCAAATGATTTTAAACAAATATAGCTCAGCTCAATAAGGTTGAGGACAATCTTTTGTTAGTTTAATTATCAAGTTTTAGCAAAAAGTTAGGAGTTCAAGCCTCTTCCACTCCAACTATCTACATTAATTCGTGGATGCCATATTGGACCGATTTTGAAATCCCAGTGCTAATAAATTTTGAATTTCGTTACTTGCGTCATTTAAACTGGGATACTCTTGAAATTTCAAATTCAATATAATTACGTTTGGAAGACAAAGATAAATATTGGTAAGTTATTCTCTTCTTACCACTTTTCTAAACTGCATGCTGCAAAAAACAAATTAGTTTAAAAATAAAAGGAAAAGAAAATTTATGATTCAAAACAAAAAGCGTATCAGTCGATGAAAAAACGTTCGCTAGTTTCAGCAGTTCGGATCTGGCAAAACCTGAATTCAATTTTAAAAAATTTTGGGGGCTAACATTCATAAGAGCACATTAAAGATAATAAAAGCAGGTAAAAACGGCTATTTGTCAAATTTGATTTGACTTTAAATCAGTGTGGATTTTACAAGTAGTACAGTTATTTATCACAAATATTAATTCACCTCAAATTATAAATTTAAAAAATCAAAGTTTTTAAATTTTTGGCACTTTTGAGATTATAAATTTTAAATCAAAATTTGTTTAGCTTGCCTCGCAACAATTCCGTCATAATGAAACATTACTAAAAATCAAGGAATTTATTCACATTTCGTAAGTGTGGATGATGTTCGAGTTACTTACAAGGAATTTTTTACAGTTTAAAAAAAAATTTGTTAGTTTTTTGGTTCGTTTATCGGGGGGGGGGGCGCAAACTGAGACCTCACACTTAGAAATAAGTAACCTAAAGGAACAAGAAGAATTATTGAAAAAAAAAACAACAAAAGACAGAAACGCGTCATAATCGTTGACGGTGCCTGGAAAATTCGGTAACTATGAAATAAAAATCGATTGAAAATTGATTTTTAGGGCCGTTCTGGATTTGGGGATAAGCCCCTCCCTATATTTTTTAAATGGAAATGAGGATATAGTTTTTTTTTGTTTTTTTTCTTCTTTAAAAAGAAATAACTATCTAAAACTTACTTTATTTACTGCTTTTTATTAAAATAATAATTTGGAAATAAAATACAATAACTTAATTATAACTTAGTAAATCGATTTTATTATTTGCTTGAAAACAAAGTAATTAAATACTTATTTAAAAATATTGGAGGGGCACTTAGTCCTCTACCCCACCCCATCCAAAAAGTATGGCTATGGTATTGTTGCAGTAGGGTCTTCTGAATTGGAACCTATGATTTCTTTTTTTTTTTTTAGTTAATAATACTTAAAGTAAACGTACTATGGGGGTTGGGTAAGTTTGAGTTTTAAAACCCAGTCAGGCAATCTATTTTTACTTTTCCTGAAAGTCTTCTTGGTTTAAATAAAAAATTTAAAAAAAAATCATGATTTTAAAAACAATTAGTAACTGATTCATGCAGACTTGGGCTTGTGCCAAATCCACACACGAAAACTTCGTTTTAAAAAATATTGACGCCCTTGACTTGAAATATTTTTCAGGTAACCGAAAAAAGTTTTTAAAAAACTTAAAGCTGTCACTGTTCTTTTTAAAGTGCTTTAATAACTTTTTATAACTATATTTTCCGTTACGGCTCTAGAATCTGGGCGTTGAGGCCATCATTTTCCGACATTTTCTTTTCGTTTTTTTTCTCTCATAAAACTAAAAGCATTCCATATCACAAAATAAAAAGAAAAAATTAGGATAAATTTTAAGTTATAAGGACGTCCAGTTTATGTAAATTAATTGTAAATTGATCTCTCAACGGAAGCCAAAACAAAGTATGCTCGTGCAACGTGATTTTCTTTCCAATATGTGTGAAAAAATAAACTAACTATTAGAATACAACTTCTGGTTATCTACCAATTTCAAAAGTGGTATATCAATCTAGTTCTAGTAGTGTTCTTGACAAGTGAAAAATATCTTTAAAAACTACAGGGTGTCTTCGACTTATGATTGTGTTCCATTCCTATGATGCGTCATAAAGCAATTTTTTTTTCAGTAGCTGATACAAAATGTGCAACGCCATCTCTACATCCGGGTGTCTTTGTCAAGACACCATCTCTAGAAAAACTGTCACTAAATTACGTTACGGTTAATTTTAGTTACGGAGAACCAGTCTCTCTTAAGCTCAAACAATTACAGTTTGCCAGCCACTGCCACCGAGAGGACAGGGAAATCCTCATCTTTACTCCTATAGCATCCTTCTGGAAGTGTTTTCTTACAAAAAATTGACTTCGCCAGACACCATAGATCGGGACTCAGGGTTGGACATTGGGAATCTGGGGACAGCAATAATGCAGGACCGAACAGTGTGGAAAGTGATTGTCAACGGAGTTCCGACCAAACATAGGAAGGTCGGAGGATGATGATGAAAGCAATTTTCCGTGCAATTCGGAATGTATCTATGTTGATTTCCAGTGATTAAGCACTTACATCACTCCCACTTTTAACGAAATATTTATAAAAAAAAAAAGAAAAAGTAAATCTAGGACAGTACTTCTTCTTAAACTATTTGTCGCGACTCCATTTGGAGTCGTGAAGCGAAATGCTGGGGTCGCGAAAATTCAAACACTTGAATTTCAGTTTCTATGTTATTTCACGAATGCACAAAAAGTGATGTACCATGCAATCTCTGCGGTAATGAAACTTGCCTGCGGCGCCATTGTGACTCGTGCAGTGACAACGGATGTATTTTCAGTGTTTGGTTAATACCTGGAGTCGCGAAAAATCTTGTAATGAAAAATGGGGTCATGAATGAAAAAGTTTAAGAAGTACTGATCTAGGCTATTACAACACATTTCTATGACGTGTGTTAACATAATTATGACTAAAAAGAAACGCATGGAAGACATGAAAAGTTGCTTGTTTCTTGTATATTTATTGCCGGTGATGTCATTGGCATTCGGTAGATAAGATGATTAAGTGTAAGATCTTGTCTCCCTTTCAGTACTCGGAAGCAGCAGAAAATCTGGGGAAGAAAGAAAAACAAAGGTGAGTTTGTTTTTCTTTATTATTTAGAATTCACTAAATTATAGTTTAACAAAGAAATGTCCTTATCTCTTGCACAGAGGAAACTCGATACACTGTGTGTAGTGTACTGTGTACACATATGTACAGGATTTAAGCAACAGTCGAACAACTTAAGTCAAGCAACCAGCCAATGTTTGTTGCTGTTTCTCTCCCTTTTCAGAACGTTTAACAATGTCCAATTTCGCTTCCATGGTGATAGTTTTACTTTCTTCAAAGCACCGCCATCGGAAGAAATGAAGGAAGATTGTACATGTACCATAACCACGAATCACTGTAGGTCAGGACTGTCGTAACTCGAAGAATTAGTATTATGCATTTTTAATCATTAAGAACTTTGTCAAAAAACTAACTACTGTTTAAAAATGTGAAAACTTTAAATTTTAGTCGACAATATTATTGACCGAAAATAAAGTCAGACAAAAACGGAGAAAATGTATCAATTTCAGTTTGTTGGGACGAAAAAAAAAACGGTATTGCAAAAACTTTAAAAAAAATTCAAGTAGTTAATTTTAATTAAAATTGATATTTATTAATTTTAATGTTTAATCTTAATTTATAAAAAAATTATAGTAATTAAATTTTTATTAACTAAATTTTAGCAATATGTTCATATTCTATAATATACAAATCTATGAATGCGAACGTCAGTGTGTCACTCTTCAACTTTACTCCTAGAGGCCGTAGCCCAACATATCATACCATTTTTTGGAATCAGGCCAAGTCTGTGAGTAAATTAAAAACATTCCGAACCGGACCCAGAACCGCAATCCTGAAATTTTGGATTCCCAAGTTTTCATTACTGTTAATTGTTTTTGGCAACTTTTTGCAGTTAATTTTTTTCTATAATAAACTTTATAACTTGGAAATCAATTTGGGAATAATCTAAAATTGTGAAATCCAGCGAAAGTCACCCATGAAATAAAAATAATTGTTTGTAATTGTACAGGAAGTAATGACCCACATATTGTCTTTAAATTTAAAAAATGGTGGCAGAAGAAATATCGTTGAACTTTTAAATGGTAAGCATAAATATTAATGATTTATGCAATACTTAAATTCAGTGATCAATTTTGATTCAAACAAAATTGATCACTGAATTTAAGTATTGCATAAATCATTTTTGAGTTCTTCTGTAGTTTATTGTTGCCTATTGCAACTATTCCTCCCTACCTATTGTGATGAAGGCCCAATCAAGAGCCCTCTGCAGAAGCTAGCTTAAATACTGCCCGATAGGGCGGCTTTTAAGCTAGTTATATAAATATATTTCTCGTTGATTAAACTATTTACTTATTAACACTTAGTTTATTTATTCAAATATTATTTAATCATAAATTAAATGATTTAATATTATTATAATTCAAATATTTATTTTATTAAAAATATAACCTTTTAAATGAAATTGTAATCGATTTTTTCCTGTCCCCACTCCCATAAGTTGAAGCTATGACTTTCATTTGAAATATCATAGGGTTATTAATTTCCCCTGCAATTTTAACTGTCTTTTTCTCTCACCTAATTTTATTCATGTCTGACAAACAAGCTGTCTATGACGTTATCACAAGTGATAAAAAAATATGTCAAGTTACATAGCAAATTCTCGGAGTTAAAGGAAACAATTATAGTTGTTTCAAGAACTGATTGCATTTTTGTTGAACAATGTGTAAATCATTAGTGTAGAAAATTACATTCTGAGATTCACACGCTCAACAAAAGATATACACGGGAATTATGCTTCAGACAGATGCCAAGGAAACTCTTCCTTTATGAGAGATTAGAAAAATTTACACAGACTTTTTCACTCAATATCTTTCATAAAAAGAAAAAAAAACTTTTGTCTAAGTTAAATTCAACTTTTAAAGCAAAGGCAGACAACCGTTTAGAACATTTCTGAAACGGCAAACTTTTTCTCTCAAATATACTTTTGCACACATCATTACAAACAAAGAAATTGTAAATTGTGTATATAAAATTTAATTTGTTTCAAACATGTATTTTTGTCGCGATTGAATATCGTTACCACTTGGCCATTTCTTATGTTTGTGTGGATATTGCATATTTTATTTGCAGCACAATCTTAAATATTCACGCAGCCTTCTTCCTAGATTCACTACAAATGCACTTGAAAAAAGCATGAATCCATCTCAAGTACTACTTATCGATCTGCTCGTTAAAAGATTAAATTTTTTTTAAAGCAATTTTTATTGACTAGATTTGTCAAAATCGAAAAATATTTTTTATTTTCTTTTAGTCATTTTAGAAGCTACAAGAAACAAGAATGCATGGTTATCAGTAAAAGGATGAACCCAAAATACAAATTACAGATCAGGGATACTAAAATCAAACAAGTACAAAAATTGAAATATCTGAAGTGTTCTAACAAAGGATGGAAAGTGCAACACAGATCCGGAGACGTATTGGGATGGCCAAAGATGCATGTCAAAAGCTATGCAGAGTATTATTAAAACAACAATCTCATTAGTAACACAAAAAAGATTACTGGACGGTTAGGTGATATCTGTCCTCCTGCGAATGTTGGACAATCTCCTCAAAGATGAAGAAGAAACTTGAAACAACAGAAATTTGGTTCTACAGAAAGATACTGAGGATACCATGGACCAAACACGTGAGAAACAACAAGGTTTTGGAGAAAATGGAAACAAAAAAAATTTATACTTATCATCAGAAAGAAGCAGTTGAAATTTCTGGGGCACGTAATGAGGGAGTGCTTGGAGAACCTGATACTCACAGGGCAGATTGAGAGACAGAGGGAAAGAGCGCGTAACGTACTTGATGAGTTTGAGCAAGTGGATGATTGAACAGGGTTTGGCAGAAATAGCAAAAAGACAAAACTTATTAAAAGCTACAAGTGACAAGATGTGGAGGGCTATGATCGCCTACGTCGTGAAGGGACATGTCCCATAAAAGAAGTGGGGATCCTGTTCATGAGATACATACAGTATCAGATCGATCCCAACTTCATCAAGAGTTATTTGAACTTTGTTTTTGTTTACAAATGTTAAGTTTGAAACTGTCATTGATATCTGCATACTATTACGAATTAAGTAAAAGAACAAAATCACTAGACTTTTTTTTTTTTTTACAGTAAGGTTCACCTTGTGCAAGGCCCAGAGGCAACTCAAGGTAGAGGGTTACAATAAGGCAGTGGTTCCCAACCTTTTTAACATGGCGGCACACTATTGAGTTCTTTAAATTTTCGCGGCATACCCATCACAAAAAATAAATATTTTCCACTCATAAAGCCTTTTTTGCAATAAAATAATAAAAACAAAGAATATTATCTAAAAAGAATTTATTATATTTAATTTGTTTGTCTTATTAAACTTTAATTTACAACGCCTAAATATTTAATAAAAATATGTACAAAGAATCTGTAAATATTGTGAACGAGATATATAGACAATATAAACTGGTGATAAAACAATACCTAAATTTTTAATGATTCCGATTCAAGATTAAAAATGGTTAGGAAAAGGTAAAAATAATGTTTGGGAGTTAAAACCTCGCATAGTACAGTTCTGTGTTAGAACTTTTGTCTTACAACCTGTGTATTTAGGAATCGTTTTGGTATCGAAATCGGGTCTGAATTATTCAGCTCCGATGCCGATTCCCGATATTTTGAAAAACTCCTGATATTCCGATTAATCGTCCCATGACTAATATAAACCATAATAACGCTTACCAATTAGTATGCGCGAAACGTTTAGATTCCAGAGATTCGGCAATTTTGACTTGAGCGGTGTCATCATGATTAAGAAATTGAATGTCTTTATTAAACAAAATTAGATTAAATGGCTTCTATTATCTCTTCGCGGCACACCAGTAATCATTCCACAGCACACTAATGTGCCGCGGCACAGTGGTTGGGAACCACTGCAATAAGGGGTAGTTTATATGGATAGGAGGGGAAGATAAACTCTTGACTTGAAAAGGTTAAGATTGTAATGACGAGGGAAACATCCTCTAGGGTGTTTGTTCCATAGGGCAGTAGCTCGCAAGAAGAAGCTGTTTGAGGGGAACTTACTTCTTGCCGATGGAATATGGAGGGAATGTGAATGGTTTGCTAATATGTAAGTGGCATAGTGGGTCTTAGCCGTGAAGGCCAGACCTGATGGAACCAGGAGATGCAGTTCGTCCGAGCACTTTCCATGATAGCAGCAATGGTGAGAGAGAGGGATTGGAGTGTGGAAAATAATTCTTCTCCAACAAGGACTCTAAGACACTTTTGAACTCTATCAAGACAGGACAGGATAGTGTAGTCTGGGCAGCTCCGGCCCAAATGTCCTCCATTTTGGGCCTGATCTAGCGTTTATAAAAGTAGAGGATACCATGGTGTGTCGGGTACTTACTGGAGCAGTGCAGGGAGCTGATCATTTTACCTGCATCTTTGGCAATGGATCATAGAAATTCCACTTGAGGTCGGGGGTGAGTTTGAGGCCCAGTATTTTCTCGAGGCCCAGTATTTTCTCGAGGCCCAGTATTTTCTCGAGGCCCAGTATTTTCTCGAGGCATGGTTTCAGGAAGATCTCGTGAAGGTGAATCTACAAAAATTATTCCCTATTTTTTATTTTCATTTATTTTTATATACACGCAGAGCAATCAACTAGTAACCCCATCTCTTCCCCCCAGCTATGGGTTAAATAGCTGGGTGCACTAAACTCTCTAGCCTTAGTAACACAAAAAAACTCTGAATTTTGTTAACATTTATACCATTGTAAGAGAAAAAGATTGAACAAAAATGTTAAAAACATTTAATTGACTAGTTTTAGTAAATAAATATGAAATCTGTTTGTTTACAAAAGAAATGAAAAAGAAAATGCATCAGATGACACTTGAAAATTATTTTCAAACACCAAAAAAAAAAAAAAAAGCAAACAAACAGTTAAAAATACGATAATGTCTGAAATCTTTGTTTCAGTTTTCAAAACAAAGACTTTTTGTGGGAAAATTAAGTTAACAAAATAGCGAGTAAAAATTTAAAAAAAAAATAGTTGCCAGTTTTGTCTTAAGTCGGATCTTTTTGTAAGGGTCGTGTACGTAATTGTTTTTTTTTTTAGCCACTAGTGTTCGGTGGCTGTTTGTTACTGTTCTGCCAATAAAAGTCTTCTAAACAAGGAAAATTAATTAATTTTATTTTTACAAATATCTTTATGGTTTTATGACTCGAGGAACACATTTAATTTAAGATTATTAAAATAGTTTCAGTTTTAAAATGTGTATCTAAAAAAAGAACGGGTGATAAGCGTAGATTTGGAAATCTACACTTTCTAAAAGTGAAATTTTAATTTCACTTTTAGAAAGTGTAGATTTCCAAATCTACGCTTATCAATTATACGCTTTTAAATTATTTTGAATATTTAATTTTAGGTGTATTCGCTAGATAAAAACATAAATTAATTTAGAGGAAAAAAATAACTCATTGATTTTCCTTGTTTAGAAGACTGGCGTACCAGAAAAGAATTGCGGATTTGCGGTATTTTTAATTAAACTGAAGGTTTTTCTTTTCTTTTTTCTTTTCTTTTCTTTTCTTTTTCTGTTTTTTCTGTTTTCTGTTTTTTCTATTTTCTGTTTTTTCTGTTTTTTCTCTTTTTTTTCCTTTTTCTTTTCTCTTTCTTTTCTTCTCTTTTTTCTCTTTCTTTTCTTTCTTTTTTTCTCTTTTTTCTCTTTTTTTCTCCTCTTTTTTCTCTTTTTTCTTTTTTTCTCCTCTTTTTTTCTCTTTTTTTTCTCTTTTTTTTCTCTTTTTTTTCTCTTTTTTTTCTTTCGTTTCTTTCTCTTTTTTTTCTTTCGTTTCTTTCTCTTTTTTTTCTTTCGTTTCTTTCTCTTTTTTTTCTTTCGTTTCTTTCTCTTTTTTTTCTTTCGTTTCTTTCTCTTTTTTTTCTTTCGTTTCTTTCTCTTTTTTTTCTTTCGTTTCTTTCTCTTTTTTTTCTTTCGTTTCTTTCTCTTTTTTTTCTTTCGTTTCTTTCTCTTTTTTTTCTTTCGTTTCTTTCTCTTTTTTTTCTTTCGTTTCTTTCTCTTTTTTTTCTTTCGTTTCTTTCTCTTTTTTTTCTTTCGTTTCTTTCTCTTTTTTTTTTTCTTTCTTTCTCTTTTTTTTTCTTTCTTTCTCTTTTTTTTTCTTTCTTTCTCTTTTTTTTTTCTTTCTTTCTCTTTTTTTTTTCTTTCTTTCTCTTTTTTTTTTCTTTCTTTCTCTTTTTTTTTTCTTTCTTTCTCTTTTTTTTTTCTTTCTTTCTCTTTTTTTTTCTTTCTTTCTCTTTTTTTTTCTTTCTTTCTCTTTTTTTTTCTTTCTTTCTCTTTTTTTTTCTTTCTTTCTCTTTTTTTTTTCTTTCTTTCTCTTTTTTTTTCTTTCTTTCTCTTTTTTTTTCCTTTCTTTCTCTTTTTTTTTTCTCTTTCTTTCTCTTTTTTTTTTTCTCTTTCTTTCTCTTTTTTTTTTTTCTCTTTCGTTCTCTTTTTTTTTTTTTCTCTTTCGTTCTCTTTTTTTTTTTTCTCTTTCGTTCTCTTTTTTTTTTTTTCTCTTTCGTTCTCTTTTTTTTTTTCTCTTTCGTTCTCTTTTTTTTTTTCTCTTTCGTTCTCTTTTTTTTTTTTCTCTTTCGTTCTCTTTTTTTTTTTCTCTTTCGTTCTCTTTTTTTTTTTTCTCTTTCGTTCTCTTTTTTTTTTTTCTCTTTCGTTGTCTTTTTTTTTTTTCTCTTTCGTTCTCTTTTTTTTTTTTCTCTTTCGTTCTCTTTTTTTTTTCTCTTTCGTTCTCTTTTTTTTTTTTCTCTTTCGTTCTCTTTTTTTTTTTTTCTCTTTCGTTCTCTTTTTTTTTTTTCTCTTTCGTTCTCTTTTTTTTTTTTCTCTTTCGTTCTCTTTTTTTTTTTTCTCTTTCGTTCTCTTTTTTTTTTTTCTCTTTCGTTCTCTTTTTTTTTTTTCTCTTTCGTTCTCTTTTTTTTTTTTCTCTTTCGTTCTCTTTTTTTTTTTTCTCTTTCGTTCTCTTTTTTTTTTTTCTCTTTCGTTTTTTTTTTTTTTTTTTTTTTTTTTTCTCTTTTTTTTATAGCTACATCATAAATTAATTTCTGGAGAGCGATGCCCTTCTCTCTCTCAAAAATGTGTTGTCCAAAGACATGTTTTATTTTAATTTATTTTTATGCGACTTTTTTTTCGTATTTTACTAATTTGATAATTATGGTAGTTATTTTTCGACAATTTATTCGAATGTTTAATGTAAACTTTAATCCAATTCTATGACTAAATTACCTTTAAAGCCTAAAAACTGATTTTAGATGAACAATTCCTACTTTATTACCCACTCCGATTTGCGGTTTTCGGGTTGTCTAATAGATTTACAGTGACAGACATTTCAAAAAACAACACTCAGTCGAAAAGTATATGGGGGCGTTTATTTTACGCGACTAGACAGTGAATAGTTCATTGAAAATCCACATGTACAGTGCTGTTCGATAAAAGTCTTTTGATTTTTTTTTTTTTTTTTTTTTTCTAAATATCTATTCACATATGTACTCCCACTATGTGAGATTAATAATCTTTTATCTCTCAAATATTGGAAAAAAAAAATGTTCACTCTTACAATTCATCGACTTCAAACAGCTTCAATTGCGCATGTGTATTAGAGGGGTTTGTTAAGTAAAGTCATACTGCCACTGGTACTCGAATTATGCTTTTTCCCTCCTTAGCCATTGAACTAGGATTAAAGTGTAGTATCTGTTCTCTTCATCTCTAATGGTCATATTAGCCATTTCCTTAGGAAAGCTTCAGCATTCATTGACTGAGCAGCCAATGTTACTTTTAGTTAAAATTTATAAGATCTCTTTTAATATTGGGTTGGTGCATAATTATCAGGCGTTTTTGTAGGCGAGTTATTTGTTAATAAAAATTGCTGTTTTTGTTTACTTTTCTTAATAAAAATATTATTCTATTTTCAGGTTATAAAAATGTGTTGATAATCATACGCTCCGGAATAATCATTTAAAAATGTTATTGAATTATGTTTTTCTTTTTCATAAATATTGTTTCAAAAACGCCTGATAATTATGCACCAACCTAATACAATTTTTCCAAAAAGTGTTTCTCAAATCCAAGTTATTGCTCTTTCCATTATTGATGAAGGCGTCCTTCATAACATTTTGTTTGTAGTGTGGAATGTCAACATCTTTATTATGTCATCATTTTCTACTTGAGTTACAGTTATTCTTTTTAGTTGTTGCTAATGTTGAAAGTCCTTAAGTAATGCCATTTCTGCTATTTCTTACAGTTCTTTGTGATTGTGTAGCATCAGTCTATAAAGTTTGAAGAAGGATAGTACTCACTATGGCTACAGGCTTTATTTGTTCAAAACCAATTATTATTGCGCCTCCCTAAATATTAAGCCATCCTGGGTATGACGATAAACTATATCCAACAGCAAGGCCTCTGGTCAGGAGGTTTTGAGGAGCATGGAACCACCTCTTAATTGTTGGTGTTCCAAGGTCCACCCTGACACAAGGTAGTAACACCTGTTAGGGTCCCAACTATGGGCAAATAGTTAACCCCCAAACTGGGGATAAAACATTATGAAAATGTAAAAATAGGTTTTAATACCAGCAATAAATTTTTTGAGGAAAAATTATTACCAGCAATACATTATTAGCATCAATACATTTTTTTGAAAAATATATTAGCAGCAATTCATTTTTTTGAAAAAATATATTACTAGCAATAAAAAGCTTGTCAGCATTAAATAACCCATTGAGATGTTGATATGCCATAAAACAAACCAAACCAAACCCTTCCTTGTATTAGCAACTTAAAATAGTTGTTATACATCTGTAGCTAATTTCTTTGCTTTTTAATGTTTATTTAGTAATTCCCAAAATAAGATGTATATCTATCTTCAATGCACAACTAAGGTACAATCAATTTTTCTCAAAATAAATAAGGTGGAAACCACATCTGCACAAAATGGTGCTTTAGAAAAAAACATAAAAACAAGATACATCTTTTTTTTTCTAATTCCTAAAAGACATTAGATTTTCAAGAAAATTGTTGCTTGTAAAAGTCTTATAATTCTGCTTCTCCCTCCCTTAGTTTGCATGAATGTTACACCCTGCCAATACCTCATAAATAATAGACTATTCTGTCTTATTGAAAAATGGAAAAGGCATATCAGAGAGAGCTATCTGGCCTAAATGAGAAAATGAAAGCGGCATTTAATGTCTGTTTCAGTGATATGGAAAAATTTGTTAATTTCAAATCTTTTCATTTGTACCCCCTTACTTCTTAAAATAATGACCTGTATTCATATTTGATTGTTATTGTAATATATTTTGTTATAATTGTTAAGCTCAAATATTTAACAATGTGATAGGGAAATTTCTACACATATTTTATTCTCAGAACCTGCCATGAGCTTATTCAATCATTAACTGAAAAATTAATTTTCATCAGAAAATTTAAGTAGGAAAACCATGAAATTAAACTGTACACATATTCAGAAAAAAGGTTATTCAATACCCCTCCTCTCAGCCTCAAGAATGACCTTGTTAGAGGCCCCCACCCAGATTAGATTCTTATTTGTGTTGGCTCTCATGTCTACAATGGAAGCCTTCAAGGACAGTGTCTTTGGATTTTTGCGGTTGCTGTTTAGTCACTCTCTAAATGATGTTGCAGATATACAAGGTAACCATAAAGTGCACTTTAAATCTAAATTTTTTTAAAAATGCACACAAACTTTATGGACACCCTGTATTAGTTTAATCAACAGAGCGAGGATCCACATTAGGGATGACATTGTATTGCCTTAATAAACATAGTATCAGCAGAAGCCCTTAATAAACATATCAGCAGCAGCCCTTGGGATATAAAAACAAGTGAAGCCTTAAGTAACTCTCTCCTCCTGTTTTTTCCTCTTATCAAAGCATGTGCTATCAACTTTTCATACTGAAGCCAAAAGGGCTGTGGATGCTTCGCACACAAACAAACCTACCCAGGTGTGTCACACTCAGATACATTCATTAACAATTTTCGTTGTGTGTTCCATTTTATTCTTCGGAAAAGAAACTCTTAATTTCCTTTTATTTATCTTGCATTGCGAATCAATTGGTCTGTTATTTTGTGCACGTATCTTTTTCACCACCATTATTTCATGTATTGTAAAATATTCTCATACATTAATTATAGAAGTAGCCAACACTAAAACATTTTGAAAATTTTCTGGATCATGAAGGCAATTTTTGTTGGAGCAGATTTCTACTGGTTCAGGTACGACCATCCTCATCATCCAAGTGTTGGCTGTTTTGCTTACTAACTTGATGTAGTCCAATGGTTACTAGATTTGTCTTTCAGACTAATTCACTAGTGGAGTGAATTTGATCCTCACTGGGTGTCTTGTGACTTTAACCTTCTTTTAAGCTAAGTGGATGCTTGGTTGTAGATTAGTCTTGCTGACAATGTAGTGAGTTCAATTCTTGTATCAGTCTAAGCATGTTTAAATTTTACTCATTTTTGGATGAGGAATTCAACAAAACAGTTATTTTGTCTATAATATTAAAACTTTTTTCATATATATATATATATATATATATATATATATAAAATTTTTTTTTTTTTTTTTTTTTTTTTTTTGTAAATTTGTACAATTTTTGACTTTCCCAGAAAGGACTGACAACATCAAAATTTGTTATACAAAAGGAATCGGTGGTCAATTTATCAAATAAATGCTTATTGTAAAGCCTTAAAGCTCAATTTTTAAATATGAAAAAAAATCAAAATTGAAATGAGTAAAACTACATTTATTGGAACTAATAAAAAAAAAAAAAATTTTCTGGGCAGTTTGAATGGCCCTACTGCACTTCCTCTCCTGATTGTAATTTGCAGTCTGAATTTCTTTATAGGCTTTTATAACCAATACTTCTGGAACATTCCAGATACTACCATCACTTGAAACTAGCATTAAGCCTAAAGACAAAAGCTGACTCTACCTGTGAAATGTCACCCACCAAAGGCCATTGGAAATAGATTTTACCCTTAGTTAGATCTAGAAACTTGATTATTGCACTAGTTGGAGATGTAATGTGTGGAATATCATCACTATCCCACCTTCATTTTGACGCACGCGCGAGTTTTCACCCCTTCCTCTCACGTTCGGCCGGTCATAGTAGTAAACCGTTGCTCTTAGCTGAGAGTGAGGAAGATATTATTTTTTGTGCGCTTTCACTCTGACGTCACGGCAATTTAGCTTTTTCAAATCAGTCGCCCAGGGTTGTTTGACCCGGCCGGGCTGGCTCACTTGTCTCTCACTGGTAACCCCATATATACTGACAGGGATATTTTATTCGGCAAACCTTGCCTAGACCTCATGGCTCGTCGCTGTATCTTAACACATACGACACTGTCGTCACCTTATGACAGATTTTTTGTCCCGAAGCGAACATTCCTTTTTGAGCCGCTAACTTCCAGGAACTTTCGAATCCTTCAACATGAAGAACAAGCATCTTTCACATACTCTGTACTTTCTGAACCTGTTACCTAAAAAAGAATTACATACACTCACAATTATAAACTCTCGCAGTGAGTATTTTTTCCTTGCCGTATGTTTATTATGCATTACAACTGACTTTCTTCCTGAAGAACTTTTCCCGCCATAGCCATCTTGGATTTAAATTTTGGCGTGGAATTTTACCTTTTTGTCAACTACCATATTTCCAGTATCTTACTGAAGGTCTTCACTGAAGACAATTAAATTTCATTCTCTACAACATTTCCAGTAACCTTACTGAAGACAAACTACTTGGCCTCTTTTTCAACTACATTTCCAGTATTTAACTGAAGGTCTTCTCTGAAAACAAATTACTTGTTAAACTCTAATAAAATTTATGTTTGTTCTAAACCTTTCGTTGTTTTGCCTGTCTACTTCTTTTCACTTTGTATGTTTGTACGGTGGAAAGAGCACGTCTTTATATTTTCTTTTTTTTTACTTTGTTTGTGGATTCGGTAGTAGTGTGTAGCGTCTGGCACAAGGCCTTATTTTCGTAAGCCAGATCTGCACCGCTATCGGGTCCACAATAAATGTCAATGACTTGGCCAATGTAAAAAAACTAATAATAGTATACAGCAACCCATTGGTCTTGTCTCTCCTATCTGAAGATCACTTGATATAGTTCTTCTTCCTCACAGCTACCAGAGTTAGTCACTGGGTCTTCAAGTTCCTGTGATGTAATTTTAATGACAGTGAGTTCATCAGCTACAAAAAAGCATCATGGGAAGAATCTGAAAGGACTCTAAAGTTTTCTCCTCCTTTAGTGGCTAAGATTTTCTTTGCTGCATTAAAGGTTCGTTGAACTTGCTTAATCAATCTTGACTGTTCCATCCTTGTATTAGGATAGTTTGTAGATCCATGCAAAAACCTGCAAGTAAAAACATACAATTCTTGTATCACAAAAGAAATAGGGAAAAAAGAAGAGTGTTCCTTAAAGATTTTGCAAAAACAACTTTTAATTTTTAAAAAATTTTTTTTAAAATCATTCTCTAAATCTGTGAACTTTTCACCTGTTTAAGTGTTTTCCTCATGGTCCTTAAAACCATAAAAGTTACAGAAATTGGTCTAACTAAAGTAGCTGAGACCTCACCAGAACTGCACTCAGATTACTGGGTGTTACTGCCATACCATTAACATCACGACCACCCAGCACTGATTTCCATGTTCAAGAGAAGATAACTCTCCCATAGGTATAGCAATACTGCCTTTTATACAGAACCTAATTTACATATCACTATCCTTTCCTGATCCTAAGGGGCTTTATACCTTTAGTTGATCTTTGACTTCTACGAACAACCCTGGGAGACATAATCCATCTCTCAGAGTGAGTCTCTTTATTTCTTTTTATAGGAGACCTAGGTCTTAACTGATTTTCCTCATTTGAATCCTCATGACATCTCTTAGCTCAAATTCTTCCTCATTACTACTGAATACTCATCCTCTCCTCCCTTTCCTGTTCTTCATTTTCATATCTCTGGTGGTCTTCCTGATCACTCTCAATACTGGATTCATTCATCCTTTCTTGCATCGTCTGTTTATGCTGTTTCTGCTTCCTCCTCCTTTTTCGTAACTTCATGCTCTCTTGTTCTAAATTGGTCTTTGTGGGCCAGTATGCCCTGTCCATTCTTTGTTAACACAGCTGTATTAAATCCTTTTTACACCACAAAATTTGCCTTTTCAGGACTTTAATCCTTGTTCTTTCTGTTACACACACTTTCATTCGTTGCAAATTGAAGCTCTTGCTTGTTTTCCCATCAATGCAGATGGGCTTTGTCTTCTGCCTGCATGCGGAATACCTCTATAACTTAGTAGTAGTCTGGTTAAATTACTCATCATAATCCACTGGAGAGAATGCTTTTAATCCCATTTTTACTGTTTGAGCCATTCTCTCCACAATTTCATTTGACTGTGGGTGGTAAGGTTGTGTTTTGTATAGAATGCAGCCAATACGTTTTAACCATGCACATAAACTTTCTTCACAAAACTCGAGTGCATTGTTGGAACTCTATTTCTCAAAAACACTATCCTCAACACTTGCTTCCCAGCAATGGCTTTTCTATCTACAACTATAACTTCAGACTAACCTGTATACAAATCAACTCATCAGGAACAGTCCTCTACATTTAATGTAGGCATGATCTATATGTGTTCATATCCACGGCTCCATTTCTTTTGGTCAAGAGAGAATTCTAGTTTGCCTAAATTTCTTTATTTCTGCACACTTTGGGTATTTTTTAACACACTCTTCCATGTCTCTCAAATAGCCTGGCCACCATGCTTGCAATTTCAACCCCATTTGTGTAGCCAATATACCACCATGTATATCATTGTGCACAGCTTTAATTACTTTTCTCAGAGACTGTGGAGGTACTATGATATCTCCATTATATATAATTCCTTTTTGTATTGTTAATTTGTGTCTTGATTCTTTATAAGGCTTCTCAGCCATAAAGCAATTACTCCATGTAATTCTCTTTATTCTATCCATAATTCTGTTCAGCACTGGATCCTGCCGAGTTTCCAACCTTAGCTGACTTAAGGGTAATACATCCGTTTCTATCCCGTGCAAAATCCTATCCCCACATTTTTCATTTGCTTCAACATTGTTACTCTCAAAATTTAACCAAGATAATGCATCCACATGTGAAATAGTATTTCCTTTAATATATATAATGTCAAACACTATAAGCTTAATCGCCCATCTTAATATCCTGGCAGATGTGACCTTTGGCAATTTTCTTCTGGGGTTGAATATAAATTCCAAAGACTTATGATCAGATTTGAATAAAAATTACCTTCCCAGCAAAAAATTTCTAGCTGTTTTCATGCTCGGCACAAATGCCAATGCCTCCTCCTCAATATTCAAATAATTCGCCTCCAATGATATTAGTTTTCTGGATAAGTACATTACAGGGTGATCGTCCTGTGACAATATTGTGGCTATAGCACAGACACTGGCATCAGTAGTTAATGTCAATTCTTTCTGTGAGTCAAACATTTTAACAATTGGTTTGTTTATGAGTGCCTTTTTAATTTCTTGAAAACAATCTCGTCTTTTTATCGATTGAAACTCTGTATTCTTCTTCCTTATTTCATTAAATGGTTCCACATTGTCACTATATCATGGTAGATACGTTATAAAAATTGGTCAATCCTAAAAAAAGATTCTTTTTTATTTCTGGGTGCAGCTATCTTTTGCATCTTATTAATGATTTTATGATCTGGTGATATACTGCCTTTGGATATTTGATATCCTAGGTATGAAATCTTTTCACAATTAAACTCTCATTTATCCTGATTGTCATATCCACACTATTTTATTTTCTCAGAACTTGCTCCATTTTACTTTTCACATCTTCTTTATTGTATGCACTGATGCCAATGTCGTCCTGATATACAATTATATTTTTAATCCCCTCTAAAACTTTTTCGATGGATTTTTTGAAAATGTGACTTGACATTTTTACTCCAAATAGCAGACAAGTCAATCTTAGTAATCTAATAGAGCTGTTCATTGTGATGATGACTTGAAAGTTGCTATCAATTTTTACCTGATTATATGCTGACTTAAGGTCAACTATAGTAAATTATTTCATACCAACAAACAGCACACTGTTTTAATGTTTAACAAGGGGAATGAACCCAAACACCTTATCTCCACAAGTTCTTAAATCTCCATTGGGCTTGTGTATTGCTACAATGGGTGAAGCCCAATTGCTATCACCCTGGCTGAAGATTTCTAATATTCCTTGTTCCATCATTTTGTTCAGTTTAGCAACCCAAAAGGGGAGTATGTAGAACAGGAACTTTTTGAGCTTGAAAATACATGGGTTGACTGTTTTCTTTAAGCAAAATACTTGCCTTGTATCCCCTTAATCCAATATCTGGTTCTACAAACTTCATAGAATTTACCAACTTCAATGTATCCACTCTTATTATGTCAATTCCTAAAAGACAATGGCTTTTGATGTTTTCCACCACTATGATGAGTATTATCTTGAATCTATTTTTTCTCTCAAATATGCCTTCAAAGCATCTTAAAAATCAAACTGTTTCAACTGGAGATTACTTTAACTTTGGTCTACCTATTCTTTTCCAAAAATTCCTCGGTATCAACGTAACATCACCTCCAGTATCCACCTGTATGTGTAGTTACTTCGTTCAACATCACCATTTCTCTACTTTTATTCTGTGCTTATATCTCGAATACTTCCGTATTTTCAATCAGCGGATGTATATTGCATAATAGTTTCGTCCAGTCTCTGTCCACTTTCGAGAAATTTAGCTCTTTTTGCTATGACCAATCTTTTTTTTTTTTGTTGTACATTTGCTTTTATGATGGCAGCAATTTCTTCATATGCTAAATCTTCCAACACTTTGGATGACAAAAATATTTTGTGGCCTCAAACCCCACTGAGGTCAAAAACAAATTCATAACTTCATTTTCTCCTCCACTAGTGTCCTTTTAACTTCTTTACTCTTGCTGACGTTGTGAAACACCTAAGCCAGGTTTCCATATATTTTGGATCCTCCATTGTGGTTAAGTAACCGATTGGCAATCCTATATTGTTATGATAGGTACTCTCTCTGACAGATGTAGTCTCATTAAGAGAAGATAACTCTTCCATAGGTATAGCAATACTGCTTTTTATACAGAACCTAATTTACATATCACTACAAAAACAATCTCTTGGATGTTTAGTTGATCATCCACTAAAGAGAAGATTTTTAAATATTCATAAGTACATCTAAATTTAAAAACCTAAAGTAATCTCCAGGCATGGAAAACACTAATATATATATATATATATATATATATATATATATATATATATATAATGAAGAAATATAGTCTTAAAATGTGCTATATTTATGGGATAAAGTGCTCAATATCAGAGATAGAGCGTGTGTAAATAGAAAAGTGAACATAGAAGTCAACACTTAGAGGCGACAGTCTGTTTCATGCTAGATGCAATCCTCATATATATATATATATATATATATATATATGAGATAGGCATTCATGGGTCTCCCCAACTTCCTATGTCCTGAAATGACACTGCATATACAAGATATCTTATTACTTCAAATGTTATTTTTAGTGGATACCTGTATTTGAGTAGAATGGCCTGATTTTTAAACTGTGTTTATTTTGTCTACTGACTTGCACATTTGAGAAAACTTAGTAAAGAAAATGTGCCTTCTGGCATGTTCCAAACCTGCATCCTCCTTTGTAGCAGAAACCACTTTCTTATGGTGTGCTTTAAACCACTTTGCTACAGAGAACCAAACTGCCAAGGAATGTTTGTTTGTTTGTTTGTTGTTATTGGGTTTTTTTGTTTTTTTGTGTTTTTTTTTTTTTTTTTTTTTTTTTTTTTAGCACCTCTTTTCATTCAGATCCTTTCCAAAAGTCATGTCTGTTCAGTTTCACATTTTGAAAGAATTAATGTTTTTTTTATTTTTAATCTGACATATTTTATTACTCCAAATGTCACTTTTAGTGGATACCCATATTTGAGTAGAATACCCACTTTTTTTTTTTTTTAAAACTGGGTTTATTTTGTCTGTTTTTATTTGTCTATGCATTCAAGAAAACTTAATGACAAAATGTCCCCTTTTCAAAAGTAATCAACTCTAGTACTCAAAATGTCCCCTTTTCAAAAGTAATCAACTCTAGTACTCAAAATGTCCCCTTTTCAAAAGTAATCAACTCTAGTACTCAAAATGTCCCCTTTTCAAAAGTAATCAGCCCTAAGAGTCAATGTCGAAAGATAGAGCTTATTATATTATTAGATAATAAAATAATAATTTTCGTTGCTATTTATGCTGTTTATGGCAATTTTCAGGTGGAAATTAATAAACTAATTAAATTACATTATTGATTTCCAGCTGAATATTGCCATAATGGAATGAAACTCTGACTAGTGGTGACTGGACATAGCAACACAACCCATTTTATTATCTAATAATTATAATATATATTCATGCCTATCTTCTGAAAAGTACAGGGGTATTTGTTCTGTAGATGTCAAAATTAAGAATCTTACAAACTGTGATGTCATTAGCAGTCATATGAACTATGAACTCGCACTGCTTTCAGGAAGTATGTGACCTAGCAACCTTTTTAATGTTGTGTCCTCTTCAGTTAAATTTCTATTGGTTGGGTGAGAGATGATTTCTTCCAATGAAATTCTTTCTAATAAGCCCCTCCTCCTTTGAAATGTCATTCACAACAGAATTTCATTTCCTGTTAATCTAGTTTTTAATGTGTTATTATCTTCTAATTGTATGTTGTAGACATTACTTGAAATTTTGCCTGCTTGTAAAACCTGTCATTTCTCTTCCTTATCACTGATTAACAGTCTCCAACTCAATTTTTTTTTTTTTTTTTTTTTTTTTTTTTTTTAAAATTTTGGAAGAATTTACTTTGGCTTTTTAGTTATGTCTTTGAGAATATGTGATTTTTAAGGAATGTTGTTTATTGTTCAAAAAACTTTTTTAGGATCAGAAAGAGACACTTAAAATATTTATTTGGCTTGCTATAATGGCAAATTTTATGGGACCCAATGAGGAAAGAGGATTTGGAGAATTTGGCACTCAGAGGGCATAAAAGGCAAGCAGGACAGAGAGAAAGATTGAGTAATATACCAAATGAACTTTATAAATGGATGGCTGAGCATAGACTGGGAGGGATAGTAAGGAGACAAACATTACTTAGATCTTCAAAGGAGAGGAAATTATGGAGAGCCATGACCACTAAGGCCCTGAAAGAACAGCTGGAATCTGCGAGTAGCCTACATAATGAGTTTGTATAAATGCATGGAAGACCATGGTCTGGGTTGAATTGTAAGTGGATAAACATAGACTTTCAAAGGAGAGAAAACTGGAGAGCCACAATTGCTGTGTATATGTGGGTATATATATATATATATATATATATATAGTTTTGTCTGCTTGTAAAACCTGTCTTTTCTCTATCTTATCACAAATCTAATTGTTTTATTTTTGTTTTTGGGATAAATCCATTTTTACTTCTTGGTTATATCTTTTAAATCTGGAAGTGATTTTTAAGGAATGTATTCTGTTGTTACATATCAAAATGTCCTCTCTGTCTGTTCCGACAGCAGCTGAAAATTGGTCAATGTCAATTTGACAACTACAAGCCAGGGGAAGCCAGTGTAAATGAATGGGAGGGCTCGCCAATTATTTCCAGTTAGATGAGTCAGGAGAGACTGATTATTTTTAGGTCAGACGCTGTGATAATAGGTTACAAAGTTCTGCTACGTTTCTTTTTTCCATTAGTGCATTTGTAAGTAAGAGCGCCATTCGTTTTTCTACTCGTTCAATTTGGACTTGGTGTCTTTGCCTTTTTGGTGTTTTTGACTATTTCATTGGATTAAACATGTTAAAAATGCAAAATAATTTCCTGCCTCCAAGTCTTTGAAAATCCTGTTTCTTGTGATCTTCTGACTAAACAAACATTTATTTAGATGAAGGTCACAGGCATGTCCGAAAATTCTAAACTTAAAACCTTTCTCTCTGTGCTTCATTTCTGTCAAATGGTTAATAATTAATATTTAATAAATGTTTATTGTACTAATTATATTGGTACCCATTCATTTGTCCTTGTTTTATTAACTAACCTATCTATTTTATATATATATATATATATATATATATATATTATAAGTTATATGGATATGAGTTTGTGACTCTGGGTTTCACACTTTTGTGATCATCAGACAGATGAGTTTGATGATCACAAAAGCATGAAACCCAGGGTCACAAACTCGTATCCATACAACCTATTATGTTAGCTCTATTACTGATATTGAGTGCTTTCCACTAAGTACCATGCATATATATATCTCCACAGACAGACTGTATCACAGCTCATCAGTGTAGCTAGGGAGGTGCCAGGATTGAAACCTGACCACTTTGACATCAGTCAGACTCTCACACCTAAGCCATCAGCGCATGCTAGGAAGAAAGGGAATTTTTAACTCATTATATACAAGATATATGCATTACTGGCTACCAGAGTGCTCAATTCATAGTGAAGAGCTTATATATATATATATATATTCCCTCTCTTCCTAGCATGCGCTGATAGCCTAGGTTTGAGAGTCTCTGACTGATGTCAAATTGGTCGGGTTTAAATCCTGGCACATCCCGAGCTACACTGATGAGTTTTGATACAGTCTGTCTGTGGATACATATATATGTATAATCCCTTCTGCTGGCACCTGCACTCAGTAGTGTAACCACATTTAGTGGTTAGGGTCTTAGGACATTGTTTTAACTGCAGGGCTAACTCTACACTGGTCCAAGGTGGTTGTTGGTCGCTGGCCGCTTCAATCCACACCAACTCTGCCCACATTGTGTTCTTGATCTCAGAGCAGTGGAAGGTTGAATGTTGTTGTAATTGCAGCGCTGGTCCAAACAGTGGTGGGTGCCATATTAAGGAAGAATTATCTTCATAATGAAAAAATAAAAACAAAAGGTTCTTTGGGTTAATCTTCAGTTGGTTTATATAGTTCTTGGTATTAAAAAAAATTAACCCTTCTGACATCCATTTCTCTAGTGCCACTGTGCTTCACCTAATAATTTGGGAGTCAAAGTTCTTTAGAATCAGGAAATTTGGTAGCAACTGATGTGGATTCCAGAGGCACTCGATGCAGGGTTCTCTAAGTTATCTGCTTAAATGCACTTCATCCCCACACCAATTTTGGACCAAAGTGCATTGTGATCCCTTGATTCTTCAATTTTTAAATTAATCCCAATAATGGTTCTTTGTTCCCTATTTCTGCTTTCTTAATCAACTTTCTAAATTTGGAGAATTATCCACCTCCTTGGGATTAATTGCAGGGATTGCTCTTCCCCCTAAACTCCAACCTGCTTCACTTCGCATCTTGCACCACCACTCCACACAGGCAGCACCAAATTCTCCCTCTTTCTCACCATTCCATCTCTGCATACCTTCCAGGGCAGGATAATATCTGCCTCTGTGACAAATTTAATTTTTAAATTGTGTGAGCAAAATGGCATAGGTTATTATAGTCATTAATTTTAATTCTCTTGTTTCCTCAAGGAAGAAATAAAATTATTTTTTTCATTCCTGGACATTTATGTCTAGCAAAAACAAACCAGATCACCTACTCGGCAACAACAGGATCTGTTTTCATAACTTCAACTCTCAATAAGGGTTTGTTTACATTTCCCAATTTGTTTTCATCAACAAAAATATAAGCCCTCTGTCTGTCTTCTCATTAATGTTTGTTTGCCTAAATTCTCAAGGAAGAAATAAAACCATTTCTCCAAATATGTTTTCATCTGCATGGCAGACTGCTATTAGATAAAAAAAAAACCCTTTAGGAAAGAAGAAATTCAGATGGTTTCACCTTCACCAAGGAAGAAGTCTCCACTCTCTTTATCTTCCAGCTTACATTCCATTTTAGTCTTAACTCGTTCCTGCTCAAAATTAACATTTAACCACTTAGAGGCCTCAGTATCACACACACACGTGAAGGTCTGTATGGGTAAGCATGTATGCTACTGTTGGAGGGTCAACGACTAAAATGGCTCCCCCACTCCAAGTTCTTGTAAGTGAGGTGGGTTGTTAGCAACCCTGTAGAATGAAAAATAAGACTTATCAAAGGGTGGAAGAACTCTCTATGAGTCATCAGTCAGCTGTCTAGAGCTGGTGTCGCAATAAGTCACCATGGAGAAAACCACTTCACTATCAATCCTAAGAAATATGGCATTTATCAAATAAAATATGAAAGCTAACAGCATGAAGGGGGCCAAACTCTTTGCATTTGATCCCTCGCCCACTCTGGAGCAACATGAGTGACAGGTGTCACCTGACCATCATCCCGTGACTGTTCACATCAAACAAAAAATAATTCTCTACAGTCATAACTGGTTTCTCCTGCATGTGTTGCATGGTGCAAAGTTTTGTTGCCAGACATAGGGTCTTCCAGCAGCCACCCTTTTGACCTAAGGCAGAACTACCTCCTTATGGCACTTGATTTGGGCCTCTGTGTTGAGTCTGAGGCCCTCCCCAACAAATTCAGTTCTGTTCTTTAAATTTTTGCTGCTATACCCTCACCATTAGACTCATCCAACTCTTTCTGAATCCTCTGAAATGTTTGTATTGATGCTTCTGGCATGAATGCCAAGCAGTACAGCATGCTGTTTCCAAATTTCTGGTGGAGTGAATTGCTCCTTTTCTCACATATGGTGCCCAACTGACCCTACAGTACTGTTTATTTTTGATTTTGTCAATTGCAATGTGCATGAGTGAAATAAAAAATATAAAATGGTAACAATTTACCCACTGCCTTGTATGTACCATGTCCCTTCAGGATGTTGGTGAACATGGCTCTCCACAACTGTCCTTTGTAGCTCTTAATAGCTTCTGTAAATTGGTCTCTAGCTCTTTCTTATTTATGAAGTAATAACTTGGAATAGAAGTTTGAAGCATTTTTTAGCAGGTCATACTGTGTCTATATGCGTATCTGTGTGTGTCTATATGTGTGAGTGTATTTGTATATGTGTGTATCTGTTTGTGTAAAAAAAAATTAAAAAAAATCAAGATATAAATATAGATATCTCCACTTTTTGCTGAAAAAAACATAGCATGATGAAAAAAGGCCTAAAACTTAATAAAAACAGTTTTATTGTCAAAATGTTTATGCTATTATTAAGAGGAAAGACCAAAGTATTACTATTTTAAGTTTTTTTTATCCTTTCTAGGTCATTCAAAATTTTTTTGTTTTTGTGCGTGTCTGCAGTCAGCGTAATATTTACAATTAGTTTATTTGCACTTTTTTTCCTGCGAAAAACCCACTGTATTGGAAATTCTTGCAGAAATCAATTGTCTGATTTTAAGGAAACTTTCAAAACTTATTGACAAATGAATGAAATTATTTAAAAAAATTTTTGTTGTTTTTTTAGAAAATCTTGGCAAAAAATATTTTCTTTTACTTATGTTACCCCACGTCCACTTATTTAATTTCATGAAATTCCAAGAAATTAAATTTCAGTCTCAAAATTTGTTCATTAAAAGCAGGACTCCTTGGAGAATTTAAATCATCAATTTGTTTTTGTTTACTGAAAATCTGCACTGAATCATAAAATAAAAATGCAATAAAACTATGACATTATTTAATTAGAAAAAATTATAATTGCTTTTATAATTAAAATATATTAAGAACACTATTGTCTTCAGAAAAAACTTTTTTTTTTTTTTTGATCAATAATGAATTTTTGCAAGAATTGTTTTCATTTTTTAAATTTTAATTATAATAATTTATAATATTATAAATCGTTTAAAATTCTACATTACTTCAATTCAGTTTGGTGATATTGTTATTAAGTTACAAATAAATTTACAAATCAAAAATTGAAAAGCTCAGTCATTTCTGCCCAATATTTTTCAAATTTTTGATTAAACACAAAATATAAACATTCTCATTTTTTTGTAAATATGGTAGTTCATAGTGAAGAGCTTATCCTTAAAATGTCATGTGCTTTAAGAGCTGTCATACCCTATGAAAAAATTTGGTGGCCTGCAATTCTTTCATTATTCATTTGTTTCATCATGATTACATCTTTGCAAATCATCCCTTCAAAATTTTAAAGTTTTACTTTTTTAATTACTATTTCACTATTGGCTTATAATAATAAGTGTAAACAATTACATAATTAATAACAAAATTTGAAGTACCATAAAAATTTAATAAATAAAATAAGTTTAACATTTCATAGCCATTATAATAATAAAGAATAAAGTTAAAAATAAGATATTAAAAAAATATAAATTAATAATAAATAGAATACCATACATTTCATAAATGATTAACTTACCTCTATTATGGTATTTCAATCAATATCTGTTATATTTTAATTTAAGGAAATTTTACAGTATTTTAAATTTTATTTTTTCAGAAAGCATCTTCAACTGTAACTAAAATTCAATAAAATATTAGATAATTGTTGAAAATATCTTAATTTTTAAAAATTACTAGGTAGTTAAAAACTAAAAAAAGCATTCACTTAGATTTCATAAATTTATGTCAATTCTAGTCAACCATACTTAGCTGTCAACAATCAGCACATCAAAAAAACAAGATCCTGTGGTTAAGAAATGCTAGTATACTACATTTTATATGCTATAAGTAATATTTGTTTCAAATCAGATTAATTTAACTTTAAATTTGCTAATTTTCCTCAAATAATGTCACAAATATATATTTTATTTTTGGAAGATTTTTAAAACTTAGAATTAAATTTTGTTTATAAATGAGTCAATGTGTGAAGATGGCCAAATTGAAATGATTTTTTGAGAGAAACCAAAAAGTTGAGATTCCAATAAGTATAATTTCTGTTTGAAATACACCAGGATATTTTGTTTACTGGAAATAGTAAATTTAATCATTTTGCTTTCAATTAAAGCTAAAAAGAAAGCTTTTTTTTTTTTTTTTCATTTATAAAAATTCATTTTAAACCAAGGTACTGAAACTGAGTGGAGGTACCTACTCAAGTATGTTTTTCACTGCTTTTCTCTGTCCCTCTTTCCCTCAATCTGTCCTGTGAGTATCAGGTTTTCTAAGCCTTCATTACCCATTACTTGCCCCAGAAATTTCAACTGCCTCTTCCTAATGTTAAGTATTAGTTTCCTTTTTGTTTTGATCTCATTGCTGTTCACATATTTGATCCATGGTATTCTTAGCATCTTTCTGTAGAACTACATTTCTGTGGTGGCTTGTCTATTCTACATCTTTGAGAAGATTGTCCAACATTCACTACCATACAGGAGGACAGATATCACTTAACAGTTCAGTAATCTTTGTTTCTAATGAAATTTTTCTATTTCTTAATACTCTGCTTAGCTTTTGCAATGCATCTTTCACCATCCCAGTACGTCTTCAGATCTCAGTGTCACATTTTCTGTCCTCTGTTAGAACGCTTCCCAGATATTTAGATTTTTGTGCTTGGTTGATTTTAGTATCTCCAATTTGTAATCTGTATTTTGTGTTCATCCCTTTTCTGATAACCATGCATTCTGTCTTGTTATAGTTTGTACTTAATCCTTTCTTCTTGCTTTCCTTTGTTACCTTCTGTGGAATCTTTTGTAGTTTCCTTTCTGTGTTCGCTATCAACACTGTGTCATCTACATATCTTATATTGTTAATATTGTGGTCACCAGTAGTGATTAGTGACTTTGTTTTTAAATTTTAATCAATGTTCACCCTGTACAAGGCCCAAGAGCCACTCTAGGTAGTGTTACAGAGTAAGTGATAAGTGGTATATTTCATGAGGATATGTGGGGTAGATAGGGGTTAATTCTAGACTTGAAATGGTTGATTTTTTTTATCATTTTTCACAATTTTTATACTAAGTTGGTTTCTTCTCCAAGAAGAGGAGGAGGGGAAAAAAGAACAGAAAAATGTGAAAAAATAATGAATGCATTCTGGTGTACCTAAATTAGATTAATTATAAATCTTATTTTTATATTTTTAAGGAAATAATAGATTTTATTTATAATCCAACTTTATTTGTTATTACTATAAACATTAGATTTATTGGGAGCATGTTTTTCAGTTGACATCCCTGTTTTTTTTAAATGGTGAAATTAATGTTTACCAGCCTAGAGATTAAAAGTCTTATTAAAGAAAATATGCTGCCTGACTGGAATCAAATCTATATTTCCTTTACATTCACTTATGCACAATTCATACCCTTGAGAAAGCTATGAATCCATCTATTCTCCCCCCCCCCAGCTAAATAACAGATCAGATTGGGTCCTATAGCCTTGGTTGGTAACCAGTCTACCACAGAACATAACGGCAGCCTACTGCAGGAATTCTTCTGCCAAGTCATTCATGAATTGAAAAAAGACAGGATTGCCCAAGCATGTATCCTATAAGGCACCTAAGAAAGTATATTCCATGTGATTTTCAAACCAGATGAACTATCATGCTATGCTAGACTTGGCCCAGAATTTCACTGGAATATGTTCAAAGTTTTCATCTGAAATCAAGAAAATGTGAAATATTAAATAATTTGATAATCTTTTGCTTGAATTGTAAATACACACTAAATCAAATTTTATTATGTAAGACAGTTTTGTAATAAAATTAGTATTAATCAACTTAAGTTGGTATCCTGTTCCAGAAATACTGATATGGGCAATATATCAGCTGTGATATTTATCTGTATGATAATTCAGCTTGTTCCTTCCTTCATTACTTAGGCAGTTTCTATGATTGTTAAGCCCTGTCAATACCTCATAAATAATGGACTATTACATTTTGACTGCATGAAAACATGAAACCGACATATCAGAGATACGACTTTTGAAGTATTTGAATGATTGAAGGAAGGGAGCATTGTTTGCTGGATTGATTGAAGGATTTGAAGGAAAGAGGGATTTGAAGGGTTGATTGAATGATTGAAGGAAAGGGATTTGAAGGGTTGAAGGAAAGAAGGATTGAAGGATTGAATGATTTGAAGGAAAGAAGGATTGAATGATTTGAAGGAAAGAAGGATTGAATGATTTGAAGGAAAGAAGGATTGAAGGATTGAATGATTGAAGGAAGGAAAGAAGGATTGAATGATTTGAAGGAAAGAAGGATTGAATGATTTGAAGGAAAGAAGGATTGAATGATTTGAAGGAAAGAAGGATTTGAAGGGTTGAATGATTGAAGGAAGGAAAGAAGGATTGAATGATTGAAGGATCTGAAGGATTGATTGAATGATTGAAGGAAGGAAGCATTGTTTGCTGGATTGAATGATTGAAGGAAGGAAGCATTGTTTGCTGGATTGAAGGAAAGAAGGATTTGAAGGGTTGAATGATTGAAAGAAGGAAAGAAGGATTGAATGATTGAAGGATTGATTGAATGATTGAAGGAAAGAAGGATTTGAAGGGTTGAATGATTGAAGGAAGGAAAGAAGGATTTGAAGGGTTGAATGATTGAAGGAAGGAAAGAAGGATTGAATGATTGAAGGGTTGAATGATTGAAGGAAGGAAAGAAGGATTGAAGGATTGATTGAATGATTGAAGGATTGATTGAATGATTGAAGGAAGGAAAGAAGGATTGAATGATTGAAGGATTGATTGAATGATTGAAGGAAGGAAAGAAGGATTGAATGATTGAAGGATTGATTGAATGATTGAAGGAAGGAAAGAATGATTGAAGGATCTGAAGGATTGATTGAATGATTGAAAGAAGGAAGCATTGTTTGAAGGATTGATTGAATAACTGAAGGAAGAAAGCAGTGAATGATTGAAGGAAGGATTGTTCAAAGGCAGGATTGATTGAAGGATTTATCTTTCAGTGAAATGGAAAAGTTATCAATTTCAGATTTTTTCATTTGTACACCTTTAAATAAATAAATTTATTCATAAAAGTGTTTGCAAGACAGGTACTTGGCTAGTATTGATAACTTATTTTGGAAGTATCAATTTTTATGCAAAGTGTAACATGAATTTTTATAAATTCAAAAGATATAATCCATCAATACATATATTTGACTAATACAATATCCCTTATATTTGAATGAATTATTGTTTTATATTTTAATATGTGCTTTTTGATATCCTATAACTTTCATCTGTCTTTTGTCCTGAGATTTCTAACTTTTTCACATTCACAAAAACATGGTATTAATCAAGCAGTAGTGGAGGTGTGGTGGAGTAATGGTTAGTGACTCAGATTGATTAATTGGAGAGCCGAGTTCAAATTCCACTAGAGTTCATTACATTCACTTAAGTGCTAATAACCTTGAGGAAGGTATGAATCCAGCTCTTCTCCTCCTCAGCTATGGGTAAATAGTAAGACAGACTGGGTTGTATAGCCTTGGGTGGCAACTGGTCTAGGACAAGGAAACTGTGAATTCAAAATCTTTAACTACTGTAAAATAGTAGGGCAGTCTAGGTTTGTAGCTATGGTTGGCAACCAGACAAGGAGGTGGACAACTCTAAATTCAAATCTGGAGCTGGAGTCCTTAAGACAGTTCAATGTCATGTTTAATTTTGTTCTGGCAAATGATGCCAGTGCCAAGCTCTATTGGCCTTTGCTTGTCCTTTGGACAACATCAGTGGCATGGAGAGATTTGTTGCATTGCCAACTGCTGATCTCTTATAAAAACCCTGCCCCCTGAAATTGGCATAACTCTTTGGGTACAGATCCATGGTCTCTTGAGACTGATGGATACCACAAGCAGTGTTGGGAAGTTTTTCAGGATATACCTGTTTCTATATGATAAATGCACCATTTAATCTTTTAGTATCTGTTTTTTAGTATATATTGTTTAAAGTGCTCAGTCGCTAAAATAGTTTTGATGTAGACAGTGTGGATATAGGAATCAAAACTGTATGGTGATAATCAATTTCCTGCCTCAAGTAATCAGACCATAAAGATCACAAAATGTATGAAACTGACAGTTACCATGTAGTATTGATTCTTATGTCCATTCTGTCTCCTGTTCACCTGCTATACAAGGTCCTAGGTTTTAATTTGTAGGTAAGCTTTTATCATTGCAAAAGCTTGTCCAATTTTCATTATTAATATAAAATGAACACAATTTGACACTGGTGTTTGTTTTGGTGCCGATTTCTGACGTGTTTTAGATTGAAACCTTGCATCGTTTAGTTGTGAGTCACTTTATTGAATGTTGATGTTTTGTCAACAAATTAATGCCTTAAAGATGGAGGATGGAAAGTTGCACTTTCATCATCTTAGGATCTATGAATTTTGGAAAAGAGTAAGCAAAAAAAAAATCTTCCAGAAGTTTTACTTGGATCCTGTTCCATTTCTTCGGATGGTTGAAAAGTTGTTTGGCAGATTCATCAGGGTGATTTTTTTTTTTTTTTTTTTTTTTTTTAATGCTCAACCACGTCCTGGGCCACATCTCTACATTGATGAATATGCTCTGTTTGCTATCATGGAGAATAAAGCAAAGATTTGGATGGAAGAGATTGCTAAGGGTTTAAAAAACAATATATCCATTAACTTTAGGTATTTGAAGAGATTTGGCTTAGTTCACCCTATACAAAGTCTAAGGGTCACTCAAGGTTTTAATTTGTAGGTAAGATTTTATTTTATCAGATCATTGCAAAAGTTTGTGTCTGATTTTCATTATCAATTTAAAATGACTGCAACTTGACATTGGCATTTGTTTGGTGCCAATTTCTGGTGTGTTCTAGATTGAAACTTTGCATCATTCAGTTGCAAGTCAGTCATTGTTGAATGTTTGTTTTGTCCACAAATGAATGCCTTAAAGATGAAGTATGAAAAGTTGCACTTTCACTATATTATGCTCTAAGAATTTCTGAAAGGACTGTTGGAACTGCAACAAAAAATCATTCAGAAGGTTTATTTGGATAATGTTCCATCTTTGGATGGTCAAATAGAGGTTTGGCAGATTTCATCAAGGTGATTTTTAACCTAAATGATCGACTACCCTTTGGGTGACCTTTTGATGTTACTGAAGACACTCTGCTTGCCATTGTGGAGAATAAAGCATAGATTTTGATGGAAGAGATTGCAAAGAGTTTGACAATCGATATCTCCACTACCTTTCGGCATTTGAAGAGAAGAGACTTGGCTTTGTTTCCAAACTCGACATGTGGGTGCCACATTCTCTGACTGAACAAAACAAGCTCAATCATGTTTCTGTGACAATTTCTTTACTGTTACATCATGAAATTCTTGGACAGAATTGTCACTGGTGATGACAAATGGATTGTTCATGATAACATTCGATGCAAAACAATGTGCAGAAAGCATGGCTAAAGTGGACTTGCACCCAATGAAGGTGGTGCTGTCTGTTTGGTGGGATTGCATAGGTATAATTCCCTTTGAGCTTCTTCCAGCCAGCAAAACAATAATTACACGTAAGTTTTACAATCAACTTAGCAATTTTATTTTAATTTGACGGTGAGCTTTTTTTTTTCTCCTTTTTAAATTTTGGTGTTGAGTTTTTTTTTGTTTTTTTTTCACTTGGTTCAGTCTTTTCTTTATTTGAGGTTGATATTTTCTTTTTTAAATTTGGGATTGAAATTTAAATAAGCTATGATAAGATGTGCAGGTAGTGTGACAGTTATCAGTGTCGAAAAGTCCAAATTCTGGCCGAGTCTCTTGCATTTACTTTGCACTATTGCCCTTGGAAAAGGCAAGAATCCACCTCATCTCCTCCCAGCCACGAGTTAAATACCAAGGTAGACTGGACTTTCTAGCCTTGGGTGGTAGCAAGTCTAGAAAAAGGATAACCTATAATTCAAGACTAAGGAGAATGCAATGAGAAGCCACTATATCTTTTACAAGAAATCAGGACAATTCATAGATAATAAAGAAAAGGAAGCTGTAGAGAGCCATGATTGCCTTCATCATAATCCTGAAAAACTTTTTTTTTTCTTTTTTTTAATCATTTCTCTCTAAGCAAGGCGATAAAGTCACTAAGATGTAAGAGGTTACTGTAAGTGAAGGAATCTAAGAAAATGTTGCCGAGGAGAAAGGAGAGGATTCAGGAGACAAATGATGACAATTGATGCTGCATTTAAATTTTTGAAGATTGTAGTTGGCCAGAAAGCAAGAATCTGGAAGAGAGTTTCAAGAGCAAGGTGTGTGGTACAAAAAGCCTTTACACTATTTACATTATTCAGACTATTGTCCTCATCTTTGTCGCCATAATTATTATGTTTCGGCTGTTATACGCTCCGGCCTTCTTCAGGTGGTTGGAATGTCGAACTGAACCCTTTATTTCGCTCACTGGGGTAGACTGTTCTAGTTCCATGTACCATGTTTAATGGATGTCAGTTATCTCCTGTTAATTCCCCTCTCCAAGTTCTCCACTGCCTTAACCGGGTATTGAATTCAAGGGCACATGGCACAGTGGATAAAGGCGTTAGTTAGATCCAGTGACAAGACCCAAAGAGTGTGAGTTCAATACCCAGTTAAGGCAGTGGAGAACTTTCAGAGGGGAATTAACAGGGGATAACTGATAACTGACATCCATTAAACATGGCACATGGAACTAGAACAGTCTACCCCAGTGAGCGAAATAAAGGGTTCAGTTTGACATTCCAACCACCTGAAGAAGGCTGGAGTGTACAACGGCTGAAATGTTGTAATAATAAATATGGCGACAAAGATGAGGACAATAATCCGAATAATGTAAATAGTGTACATAATACCTCATCTCAGAAATATAGACAGATACAAAAAGCCTTTAGAATAGCATTTAAAATAGGTGAAAGTGAGAAACTTTTGAATACTGATTGGCAAAAATGGAATAAAAAGTCTCATTCTACAACAGATCCTCTAGAATTTGTAAAATATTTTTCTTTTAACAAATTTATTTATAGAGTTACAACATACATAAGTTATGCATTTGATTACAGATTAGAACTGACTGCATTGTCAGTAGAATTTAATTACATTAACATCCAGCCCATATCATTCTAATAGTAAGCTTCAACAAGTCAACCACTCATTCATTCCAATATAACACTTACTCATTTACTGAGGAATATCTGTCCAATCATATGAAAGTACCTCACAGCCAATATAACAAAATTATTACTCACTAATTCACTCATAGTAACACTTACTTGATATCGGTGACTTGTAGTCATTACAATAAAAAAGGTAATGGTTAATATAAAAACAGTAAGACTTAATATTGTAGTTGCATTTCTTTTCAACAAAAAACAAATGATACAAAATTATTGACAAAAACAAACATTTCATATGGCAAAAGTTGCACCAAGTCAAAAGATTACAGTTTATCATGGGTCAGGAGGTTATATTGTATCATTTAAGGAGAATATTTGGCACTACATAAATTGACTAGTCTGCTGTTTTTTTTTGTTTTTTTTTAAATTTTATTTAATTTATTTTATCAATTTTTGTAGATTTATTATATTCAGTAGACTTTCCCCAAGCCACAACATTTGTAACAAAACTTGATTTTTATTCTAAAAGTGTCCTGCTCAAAAATACAATGTCAAATTGATCCCCAACTTAGTTATTTGTACTTCAGTTTTATGAATGTCAAGTTAGAAACTGTACTTATTTCAGCTGCCAGTTTTACTTTGTCGGACCTATCCAAGTTACTATTAAGAATGGAGTAAATAATTGTCATCACAATAAATACTTAGTTGGGAACTGATTATATCGGGAAGGTTGTTGAAGAGAAGAAATAATATAGGTCCAAGGATAGAGCCCTAGGGGACACACACATTAATGTGAAAGGATCTAGAAGAGTGGCCATTCAACACACCCTTCAGTACATGATTTGTTAAGAATGATTGGATTTAGCCAAATAGATTTACATTCATTAGACATTCCTCAAGCCACAGAATAAAAAAAAACTTAATGTTTATCATTTTAGAAGTGGAGATCCTGCTCATATTATAAATGTTAAATTGATCCTTAACTTCTTAAGAGTTATCTGTATTTCATTTTTATAATTTTCAAGTTAGAAACTGTTTATATCATTAATAAGTGCATACTGTTACAAACTGAAATAAAAGGAAAACATCAGTAATACATAATTATCAATGATGTAAGGACAGTTTCAAATTTGTTAATAAAAACAAAGTATGGATACCTCTTTATGAAGTCAGGGATCAATTTGATAATGTGTTTATATTATTCTAAAATGATTAAAATAAAATCAATATTTTTTTTTATTCTGATAAATGTTGGGACTTGAGGAAGGTTTAATAAAATTATAGTCCCTCTCAAATTTTCCCCCTTTCTTTTATTTTCTTTATTTTTTCTTGTTTTATGAGGGGGTCAGTCAATTTAAGTAGTGCTGAATATTTTCAGTTTACTAAATGAAGAAAAATATTCTAATTGCTGTACAAAATTGAATTTAATTTTCAAAAGACTTTGCATTATAACCACAAAATTGCATATTTTTAGAATTGAAAACAATTTTTATGAAAAGAATGTAAAAAAAAGTCTCAACTTTATATAACATGAACATTATTATCAACATTTAAATATACCGAAAACTTTCAATGTTCAGATATAAAACCATAAACCAATGAATGAATAACAATATATACAAGCAAAGTGTGCCAAAAAAAATTTATCTTAAAAAATAAGCTTGATTATTTTTTTTTTTTAAGATAAGCTTTTTTTTTTTAAAAAATAATTACAAAATTTGATTTAAAAAAAAAAAAGATAAAATTTATTTTCTTTGGCAAGACTCAATAAAAAAAAAGGAATTTTTTTTTTTTTTTTTTTTTTTTTTTTTTCAAATAAGTGAACCACTTATATATTGCTTTGTTTTGGGCTTGACAATTTTGAGAATATTTTAAAGAGCCTCAGTTTCCTATATTTACCTACCTACCCATGAGGGTAGGATGTGCCCCACAGTTTCTTCAATATGAGAGTGACACATACATATATATAGTCAAGTAGAAAATTTACCCAGTTTCCATAACCAGCATGATGCAGTTATCAGGATATTCAAACCTTTCTAATTTGGTGCAATGGGGGAGGTATTGTTGCATGTTTGGAATCTCTGGGGTCAGGTTTGCCTCCTGATTTGCATCCTGCCCAAAGGCAAGAACATGGCACCATGTCCTGAATGAAAATGAGAACATGGCTGGGAAGAACAGTTTCTGCACTCTGATCCCAGCCTAAGTGCTAGGAAGAGTTGGTATTTATTCACTTCCCCATGGAGGTAGAATATCACAAGGTCCGCCTAAAGCGGATGCCTATATACCTAGATATGGGCCAAAGACAACAATTGTCCAGTCCTGCAAATCACTGTCACAGAGATGTTGGTATCTGCCAACTCTCCATCTTTAATGAAAGAGGTACTGCTACTGGGTTAGCATGGAGAGGAGGAGACCCTCTTTGGTCACGGACAGAGGGCTGGCTAAAGAATGGGTAAGGCTGGGCTAAGGGAAGAAGACAAATCACCAGTTTGCAATTAAATAATTTTTTTCTTTTTCATGTTTGTTATAATCTCCTTCAAACTAGATCTCTTTCTGATTTATTCCATATCAAAGCCTGTTGGCTGAATGTCAATACTGTAAAATAAAAAAAGTTGCTCTCTATGCAGGGACTTCAAGCATCACATCTGACTCGCAAAACAAATCCACTCCAAAAAAATACACAATACAAAATGAGCCAATCACAAACATTTCTGATGAACCAAAAGGAGGAAAACAAAAAATGCTGAGTCATGATCCACCCTCACTGCTTTTTAAGGATGCCACTCAAGACACTGGAGCCCAGTTGCAGATGAGTGGGCAAGCTGTCGACATCATCATCTGTGACCTTGGTCAACCGACCTGACATGCGCATTAACTCCAGACCCTACCGACTCTCTCCTTCCTTCAAGTCACTTCCCTTGCTCGCAAAAAAACATTCCGCCTTAATTCTCTATATTGGCTATACAAAAAATTTTATCCCAAAAATTCTTGTCTTTCTTTTCATCTAACTGGCAGTTTCGTTTGTTCTCTAATGCTACCATACATGCATTTATAACAGGTTTTTGGGTCAGTGCAGGATTTTTAAAATAGGCTTTAAAAAAGAATTTTAAAAAAATATTTAAACAAAAAAATCAGAAAAAAAAAATGGATTTAAAACAGGATTTTAAAAAATAATAATATTTATTGTATATACTTACGTATAAACCAATATGAATATAAACTAACCCATGTTATTCCTGAGATATAAACAAAATTCAGATCTTGTGTATAATCTGAGGCAACTAACCAACACATTGTTCAGAAGCTATGATTTCATAAATTCTCACAAGTGGACAATATTTTTATAAAGTTTTAATATTTTGATATAGTGATATTTCAGTGTTCTAACATAAAATGGAGCAAATCATGCTCGCCATCACCCTATGTAACACCTGGATTTGACAGCAGGGTGGGGTAAAGGATGTAAATGAGACTATCAAGGAGGGTAAACATAGACAGGCTAGCCACATCTTTCATCTCAGAAACAACATGTAGACTATTATAGTGACAGTGTAGACACCAAAGCAGTGGAAAATAACTAGAAGGGGTCAAGGGTGGTGCAACAATCTGACGCTATACCTCGGCTACACATGACATATGGTCAGAGATTGGAAGTGGTGAAGGTCAGCCAGGGTGTGGTTTCGCTAACAGGAGTGAGAAGGTCCTCGATTTGGACATTAAGAGTGTTACATTTGTTTTGCAACATAATTACACAACCATTTACCATTTCATCTGTTTTATAAAGTTTCAACAAGTTTATAGAGTTTTTGTTTACTTCCTTTTCGCAGACAACAATAGCGCCATCTTCCAAATGTAACAGGATTTTATTTAACATGCAAATTGAATGAAATGTGTGCCTTAAAAAACTTCTAGAATAAATAAAAAATAACAGGGTATCTGTATAAATGCAAATTGATTAGAACATTTAATAAATGAAAATTAATTACCCACATAGCCAATTACATGCTGTGAAAAATTAAAGCATAAAAAAAATATTCAGTGCTAAAAATATTCTGTACAATGCTTGTAAAATCTAAAAAAAACAGTGTTTCTTTGTAAATTAGTCACTAGGTATTTTGGCACCTTTTTACATAGATGTTGAAGTTTGTGAAAATTGGTAAAATATTGGCTTCAAATGTAAGTCTATTCCCCCAATTTATTGTATTTTTTGTTAAATATTTCTCAGCTTATACGCATGTATATACAATATAGTGTAGTAGCAGATGTTCAAAAGTAACAACAGTAGGCTCTTATGAAAAAGAAATATGCCTTTCAGAAACTAAGCAAAGTATTTAGATAAAGCAAATCTTTTACTATTACGCACCTGAAACAAGGATCAAGAGTCATTCAAGTTAAAGGGTTACTAAATGTGTTTTTTTTTTTTTTTTTTTTAATGATGTACAGGGAGAGAGCAAGACGTGCTTATTATGAGGTTATGTAGGATAGATAACACTTAGCCCTTGACTTGACGAGGTTAAGATTTTAATGATCAGGGAAGCATCAGTGGGTCTTAAGAATCTTTCAAAATAAATCAAGAGTAACAGAATATTGGTATCAATACAAATCTATTGAAACGTTAAATAAATTCTAATTATGGAACTGTCCATTCACATGTTGGGAGAAATGAAGACAGAAATAAAGACTGGATACAAAAATATTCTTTAAAATGCTTGTAAAATCTAAGTAAAACAGTATTTCTTTATAAAGCAATCATTTCAGACATTTTGGCACCTTTTTACATAGATGTTGACGTTTGAAAAATGGTAACATTTTGATCTTGAATATAAGCTTACCTCCATTTTTTTTTTTTTTTTTTTTGTCACCTATTTCTTGGCTTATACATGAGTCTAAGAACTTAGTCATTCAGTGGTTATTATTATCTTTATAAAATACAAAATACGTTTGTGACTTTCTTCATATTTACTAAGATTTATTAAGTAAAATACACATCCCAAAAAGGAGAGGTAGAAGATTGTATTCCAAGAGATTTCAAGTACGAATATTTGCTTGCTTTGAAAATCAGCATTCAAGACCCTGGTTTTGGTCAGAACTTGAACCTTTATTTCGAAGGGCATTCTTCATGAACATACCTAACAAGCTTGTTTAACTAAATAGAAGAGGGATAGAAAGGGGAAAAGCATTAATTAATACAATAATGGATAGGAAGTTGTGGAGAGCCATGATTTTGGGAAGTGGGCCAATCTGAGAATTTAAAATTATTTCGGTAATTATTGTTTTTCCAATAAAATACAAAATACATTTGTGAATTTCTCCAAGAACTTCTTCATATTTATTCGGCTTTATTAAGCAAAACACAAGTCCCAAATAATGAGGTATAGAAGAGTCTATTCCATCAGATTTCAAGTTAAATAAATCTTGCTTGCCTTGAAAATCAGCATTTGGGATTCTGGTTTGACCAATATTTACTAAAAAAAGGAAATTCTTCATGAATATTTATCATTGCTTATCAATAATTATGCTGCTTTTTTCTTTTTCTTTTTTTTTTTTTTTACACTAAAGTTCATTCAATACAAGGCTCAAAAGCCACTCATGGTAGAGGGTTACCAAATGGGGGTGTATGATGTCAATGAAAGAGGAGGGAGGATAGCTAGCAATTGATTTCAGTTAAAGTTAACATTGTAGTGTCAAGGGAAGCATCCATGTAGGAAAATAGACTTTTACTCGGAAATAAAGACTGGGTAATAAAATCCTGTAAAATGCTTCTAAAATCTAAGTAAAATGGTGGTTCCTTGTAAAGCAATTATTTCAGATATTTTGGCATCTTATTTTTTATTTATTTTTTTTTTTTTGTTGAAGTTTTTGAAAATCAGCAAAATATTGGCTTCAAGTATAAGCCTACTCCCCAATTTATCATGATTTTTTTTTTCATTTTATTTATATTTTGTCCTATATTTCTCAGCTTATATATAAGTAAAAACAGTAAAACAAAATTTTCTCTACTAGTACCAACACCACTAATAATATAATATCTTGATCCAGATGACAATATTACTAAACAGAATGTTCATTTGAGTATAAGGAGACATGCATTTAATCTTCAAATAAGAGTAGATAGGTTCATCTTTCATCTGGTTCACACTCCTTCTTGGTTTTTAAGCAGGAGAAGAGGTTTGTTTATTTATTGTTTCCTGTTTAGGATTGAGTTTCTGATTCCTTCTAAAGTCTACTTCAATTCTATACTTCTGTTGTCTCTGAACTCTGAAATTTTATTCACGAATTATTTATTTTTTTCTCTCCTTCTCCTGAAAAGGAGTCAATAGATTTGTCTATTGTTAGGTTCACACTCTTGTCTCATCTTTTGAACAGGAGTAGAGGTTCATCCCTTGTTCAAGATTTAGTTTCCAGCTCCATTTTTTTTTTCTCTCTTTCCTTCCAACTAAACCTATTTACAAAGGTGATGGAAAGGGCCAAGTAACTTTTGGTTTTCTTGAAAAATGCTTTAAAAGACCCAGCAGGGTAACCTGGCAGCTTGTTGGGTCATGGAACAATGTTTTGATTTTGAGAGATTTTCATTAAAAGGCATTTATACTTTATTTTCTTTGCGTTTCACATTGTACCTTTGACATCAGTTATAGTTAGTCACTTTTGTATATTTTGTCTACCCACACAGATAGAAACTGGACAAACAAGACGACAATATTTGAAACACCATACACTTGTGTGTTTTAAGAAAACATGTGTATATAAACGTATGCTAGAAAACAGATGAAGAATTTTGAACAATAAACAAATTGGCTTATGCCCACTTTTTTTTTTTTTTTTTTTTTTTTTTTTTTTTTACAGTAAGGTTCACCCCATACAAGGCCCTGGGGACACTTGAGGTAGAGGGTTACATTAAGGGGTAGCTTATGTGGATAAATGGAGAAGATAATGGTTGACTCTAGACTTGAACAGGTTAAAATTGTAGTGATTGGGGGGGAAACCTCCTCTTGGGAGTATCGGTTCCATAGGGCAGTGATTTACGGGAAGAAGCTGTTTGAGTAGAAGGGAATACGGAGGGAATGAGGGTGGTTTGCTACTATGTAAGCGGCATGGCGTGTCCTAGCTGTGAAGATCTGACCTGGTAGAACCAGGAGATGCAGTTTGTCGGAGCATGGTAGTAGTGAGAGACTCGCCACATCCCACCTGTGAGAGAGGGGTGGAAAATAATTCTTCTCCAACAAGGACTTGGAGACAGTTTTGAACTTTATCCATCATGTTGGAACACTAGTTCCTGTACAATCATTAAAATTAAGCAACATCAAGCCTGGTCAGTAACTAGATAGCTGACTGCTTGGGAATAACAAGTGCTGTAAGTTTGGATGTGTGTGTGTGTAGAGTAACGGATAATGGCTTGGAACTGTTAATTGGAGAGCAGAGTTCAAATTCCAGCTGGTTCATTATATTAACTTATGCAAAAATACCCTTTGGAAAGGTAGGAATCCACCTCTTCTCCCCCAGCTATGGGTTAATTAGTAAGACTTCTATCACTAAAGCCATTATTATCTCAAGATAAAAACTGTATACAAATATTTAGATTTCGGTATTAAATAACACCTAGAGGTTGATATGCCGCAGAAGTGAAACAAAAATGACCAATCAATAAATGAATTAACATTCATTACAAAAATTCAAGGCTAGATCTTTTCGTTAATTTCTTTCTTTAACAATTTCAGAGCCGATGTTTTTGTTTTGTTTCTGGGATTTTATTTTTTGGATATGTGCAGGTCAAGGACTGAACAAGAGATTTCCTATGAACTCGATAACATCAAGGGAATGCCGTAAACAAAGCCTGAATTTCAACTCGTGAGCCTAAACTCGCAGGCTAAGAGTTTGAATGTCATTTGGAGAGAGCGTCTGACCAGTGAGTAATTGTATGGAAACCTTTGTCCAGTATCAGATATTTTCAAAGAGTGTAGAGTCAGATTCAAAGAGAATTGCCAGAGAGCAAAAGATGAAATTGTCTGAAGTTCTTTTGTAGGAGCCTATGAAAGCAGATGACAGTATAAACTGAAATCCCTCTGACCTGCTAAATATGATGAACAATAGAATTGGATGATGACAGATCCACAGGAATCTATACAAGCAATGCAACCTGATGATGATATATGTATATATATATATATATATATATATATATATATATATATATGTGTGTATATATATATATAAAATTTTTGAGGCATGGTGGAGTAATGGGTAGCAGCTCAGAGAGCTGAGTTCGAATTCCAGTCAAATCAATTACATTCACTTATGTGCTTTGGGAAAGGTGTGAATCCTCTTCTTCTTCCTCCAACTATAGGTAAATAGCAGGACAGACTGGGTTCTATAGCCTTGGATGGTAACTGGTCTAGGAGAAGGACAACTCTGAATTCAAAACCTGTGGAGGGTTGTTTGGGAACCTTGTGGCATTCAGTGCACCAGGTCCCTGTATTCATCCCTCCAAAAAGTGTGGATGGCCCTGCACAAAGCCTTCACCACTATAATCACATCATATGTGCTGGTGTCTGGCTGTCGGTTCATAGGAACTGAGCTGCTTGACCCTCATACGTCAAATATGACCGGAGAGTCCACTATATATATATATATATATATATATATAAAATTCCCAGCATCTCCTTTTTGTTTGCATGTGTACTGATATCAAAATAAACTTAGTCTGATGAAGCCCTAAAGGATGAAACAAGTCATATGAAAACTTTCCCCACTTTGTCATAGTTCTTTCCTATATATACATACATTGATATTTTTTTTTTTTTTTTTTTTTATAAGCGTATCACCCCAAGCAAGGCTGGAGGCCACTATCGTGCAAGGTGTTATAGAAGGGTTGGAGGAAGAGCAGATAGGAGTGGTAAAGGAGAGGATGTGGAGAAAGAGAAAGACAGTGGGTCGATCAAGGCAAGGGGGTTACAGAAGATTTGGAGCGAGAGCAGATAGAAATGAAAGGTGAACAGATATGGAGAAGGGAAGTGGATAGATCAAGGCAACTGGAGATGTCGATTGACGCTACACTTAAACCGTTGGCGATTGTATTTGTCAGGGAAACAGGAATAAGGAAGGGAGTTCCACAGGCAAGATGTGCGAGACATGAAGCTATTGGAGTAGAAGAGACGTCTACATCTAACAGTTTCAACGGTGAAGGGGTGGGAACGGGATGCCAGCCTCGTAGGACGTTTAAATTCATGAGGCCTAGGGACAAGCGAAAGCAGCTCCTCGGAGCAATTACCGTGAAAGTATTTGTAAAAAAGACAGAGCGACCAGTACAGAGGCCAGAGAGAGAGATCCGGGAACCCCTTCCTAAACACGAAACAAGGTTTGAGCCTCTAATCATTTCCAATAGAGTGGGGAGGAGTGTAGACCGGGCGGTAGGAAAGCCTACCTACTCCTATATGTATGTATGTATGTATGTATGTATGTTTTGTGTGTGCAAATAAAGACAACAGGAAATCTTAGCTGGTGTGTTTCATTCTCTGACAGACTTTAACAAGGCAAATGTGAGGATTTTATTTTGCAACAAATATTTATAAACAAAAGTAAAAATGTCAGTTTTACAAAATGTCTAAATTTTAAGATGCTCATAAATATTCATCAGGCTAATTGGAAAGTCAAGGTAAATTATGGAAGATGCTAAGTGACACAATTTAATGTCTAATAAATGAAAGTGATTAAATGATGTTGATTTTTTTTTTTTATACACACTCACACAAATGCATTTTGTGTATGTTGGAAAGTGCGAATTTGTAAACAATGACTATTACTGCTAATACTGCAAAGATCTTCTATGAATTGAGCACTGTCTGTCATTGGGGTGTTTATTCGAAGAATAGGTACATAAAAATTTGCCTTCCTCTCTACTGGGCACTGATAGCTCGGGTAAAATCTCCAACTGATGCCAAATCAACTGGGTCTCAATCCCAGCTTGAAGCAATTGGATGTTTAGCCACACTGATGAACTGTGATACAGTAAAACAGTCTGTCTGTGGATTTTATATATATATATATATATATAATGTGTGTGTTATGTCTGACATCTTTTATCTAATAATATACACAGGGATAAAAAAAAAATGTCCTTTCCACTTGTTACTCTTTTTTTTAAGAGCCAGTGTCTGACATCTTCACATGATATAAATCCAAAATCTCTTTTTCAATTAAGTTCATGCACAGTGTAACCCGGATATAAGAGAGATTTTCTCTGGTCCCAAATTAGAGCCTGTGTTAATGTATATATAATAGACCAAACCCGGATATAAGAGACTTCTTCTCCAGTCCCGACAACTCTCTTATATCCGGGTTACACTGTATAAAATTTAAATACAGTGTAACCCGGATATAAGAGAGTTGGCGGGACTGGAAAAGTATCTTATATCCGGGTTTCTCTTATATCCGGGTTTGGTCTAGTTTGTTTTATTAACAGAGGCTCTAATTTGGGGCCAGAGACAATCTATCTTATATCCGAGTTCCTTTTATATCCGGGTTACACTGTACATTTTTTTTCACCAACTGCAACATCACATGTCATTTGCATTATATCACATTTTTTATTTACATTTAACATAAGCACATGTTTAGAACTAGTTGATGCAATCAATCCTTTTTAAGGATTTATAATATTGACATTACCAATTTTATACTAATCACAATGTTCTTTGGTATCAAAACACATGGCAAAAAAAAATGGTATTCTTTTTGACATTTAAATCCGACATTAATTTTTTTTAAAAATTTCCTTGAAAAATTGTTTCACTTTTGAAATACAGAAAATTGTTTGAAAATGTATTTAGACATACTGATTTTTCTTTCCACAGAATCATTTAACATTTTGATTTCTACATCCATATTTCTCTACAGATTTGGACTTTATTCTTCAACAATATCAAAAACAGTTTTCTTTATTTATATAGACAAATCAATAAGTGTCCATAGTTGATTAAAAACATTTACACAACTTTTTTTTATAACTTTCTTTGGTAATGTAAGTAACCTAATACTCACATAAATCAAATATTATACAATGAAAATTTCAGATCAGAATTCAGCAAGTACTGAGTCAGCCAAGCAGCTTATTGTTCTTCTCTGTCTCATGTGTGTTTGTGTTAAATCCAAAATCTTTGAGCATGAAAAAACCCTAAAATTTAGTTTCTACCATTTCATTGAAGTAATTCTTTTGGACAAAAACACTATTAGCAAAATCAGTTCTACATTCAATTTTTTTTAAAAAACTTATTTCTTTTTACTATTTTTCACACAGTACAAGGCTCGAGAGCCACTCAAGATACAAGCTTACAATAAGGTTGTTGTAAGTGTGTATAGGGAGGGAGCAAAGTGCATATTATGAGGATATGTAGGATAGATAATGGTTGACCCTAGACTTGAAGGGGTTAAGATTATAGTAATCAGGGAAGCATCCTCTTAGGAATTCATCCCACACTGTAGCAGTTCTAGGGAAGAAGCTGTCTGAGTAGAACTTCTTTCTTATCAATGGAATATGAAGGAAATTAGGATGAATCTGCTCAGTGTATGTGGACTGGTGGTCCTAGCTGTGAAGATTTGGAATGTCATTTGCGGGAACATCTGCAATGAAACTAGCAAGAGGTTATCAACATTTCATCTGTGGGGAAAGGAGTTGTAGAATGGGAAACACTTTATCACCTACAAGGCCGTTCAAACAATATTGAACTCTGTCGAGGCTGGAAAAAGAGAGCTTTGCATGCTGTTCACTTTTCCTGAATTAAATTGTGGAATATGGTTGTTTACCTTAGTAAAAGGCATGGTAGAGTAATGGTTAGTGGCTTGGATTGAGGAATCGGAAAGCAGTCCAAATTCCAGTCAAGTTTATTACATTCCTTTACATGTTAATACCCTTGGGAAAGGTATGAATCCGTTTTTTTCTCTCCCCACCAACTATGGATAATTAGCAGGACAGACTGAACCCTATAGCCTTGGGTGGCAACTGCCTAGGAGATTAAAAATTCTGAATTCAAAACTGTATATCGCCCTGGTGAAGCACATACTATGCAATTAAAGACAGAATTGTTCACACTGATTACAGTTGACACTTAACTGCTAGCATATTCAAAATGTCTTATATTGATTTTTCTCACCTCCAGCCATGAATAAAATAGCAGGACAGACTGGGTCCTATAGCCTTGGCTGGCAACTAGTCTAGGAAAAGGAAACTGAATTAAGTGTGTATACATGCGACTAGGAACGGCTTGTGAATCAAACTTTCTACTGAAAATGTTTCTGCACATCTGAATGAATGTGACCTCTGCTGCACCGAGTCAGTTTTCATTCAGATGTGGCATTAAAAGGAACCCAATATTCCATAAGGAACAAGAGGAACTAACTAATTTTATAAAAAAAAACAGTACAGATATACCCACAGAATCTTCAGTCGAGCATTCTATATTGATGTCAGATTCTTAATCCAGAAATACCAATACTTCATTACCAAAAATGTAAAATATTATTTCTGCACAATACAATCTAAAACATTTATTTTATTTGTAAAAGGATTTTTATAAGTTGTTCTCTCAGCAAATAGCTTTAGCCAATTAGGTAAGAACATGTTCATTAAGATTTTCATTATTTTGGTAGTTGTAGGTGCTTTTGTCAGTTTGCTTTTTGACAAATGCTTTTTTAAGTCCAAACAATTTGGGGTTTGAGAAGATAAAAAATAAAATGTTTTACAATTCCTATAAAATGGGAATTTGGAAAATAACTAAAAAATTTGAACTGCAAAATATGCAAAAGAATTTTTGCTTTTTTTTTTCCCCTTAATTTGTATCTATAAAAAGAACGTATCAACATAAAAAAAGTCTTATATATATATATATATATATATATATATATATATATATATATATATATATATATGACAAATGGAAAATTTTCATTGAGACTCGATTTGATTATAAGTTATGTGTGTGTATTTTTGTGCACGGTTAATATGCTTAATACACACACACACATATATATATATATATATATATATATATATATATATATATATATATATATATTCTGTCTTTCGTTTTGGGATCTTAGGAACCATAGAAAGGTGAAATGCGTTATCAAATTCAGTTCTTTGTAAAAAGCATAACTATATCTGATTTGTGTGAAATGAGCAATTCTCTACATTATTTGCAATGTTCTGACTATTATCCTCATCTTTGTTGCTGTATTTATGATGTTTCAGACGTTGCATATCCCAGTGGATAAAAATGTTGGTTGAAGAAATCCAGTTCAATACCTGGCTACAGTAGAAGTGAACAAAAACTTTGAGAGTTGAGTTAAAGGGAAATAACTGAGATATTCAAAAGAAGCATGGCATGTGGAACTAGAACAATCTACCTGGATGAAAGAAAAGGTTCAGTTCGAAATTCCGGTCACCTGTAGAAGGTCAGAGCATACAATGGCTAAAATGTCATGAATATACCAACAAAGATAAGGCTAACAGTCTGAACATTGTAAATAGTTTAAATAATTACAATACCTCATCTCAGAAATATAGACTGATCAATTCTCATTTTTCATAGTTATTTATCAGAATGCCCACATCGTTACCGAACATGACACAGTCATGGTTTAAGGTAAGTTTAATGGCAATACTGTGGAAAAATTGCCTAAGCCCCTTTGGCACTTGCCCTTTTGGGGATGCCTCAGGTGCTGGGCAATAAACCCAGCCCTCTTCTCAAGGAGTGATACTGGGGCTTTAGGCTTAATATTTTTTTGAAACTCTTCTGCATATACTTTTGCCTGGATCACTACATGTACTGCAGCTGATGTAGAAGTGGTGTTTCTTGGGTAAGATAGCCTGATGGTGCCCTACTCTCTCCGGGCTGGTTTTGAATTCAGTTTTTCATTCCTGTAGACCAGTTGCCAACCAAGGCTATAGAACCCAGTCTCAATGCAGGCACCTTGACTATAAGATGTTGTTTAGCTAATACAGTTGGCTATTACAACTGAGTTTGATCCACACTGGGTGTCCTATAGAAAAATTTGATATTAAATAACCTGACAAGGATGATGTTTTAAGAAATCTAACTATTAAACAGACACATCTTATTGCTAAAAGAATATAAGAAACTAATGCAGACCCCCTTTGACATGTATAAAATGCCATGTCCTGAAAGGACATAGGCAATCATAACTCTCCACAGATTCCTTTTCTTTGTCTGTGAACTGGCATGCATTCTTAGGAAAAATAGTGGATTGGTTTCCCATTGCATTCTCCACCTTTTAGAATTCAATTTTTTAGCTCATAAACTGTGTTGCTTCTCAAGTTTACCCTGCTGTTTAACCCATAGCCGAGGGGAGAAGAGGCAGTTTTATACCTTATCCAAGGTTGAAAGTGAATGCAGCAGGCTTGGCTAGGATTTGAAATCTACCCTCTAGGGCTTACAGCCATATGTTAAAACGCTAGTTCTCATACAATCACAGAAGTTAAGCAATGTCGACTTTGTCAGTAACTAGATGGGTGATTGTTTGGGAATACCAGGTGTTGTAAGCTTGGATGTGCAGTTGGTGTAATGGATAATGGCTGGGAATTGTTAATTGGAGAGCCAAGTTCCAATTTCTGTTGGGTTTGTTATATTTACTTACGTGCAAATACCTTTGGGAAAGGTATGAACACACCTATTTTCCCCCAGCTATGGGTTAGTTAGTAAGATTTGTATCACTAAATCATTATCTCCCTCCTCCCCTAAAAATTCTGTAATCTAAAAATATTTTCATGGCTTTAAATAACCTGCAAAGGGTTGATAAGCCATCAATCGACAATTAATCTACTCTTTGATGTCACTTTCTGTGATGATAATTGTTACACTATCCACACTATCCTGTCTTTGATATGATTGGCTGGCTGCTTATACCTGAGTATGCCTGTCTACTCGAGTGGCTGGCCAATCCCTATTGCAGTTGCCTCCTCAGGCACATTTGTGGTTGTTCAACATGCTCAGAGCCAACCTATGGTTTATACTGAAACTATGCTGAGCAAACCTTAGTTACAGTTTCTGGGAGAGAGTACATAATCTGGCAAGATCACCAGTTTAAACAAAACTAGTATGCTGAAACCCTCGGTCATGATGACTTGTGACTTTGTGCTAGCACAATCATCAAAGGCTCCTGAACAGTCTTGTCTACCCACTTTCACACACAAGGTTTGAGTCAACACATTGTGTAGATTTCAAGCACTTTGCAGGGTGCTACATCCTAGGAGTCCTCTCTCTAGGCCAATATTACCAAGAAGTCAGCTCTTTGACAAATCGATTGTCGCGAGGTTCAAACTTTGGTTTCATGTTTTGAATGCTTATATGTTGTAACCACTCAGCTATGTATGCAATATCTTTGATATATTGAACCAATTAAGATAAGGGAAAAATGATTTACCTATCTACCTGCTGGCAACATGACTGATTAGACTATTCATGAGATGTGAATATTGGAATTTGTTCAGGACAAGCAAGAAAATGGTTATATATGCAAGTGACTGATTATGAAAAGAGCTGTTTTAGAGTTGGCACACTGTCCCGAGTTACCTTGTTGGTACAAATAAAAAAGAATTTACCAAAATAGTATTTATTCATTTGATCACTTTTATTTGTTTTTTGTTTTTTTTCTTTTATTTTGATATGAAAATTTATTGCATAGTATATGAATAAATATTGTATATTTTTATAAGTTGTTCTTTCAATAAATAGCTTCGGTCAATTAGGCAAAAACGTTCATTAAGATTTTCATTATTTTGGTAGTTGTAGGTGTCTTTGACAGTTTGCTTTTTGACAAATGAATAGTTTTTAAGTCCTTCAAACAGTTTGGTGCTTGAAAAGATACAACAGAAAAAGATGTTTTACAATTCATATAAAATGAGAATTTGGAAAATAACTCAATTTTATTTACAAAATATGCACAAACTTCTGTTATTTATTTATTTGTAAAATATTAAAATTAAATTAATTTTTCACACTTTATATATCGTAAAATATTTTTGCTTGTTCTTACTATTTCATTGTTTTGTTTTTCCTTGACCAAACACTGTTTTCCCACCCTATTATTAAGATTTCCACCGTCTTATCCTTGTTTTTTATCACACAATTCTAGCAAGAAAGACTCTTCAGTATTACGATTATTTTATTACTAGTTTTATTCCATCTTATTATTGTTGCTTTTTATCCCAACACTCTGGCTCTATACACTTTTCATTATTACGATTATTTTATTCCACCTTATTGTAAAAGCAAATGGTGAAATCTAAACCTGAGATATCTTTAAGTTGCAGCAAACACCTTGGGGGTCTGTCATCAAAGTGTTTGGTACCCTACTCTTTAGCCACAATCTATAGTCTTTTCTGCCTAACCCACATCACCAACCCCTCCAAAATAAAACTGTTTGCCTCAGAAATTTAATTTTTTTTCTTTTGTAGATATGACCATCATGTGTGTTAGTCAGGTGATAGTGAAATCAGCTAAATACTGAATAAAAATTCTGGCTAGAATGAAACCTTGATGTGTGTACTGTGAGGGACACAAGTTTTAAAACTGTAGACAAGAAGTGTTTGTTTGTGTGTGTGTGTGTGTGTGTGTGTGTGTGTGTGTGTGTGTGTGTGTGTATATATATATAAGTATTTTCCCAGAGCTTTGTTGGTGATGCTTAGGATAAGCTGACTGCATCCTCTGTAGAAGTGCAAGACTACCCTAAAAGGGGGCCACTTTCTGGGTGGATACTTATAGACAGACTTTGATATAAACCTGGCCAATATGTCTTTTTTAACTCATCTAAGCTAGAACAATCTGATATTTGAAATATAGGTCTTCATGGGAAACAATATATTTTTTAAAAAATTCTTTTCCTTTTTAACAGTGAAGAAAAAATTATTAGGATTTCTTACTCTTGAGCATGCAACATACAACTGGCCATGCATAAATATTTCTTTCTGGAGCCAAATTCTAACTTTTTGAAGCATTTGGCCCTGAGGTTTGTTTATAGTTCTTGCAAACGCAGGGAGAACGGGAAACTGGATTCTTGTATATATAAAAACTTAAATGATATGCAAAAAACAAAATGCATTTTTATTAAATAAATATTTATTTTAATCATTAAATTGTTTTTAGAATAGTGGGAATATTTTGTATATTAAATAATAAAACTTAATTTAAAAAAAAATAATGAAAATTTATTGTACGAAGCTATTCACCCTAGTAAAACCAACTGTACTTTGTACCCCCTTACTTGTTTGCACTTATCCCCAAAATTTGGTTTCGGTCAGTAATGTAGAGGGTGGGGTGGATGGATGCGCTAATGGAAGTCAGAATTTTATATATAGATTCTTATAGTAATATAATTTTGACTGTATTTTTGTTCAAATAAGCATCTCTTGCACAAATAGCGAAAGTAAGCAAGTTTAACATTTGTACTAGCAAAAAAACAGTGTATAAGAAGGACTTTTTTTTCTCTTGACACTGCTATTACTGTTTATTCCCCCAGCAATTTTTATTTTCAAAGGCTATTTTTAGAATTTTAATAGAACCCAAACATGAAACTGGATTTATGCATTTTGTAGAAAAACTGACCTTTTGACACACTGTATTTTTGAGAGTTCAAATGTTAAACTTTGCCCAAAAGTATTTAGTTAGTAAAGAAAAACTATTGGGCAAGTTATAGTAATAATTGAGCAGTGTTATGAAAGCTAAAATCTACATATGCTGTGTACTTTCAGGTGGTCCTGGCTCTCCACAATTTCCTGTCCTTTGTAGTACTTAATAAATTTTATCTTTTTGTTATATCTCTTAAATCTTGTTCTGCCATCTTTATACTCAAGCTTGTTAGGTAGGTTATGAGTTGCTCTCCTCTGTCCATCTTGCTTTCAATTTGTCCTGTGAGTATCAAATTTTCTAAGCCCTCTTTCCTCATGTGCTCTAGAAATTTCAACTATATAGGATGACTGATATTACATAACAGTTCAGTAGTCTTTTCTTTGTTTGTAGCCAAACATAGCTACATATACCAGGTTTAAATCCAATCAATGTCTGAATACAGCTGTGATTCTTAAGTTTGCATTTTCTCTCTCTCGATGTTAACAAAATAAGCTAACTATTTTTGACAAATCCTTACGATCATAAGGTTTTCACAAATTGGTCTTCAAATAAAACCTCATTATCTGTAGTAGATAGGGTCCAATCCACTGTGATTTTTATCTGATCTGGTAGCCTTTTTAAGGTACTTACTTTTAATAAGTCTTGAGACTTTCTAGGCTGTGATAAAAATATTACTGAGATTGTGAGAGAGTGGAAGTCAGGAAGGGGATGGGCTTCGTTGTCTAACATGGAGCTAGAGGCAAAAATCTGTTCAAGTCTAGCGTTAATGGTTATCTTCCCCACATATCCCCTCAAACTGTACCTCTTACTTTGTAAGCATCTCCTTTGAGTGGCTCTTGGGCCTTGTACAGATTGAAATTATGAAAAAAAAAAAAAAAAAAAAATTTGAGTTATATTACCAAATAGTCTTGTCAGATCAAAACTTTCTTATTTATGTCATACATCCCATTAAGAAATATTTAAACTGTCAGTTGCATACAGCTGCTTTCTTGGATCAATGATTAAAGACATGTTTGAGTGAATGAAGCCTCTAGGTCTTGGAGAGGATTGTTCTCTGAATCTCGTAGACTGGCAAAATAGACTCTCTAACAAATAACTGTATGAAAATAACAGAAACTGTATCACTTGAGGACTTTCAACAGGAGCAACAATTAAAATGGTTAGGAAATTAATTTTTTTTTTTTTTTTGTCACTTTCACCTAATTCAAGGCTCGAGAGCCACTTCTGCTAGAGGGCTACAGTCAAAATGATCATGCAGAATAAGGTATGTGATATGTATGGATGAGAAGGTAGTAGGAAATGGAGGATAGATAACAATTGACCTTTGACTTGAAGAGGTCATAATTAAAGTGTTCAGGTAAGTATCCATGCTGGAGTCTGTTCTGTGAAGTAGCAGTTATTGTTGTGGGGGAGCTATTTGATTAGAGCTTTCTTCTTACATATAGAATATGGAGGAAACAAGGGTGATTAGATTCTGTTGAAGTATCATGGCAGGTATTAGTAGTAAAATTCTGAACTGATAGAACTAAACGATCAAGCTTATATGTGAACATCAAAATTACATAAAAACAAAGATGAGGATACTAATTCAAATAATTCATTAAATTCTCTGATATATTTAAGTGAAAAAAAAAAAATAGAAAATAACTTTTAAAAAAAAGATTGTTCAACCAAAATAAGAAATTTATAATTTTATGTGTATTATTTTACATTCAGTGTTGTACGAAATAGCAAGAGAAAATAGCCTTTAGTAATTCTAATTGAAAATATTTCATTGTAATTTGTCTGAAAATGCAATGACAATTAACTTTATTTACAGTCAGACTAATATCCTTATCTATGTTGCTATTATTCTCACAGTGTTTCAGCTATTGTCTCTTCTGGCCTTCTTCAGGTCTGAGTAATCTTCAGGGAATTTTAAAATTTAAAGTTTTCAATCGTTAGGGGATTTTTTTTTTTTAGTATTGCTTAGTTATTGCTTGCCCCTTTTCTGTTGAGTCTGACCTACCCAGTCCAGGGATTGAACTTGTAATTACTATGCCACTAGATTCATAAGCAAACATTCATTCTTCTCCGTTATTGGTTCATGAATTTGGTGGTATAAAGGATTTCAATCCTTGGGACTTACAGCCATATAGTGTTCAAACACTGGTTCCCATATTATCACTGAAGTTAAGCAAAGTCAAGCCTAGTCAGTACCTAGATGGGTGACCACCTGAAATACCAAGTGCTCTAAGCTTGGATGTTCAGGTAGTGTAATGAATAATGGCTGGAATAATTGGAAAGCCGAATTCCAATACCGGTTGGGTTTGTTACATTCACTTACATGCAAATATCCTTTGGAAAGATATGAATCCATCTCTTCTCCTCCAGCTATGGGTTAATTAGTATGACTTGTATCACTAAATCATTATCTCAAAAAAAAAAAAAATCTTAAAATCTAAAATATTTTCTGGCTTTAAATAACATGCAAAGGGTTGATAAGTCATAGAAAACAAATCAATCAATGAAATACTGATTAGCAACAAAGGCGTGTCTTTTAGATTTACTTACATTATCTGGAATATAAATGTATATAAACTACCGTGGCCACAAAAGTGAGGGATCAGTTTTTATATTGATTATAATATAGAATTGATCCCACCTCCCCACATACACACAATTTATAATTTCTTATTTGTTTATCAAATTCTGATTAGGTATGAATCCACCTCTTCTCCCCCAGCTGTAGGTTAATTAGTAAGACTTGTATTACTAAATCAGTATTATCTCAAAAAAAAAAAAAAAAAAAAAAAAAAATTCTTACAATGTAAAAGTATTTTCTGGCTTTAAATAACCTGCAGCGGGTTAATAAGTCATAAAAAAATGAATCAAATCCATCAACAATTCCTGAGCCGAGTAGTACTGCCTTAGACTCAGTGGAAACAGGATTCGAAATAACTGAGTAGTACTAAAAAAGAACATTGATATTGACAGCAGATTGAGAACAATATAGCCTGGCAGATTAAAGATATGGTTCAGTTTGGATCAACAGATACCTGAAGAAGGCCAGAGAGTACAATGGCCAAAACATAAAAAGGATGCTGACATCAATCCTGCTGTAAATGATAACTCTTCATCTCAAAATTTCAAACAGAAATTATTTATAGCTTTTTATTAAAATCATGTACAAAAAATGAAACTGTTTTATTATTATTATTATTACATGGGGAAATAACAAAATTTTGTATAGTGGCAATAACGAATAATTTCAGTTATATTTTTCCTGAATTTTTGATTAAATAAACAAAACAACAATTTTTCCTGATTTGTAGCGTATTTATTTTTGTTTTTAAATTTGTTTCTCTTGAATTTCAAGCAAATCTCTTTTCAAACATTTACAGCTCAACATCGTTCTTTATAAATATTCAGATTGAAAGTTTTTAAAGAAAAAAAAAATATTAAAGTTTTAGTAATAGTGACATCATTAAGCATTTTTAAAAGTAAATTTTATTTTAAAAAAAATCATTTTAATTCTTCAGCTTGTCTTTTCAAATAAGCATTAATGATTACAAAAATTAACAATACACAATCGATTTAAAGAAAAAAGTTATTGTGAGTTATTGAGTTACCTCCTCTTATTCACTGCTCTGTTTAAATAAAACGTTAGTATTATATCCTAACCTCCAAGTTTTGGCAATGTTGGACCTTCATACTGCAAAAAAAAAAAAAAGTGTCAAAAGGACTGTTTTTCCCTTGACACTGCTATTATTTAAACTACCTTCACTCTTTAGCAATGTTAGAAATTTAATAGAACCTAAACGTATAAAAGTGAATTTATACCTTTTCTTTCTTCTTGAAAATTGATAACAAAAATAATAAACACTATTAGATTGTTTATTGGAATGGTTGGCAAAATACTGGCTTGATTTGAACTTTATAAAATGGTAAATAAGGATTTCCTTATAATGTTTAATAATTTTGTTATAAATTCTCAAGAACAAAAAAAAAATGTATAAATTCACTTTCATTTGTTTAGGTTTTTATTAAAATTCTAATCATTGCTTTTTAAAACAAACTTTGCTGAGGAGTGAATGTAGTTAAAATAATAGTGGTGTCAAGGGAAAAACCACGCTTTTGACACTGCATTTTTTTTTTTTTTTTTTTTTTTTTTGTGTGGGCAGAAAGGTTCAAGTTTCTTTGCTTATTAATTTGTTATACTTATAACACAATGTCAGTAGATTAATAGATTAGCTTTTTATTTTCTGGATATTATAAATCACTGGGAAAATATTTTAGCAGAATGTGTGTAGGTTCTTTTATTATATTTGAAATACAGTAATTTTAGTATTTAGTCTACTCATAGACATAAGGTATGTGTGTAGATAAGTCAGTAGTATTTATAGGTAAGTATCATCCCTTTTAGTGTATTTATTTTTACAGGTAGCTGTAAAGATTTATCTGTAAAATGATTTTGAAGGAAATGGTTTATTGTATTTTAAAATCCATTTTCTAAATTTATTCCTGCATATATATTTTTTTGTGGGTGATTATAAATGTTAACTGAAGAAAAATAAATTTGTTTCCAGTTCTTTAAGGATTCTATCTGCATTCTCTACTTACAACCTTACCTCATGAAAAAATAAAATAAAAAGATGTTAGTGTCATGGATAGGCAGACATAGAATCAAGACCAGATAATATGACAAAAAAATACATAGACAATCTTTCTTTACTATATGTTTTTGACAGAATAGTAGGTCAGTGAAAGAAATTTGAAAGAGACATAATAATATTAATACTATTTATTAGGCCATTTCAAAAAATAGAAGCATGATTAGAAAGATACCAAAAATTGGAATTTTTTTTGGCCTCCTTTATCAATGAAAAGTAAGTTTTAATTTGCAAGATTAACATTTTTTTTAAATGTCAATTAGATTTATTTTATTTTTTTTATTAAGTGCTCATGGGCATTAGTGGATGGTTGACCCTTAGATAGAGGATACACTATTATTTATGAGTTAGTTTCTATATTATTTAAACCAAGCTATGGCATGTAAGATTATTTTTATATACAAGGTTGGGAAAATGTATGTATGTATGTATATAAAAAAAAAACCCCATAATAATCCAAAATGTTTCAACTTCAAGATAACCCACAAAGTTGTTAAACCTTAAATGCAAATCAATAGACAATGACAATAGTCAGGTGTAAAACAACGTAGACTAACTTTTAAATATTATGGTATTCTTTATTCAAGTCATGGTCATAAGCCCTTAATAAATAATTAAAAAAAATATTTACATATCTGTAAAACAACCCTTTAAAAAAAAATAATTTTCTAACTTCATTTTACTTAAAAACAAAAAAAAACATGAGTGTCCAAAAATTTGAATTTTTAACATTTTTTTTCTTGCTTTGATTTTGTCAAATAGCCTAATAATATACAATATTATGTCTTTTTCAAATCTCTTTCATCAGACAACTAATTTACATTGTCTGGGCTGTTGTCCTCATCTTTATTGTCATATTCACAATGTTTCAGACGTTGTAAACTCTGACCACCTTCAGGTGATATATGTTGTAATTTTGAGCCAAACCTTCTATTTTGTACAATGTATATCACCTGAAGAAGGCAGAAACATCGTGAATATAACAAAGATGAGGATAACTGTCTGAACAAAGTAAATAGTTACAATACCTTATCTCAGAAATATAGACAGATAAAAGTTAAGTCCTAAATATAAGTTTTGTCTAGTTTAGATATATTAACATTTATTTATAATAATCAGATTATTTGTGGTGGTTAAGACAATCCTGTGTTACATTTTGTCCTGCAATAAAATTTTCATGAAAAGATCCCGGTTAAGAAATATCCAGCAAAAAAAATTAAAAAAAAAAGTTTTACTTTACTTTTCTTGGGAAGTTTCCTTGGTTGGGCCCAGCCAATAAGGTGTCCCCACCCCTCAGTATTGGAAGACAAATTCTTAAATTTAACAAGTGTGAAAATATGTCTCCTCTGTGATGGGTGGTTATAAATCTTTATCAAAGTCAACATCAGGAAGCCTTGCTCTTTCTTGGGAGTTTAGTATTGTTGTTCTTTGAGAGAATTAAGAGTGTATGCACAAAACCTTGAAGAACCACAGGGGAAATGAGTTATTACAACAGATAAAAATATAAACAGCAAAACAGAACAATTTTTCCAGGTTTTTTTTTTTTTTGGTTGTTTTTTTTTTTTCTAAAGAAAAAAAATGTTATTTTAATTGAAACTCAAAAAAATTAAGGAATGTTTTTATCGTTTAGCCATAATTAATTTTTAATAATTAATTATTTGCTGAGTCCATCAAAAAAAGGCAATAAGGAATTTTTTTAGTATTAAAACAAAAATAATTTTTTTTTTTAAAGAAAATCAACAAAATGCTAATAAAAAAGCTTTTTTTTTTTTTTTTTTTTTTTTTTTTTTCTTTCTTCATTCAGAGAAATTTCTCTTAAAAGTTCAACTTATTAATTTGTCAAGTGTAACTTTTACACACAAGTGGGGAAAGGGAGACAACAAAAAGTGGCATTTGATTCAATCCCATGATGCATTGCTCATGAGAATGTCACTCGTCAGCATTATTATATTGTGTCCAGTTATTTCATCAGAAAATATTTTCATATTCCAACAAAAGAAATTCAACAATTCGATTCTGGTAAGCCATCGTAATGGCAAGATTAGGCGCTTCAATTTCTGGCCACATCAGAGTTGGACCAAACACAATGGCAATGTTTTGTGCTTGCATTCGATTTTGTTGAGAGTGGGATATCACCCTGAAAGAAAACAAAATTTTTATGAATTATTTATAATTTTAAGAAGTCATAAATACATCCAACACTGCTCAGGCACTAAATTCCCTCCCTTTGCTCTTGTTAACACAATGTTTCAACTTATAGCTAACAAGAGCTGAAGAGTGGATACATGAGAAAGAGGAAAACTTTGATTTCAAATTTTTTTTTTTTTTTTTTAAGACTTATCAACCTTTTGTGGGTTAGTTATCTAAAGCTGAAACATATTTCGAATTGAAGGGGGTTGCTTACAGTACCCAATGTTCCCAAGTGGTCCTCCACCTAAGTACTGACTGGGTTTGACACTACTTTGGTGATTGAAGAAGAATCAGTATTATCAATGCAATTTGACAGTAAATCTAATTCTGTTAAATAATGGAAACTATTGACAAATAAACCTACAGTGACCAGGTGATTCCAAACTACATAAAGAGGTTGGGGAAAAACTGACTGTAAATTAACTTTGCTACCCCCACCACAATACAGTGTTGAAATTTGTGCTCTTTCAACTCCATGTGTAAAATATACAGCTGGTTCCCTCAAATAGTTTTTCACCAACAAGTTAGTTTCTGCTCCATGCCATTGTTCAATTTCTGTCTGCACTGATGGACACCAAACTTAGAAGAGCCTAGTGTAAATTCAATGAAGAATCTGAAGGCAAAATATCACATGGATAGAAAAGTTTAAGTCTAGAATATGGCTTGTTGAAGCTCTGAAATTAACCAGCATAAATTCCAGAGGCAAATGAATTTTGTTGGGTCTGATAAACTGGGTAATTTATTCATGGATAAGTTCCCCCTGGCACTGTTTGAGGGTAGGTAAAGATCTTCCTTTCAGCTGGTGAGAACTCCATCTCTACATCACTTACTCTAACTTCCCGATTCTGACTGCACATATCTATATAAGCCTATGATGGAAATGCTCTACATTCCAGCTAAGTGTCACTTGATCCCAAATGTTATTTATTTCCTTACTTGTGGACAGCAGGTGGTTGCTTTGAAATTGTCACATGTTGATTTTATTATTTTCTGTCATAAAACTGTGGTCACTCCAAACCCAAATAAAATCATCTACAGTCCATTTGACTGCATGTGTTCTACCCAAGCAAGCAGGGAACCATGCACTTGGTCAACAGGTTGATGAGACCCGGGTTTGAATTTCACCAGGGTCAATTTATCAGAGGTGACTTCTTGATGTTGTTTGTCTGGGGGAGATGATCTCAGTGTATGGCACTGAAAATTATATCATGGATTGACCCAAGGCTTGTGAACAAAATTGGGGAGACAAAACTGTTCAGAAGCTATCAATGGTTATCATCATGACCGATGGCCTTGTTCAACAAGTGATCATGCCAGATCATGCATTATCTCCCAGAAACTGTAATTAAGGTTTGCTCAGTATATTTGCAGTATAAACCGCAGGTTGACTATGTGAGTCTTAAAGAAACACAGTTCAAATTTCAGTTAGGTTCATTACATTCACTTGTGTACAAATACCCTTGGGAAAGTTATGAATCCATCTCTCCTTAGCTATGGGTTAAATAGTAGGACTTTATCTGGAAAAAATCATTATTATTCTCAAGAAATTGTTAATGCAATATTCATTTGTATGAAAAAACAGTAAGAAACTAAAGAATTACTCTTACAATCCAGAATATGTTTTGGCTTTCAATAATCCACAAAGAGTTGGTAAACCATAAAAAAATCAAATCAGTCAGTAAACTCCCATTAAGCTGGGTTAGCAAACATGGGATGGATATTTGCTTATAAATGAATAAAAAAACTCTAGTAAGGGACCAAGTCCAATAAGGAAGTTTTCAACAGCTGAAAATTGAATTGGTCAAATTAGTTAAGTGGATTTTTGAGTGCACCCACATCGCTACCAAATGTGACATAAGGTTGAAGTTTTTAAATGGAAGTTAAAGTTACTCAAACCCCATTAGCACTTTCCCATTTGGGGATGCCCCAACCTCTTCCTGAAGGAGTGGAACTGCCGGGGGGGGGGATGTCCCCCTGGGTCTTATTATTTTGAAACTATGAAGCTGGGTAAGGTAAGAACAGCAAATATGGAAAGATTTTAACACCCAAACAATGTTAGGTATTTTCTTATGATTGGCATAAAGTTTTCTAGAAAAAAAGAAAAAATTGAACATGGATTTGAAAAATGAAGAAAAAATGAAGAAAATGTGCTAAATAAATACGTAATTATTTTAAAAAGGTTTATGATCAGTAGAGTAACAATTTTATTATTGTCTTTTACCACAACTACCTGGATTGTTATAGGAATCGTCATTATTTACTAGTTTAATGTTGATGTTAAAGAAATAACACATTTAAGTAAAATGTTTCTTGACTATCGAATTAAGCTCAAGTAAAATTAAGATAACAATTGATTCTCTGCTTTGTTCTGTTGTAATGAAAGCAAGCATCATAAATTATTTTTTAATAAATAAAAATATTTGGCAAACTTGGACAATCATGCCTGCAAAAAAAACGGCGTGTCAAATGGACGTTTTTTTTATTGACATCATTATTACCATATAAGTTAGTGTACAAGGCGACCTTTTATAGGGGGTGTCTTATACTCCAGGTATAAAATGTTATGGGGGGGGGTGGTAGACTAACCTCTGCTACACCTCATTTTTTTCTTTTTTCAATGATGTTGAACACGAACACAACTGGATGCATGTCTCAACAAGCCGATTAAAGATTGTATCCAAGAACAGTGGAATGAATGGATGGTTAGTGGGGGGGGGGAAATCATGCCGGTTACATACACAGCACCCACTCATGAGGTAATTAATTGACAATATCTCCCCATTTTTTTTTCATTAGAATTTGAGTGAAAAAGTATATGCTTACTGAATTTATTTAATAAATCCAATACATTTAAAAATATGATGGGGGGTGGAGAGGTCATCTTGTACAATGAATAGAGCCCAAAACCTACATTTAAAATTTAAAATTTCTGGGTCATCTTTATTTGCCCAGTTGCCTATATGAGGTAAATACGACCAGCATATATGGTATTTTTCCTACCTTCACTCCTTGGCAATGTTTATTGTTTTAAAACAATAATTAGAATTGTAATAAAACCTAAACAAATAAAAGTGAATTTATACATTTTTTTTGTTTGTGAGAATAGAACAAAAATATTAAACACTTTATTATTAGATTGTTTATTTACAAGATTAATTTTATATTTACAGCTTTCTAAAAATTAATACAATGCAATATTTATCATTTATTAAATTCTAAAAATATGTGAACCAACTATAAGGAAATCCTTATTTCGAATTTTATAAAATTCGAATTGATTGGTAATTTAGCTGATGTTTTGCCAATCATTTCAATAAAAAATTTAATAAAGTGACTAAAATTTTTGCTGTAAATTTTCAAGAACAAAGAAAATGTATAAATTCACTTTTATATCTAAGTTTTATTAAACTTATAATCATTGCTTTTTAAAACTGTTATATACCGTACCTATGAACACTAATGGGTATGTCCCAATCCTTATAAATATGTTGGACACTATTGTAAGTGGGGGTAATATGCTATCTAAGCTGGCAGCGTGAGCTATCATAGTGGGAAGGTCTTGCCGTGTTGAACTCTCTGCCCAAAGGCAGAGAGGAACCTGGATGAGGCTATGCCAAAGGGGCAAAGTCTCGTCTAGGGAGGTAGACAGATACCTGATACCACATATGCGGGGTCTACAGGCAATTTTTGCCTGAGCCCACAGGCTCAGATTTCCCTACATTAAATTTGGCCTTGTGCTGCATGCTTCCTTGTGGGGAGGCAGGTAAATATTGTAATATGTCTAATTAGTTCACCACTAGCAATGGGTTACCTACTTCACGCCACTGACGAGTATTGTATTTTGTTGATGTTATAAAGATTACTATTTCATTTCAAACCTTTTTTTTTTTTTTTTTTTTAGTTATTCCTCAATTCAGAAACCTTTTCTAGGTTACAACAAAAACGAACATTTCTGAGGAGTGAAGGTAGTTAAAATAATAGTGTCAAACTAAAAATCGTTTAGTATCTGTCTATATTTTCTGAGATGAGGTATTATGTACATTATTTACATTGTTCGGACTATTGTCCTCATCTTTGTTGCCATATTTATTACAACATTTTGACCTTCTTCTGGAGCATACAGTGGCCGAAACGTGGTAATAAATATGGCGACAAAGATGAGGACAATAGTCTGAACAATGTAAATAATGTAAAAATCGTTTTTTTTTTTTTTTTTTTTTTTTTTTTAAATGCTTCATCTTTTTGTAGGCAGAAAGGTCCAACATTGCCAAACATTCCTGGTAAATTAAAATAATTTAATATATAAAAATCAGTCTTAATTCAATGATAAATTCATGTCTTGGAAATTCTAACCAAAATATTTCATAATAGCTCTTACTTTCTGAGATGCTGCAGGAGATCTTTGAGTGTTTCTCGATGGCATTTTGGAAACGAATAGATCAGTTCTTTGTAATTTCTCAAACGTTCGTCTGATTTCATCCTAAACTCACATTCTGGAAAAGAAAAAGGAAAAAATTGCAAGAAAAAAAAAAAATCAACTTTCCTTGGCCTCTGCTTTGAGTTTCATAATTACTGGGCGACTCATTATAAAATACAAGCTGCCTAGTGGCTAAAGTAATAGTGAAATTCCAACTAGAGTTGGTATCCAAGACCAGGCAAAGGCCAGGATTTTAGTATAACATGAGGTTGAATAATAGAGGCAGAAGATTAGATTAAACTTGGGTTATTAAGCAAAGTGATGTGTAGACGGTGTTATGGATTGCTGCTCAAATGAGAGATCAGAGTTCAATTCCAGCCAGGTTCATGACATTACCCTTGGGAAAGGTATGAATCAATCTCTTCTCCTCCAGCTATGGGTTAAATAGCAGTACAAGCTGGGTTCTGTAGCTTGGTTTGCCATCATTCTAGAGATGGTAACTTGATAAAATCACCTATCTGCCAGTAAGCCTGGGCCACTTCTGGGGATGCATTGGCCCATGAAAATGCAGGGGTACTGAAATTCTTCAGTTGTGTGTGTTGCACATTCTGTGGCAGGCAAAGAAAGCATTTGCTTTTTTATTGAGCAAAAACAAAGTTACGGATAGGATACTAAACTTTTTAAGTAATATTTAAGCTTTGTCTCCAAATTTATGTGGTGGTGGGGTAAGTCTGCTCTCATGAAATGAATGGAGGTTCAAGTGCTTGTGCTTTATATAATTGTAGGTTTTCCGTTGATACCATTTTTGGCAGTTTTTGAGTTCATGTAAAAAGACATTAATTTATTAAATGTCTCAAAACAAGCAAGCCCATTCCATTTGAAAGGAAGATTGTGTTGCTCTAATCTATCACCTTGAACTTGTCTTTGTAAGATAAGCTTAGTACATTTAGATCCTAAGCTGGGGAGAACTTATTTTTTTATTTATTTTTTTTTTCAGGAAACTTTCCAACCCCCACCTAATGTATTAAGACCATCTTGTTTATTAATTTTGCACTTTTTGAATATTTAACCCTTTAACATTCAACATGCTCAAAGCTGACTTGTAAATATTGGTTCACAAAGTTTTGCTTCTTTCTATCTATCTATATATATATATATATATATATATATATATATATATATATAAAAAGAAAATTTGAAGTTTTTAAGCTTCAGTTTTTGAAACATGGTTATTACTGTGTAGCAAAAAAAGCATTTTAAATCCGTTAATTTATAATATATGGTTTGATATATTTATAGTTTAAAGTGCTCAATAACAGGAATAGAGCATATGTAAATATAAAAGTGGACATTGAGATGAACGTCCAGTAAAATCGAAATTATAATATTTCAAAAAAATTATAGTTAAACAAATGGTAAAATAAAGCAGTGTATGCTTAAACTGATGCCAGGAGGATATGGGGGGGGGGGCAAACAGAAAAAAAAAAGGGAGGAGAAAATAACTTACTAGCAACTTCCATAAATTTTTCAAATTTATTGAAGGGAAACAATGGTTCCTTTAATTCTCTGAAGAACAACTTGAGGGTCCCTGTCAGTGTATGAATGTCCCAGCACTCATCATCCAAATTGTAATGTGAATTGGTACTCACTGGAATAAATTAAAAAACAAAACATTAATTAAACGAAAATCAAAACCATTAAAATAAAATACAAGCTACAATTACTTAATAAACTTATTTTTACACAAGGTATTCTTGGGCGTGTCATCAGAGTGCTTAGAGTGGTGGAGTAGGGGCTTAAGTTAAGTGGGGTTCCCTCCAAGCTCACCAAAAGTGCACTGGATACAAATCTGGGACATTCTCACTCTTGTTGGAGGAACTCCTCCCTGATTGACCATGTATTTAAGAGTGTAGCTATACTTACCGCACTTGGTCATTTACGGGTTGGTGAGGCTATTTAGTTGGAGGTTTGGAATTCAGAGCTGTCCTTTTCCTAGACCAGTCACCACCCAAAGCTATAGGACCCAATCTGCCCTGTCATGTAACCCATAAGTAATGGGGGTGGAGAGGAGATGGATGCATACCTTTCCCAAGGCTATTTACATGTAAGTGAATGTAACAAAATTCTCAACTGGAATTCGAACTCAGCTCTCTGATTCCACAATCCAAGCCACTATCCATTACTCCACCCTGACACCACAAGTTAAGGAGGTTCACATTTTCAATGAGTCAGGGTGGGGGAATTTTTGCTAGTGTGTGTAGGGGGGGGCAGTTGTTATTTTTTTTTAAAATCTGTGATGGATCTGAGGATACTACTCATTGTATTACCATGTTCAGATGAATTTGTTTTCTTTGGTTTGCTTAGCTTTCTTGTAGCGAGTTTAGTGAGTTTAACAACATTTCAATCCATGTTGAGTTATTTAATAGGCAACAATGAATTGTCAAAAAGGCAGACCTGAATCCAGCCAGCACCAGAATCTAAAATGGTAAACAAAAGTTTACTTTATACCAGAGTCTGCAAGAATCTACTTAGAGGATACTGTGAGCATATTCTAAGCCCCGCTGTCAGGATAGACTTTCTTGTTTTAACATTTTGGCCAATATATACTCGTTAGTAATACTTTTATACTTTTTCTATGTATCGTGTCCCTTCAGGATGTAGGCGACCATGGCTCTCCACAATTTCCTGTCCTTTGTAGCTCTTAATAAATTTTGTTTTTTTTGTTATCTCTCCTTATTTCAATATATTTTCAGTTCAAATAATCATTCCTTACACCAGTATCAAAAGTATGTGTGTCAGAAGGATTGTCTTTCTCTTGATGCCACTATTACTGTGTACTCTGTCAGTGTTGTAACCTAGGAAAGGTTACTGAATGAGGAATAACCAAAACAGAGGTTGGAAATGAAATGGTAATCTTTATATCAAAATACAATACTTGTCAGCGTCGTGAAGTAGGTAAACCACTGCTAGTGATGGACTACTTAGACAGCATATTACCCCCACTTACAATAGTGTCCAACGTATTTATGAGAATTGGGGCATACCCATTAGTGTTCATAGGTATGGTATATAACAGCAATTTTTATTGTTTTAAAAAGCTATTTTTAGAATTTTAATAAGACTTAACCATGAAACTGAATTTACTTTTATATAACTTTACCAATGTGGCTTGAATTGTCCAAACTGTCTTTGTCTTCCATTGATTCTTCATCAGTAATCTACTGTTGTTATACAGGGTTCAAGCTGAACTTACTTCCTAGCTCAATTTCCATCTTTCCTTCATATTTTTAAAAACCCACAAGAATTTTTTTAAGGATTTTTTGTTTATTTATTTTTCTATATTCGAACCAGTGCAAACAAGCAGATCAAAACAAGAAATTGGTGAGTCAAGTTCAAATTACAGCCAAGTTTGTTATATTCATGTTATGATATTCCAAGTAGGGATTGCAGTTCTGTGCAGTCAGTATTAGTTCTGCAGTTCAAGACAATTGCCACTACATTATGTAGCAAGCCTATACAGAAGAACTACTCTTAGGCATATGCTAATTAGTGGTAGCATTAACAATCCCTTACTTGAAGTGAATAGGCTTTATGCCCTTCATTGATCTCATGCTTCTTCATCTATTTTGATTTTCTTCTCTTCCTCTCTCTAGAGATCAGTGTGTATTTCTCTCTTGTTGTCATCCTGTTCTTTACCAATGTGGCTTGAATTGTTCAAACTATTTTGGTCTTCCATTGATTCCTCATCAGTAATCTACTGTTGTTTTACAGTCTCCAAGCTGGACTTGTTTCCTAGTTCAATTTCCATCTTTCCTTCGTATTTTTTTTTTATTTGATCAGCATGGGCAAGAAGATTTTTGCTCTTAATTAATTTTCTTACACAATTTTAAAATTTTTTTTTATTAATGGCGTATGCCATGGTTAATGGGGTTTTAATCTGTCTCCCAATTAATCCAGACAGATTTTCTAATCTGTCAGTATGTGGTATAGTTTTGTAACCAAGTAATAGTCTTGGAAAGTAACTATCAATCTGATCTTGTTATAATTTTTATTATTATTTTATTTTTTATTTATTTATAATATTAATAATGTCTCTATGCATTAAACTCAAACACATATCATCTTGCTATATTATCATATTTTTTATATCCCCTCTTAGAATGTTTTCTATTGTTTTCTGAAAGATGGTACTTGCTGTTTTTACCCCATAAGTCATACAAGTCCATCTAAACAGTCCGATTGGTGAGTTAATAGTGATGATTTCTTTAAATGACCATTCAGCTTCCTTATAACTACTATAGGTGATGGCCATTTACTTTTATAAGTATTGCTGGTATTTTTACTATAAAAATGTATTTTTAACAGGTGCTACTACCTCATTCAGTAAAGACATTCAGTAAATTCAATACTATTATATCTACTACTACAAGGTGTAAACAAACATTATAGTATAGCAAAAATTTAGATGAGAGTGAAAGTAGTTATATGACCAGATTTGAAACTTGATTATTTCATTAAAGAAATTTAGATTGCATCTTCATTTAAGAAATTTTGATAATTTTTTTAATCTTTTCAGTTTTATTTTTAACTGTACTTGTTGGGATTGCTATGAAATTAGTGTGAAATCAGAAGGTTTTTTGGTTTGAGATAATAAGCGTGAAAAGCACGTTCTTCATATTAATCACAACAATATTAAGTATAGACATACAAGTTGAATAAATCTCAAGGCAATATTGAACAAAGAAACAAAGGTAGTCGTGAATTCAATTAGAAAAAACACTGAACATTTATATACAATAAATTATAATACAATTTGGAAAAGGTTGTGTTTCAGTTTTGATTATTTGGATGTTTGATGAAATGTGAATTAAGTTTTTTTATGAATTTAAAGTTCAGGAATGATCCTTTGTTTAGCAAAAGTGTTCACATGTAAATTTAAGGAAAATTTATGGAGGGATAAATTTTAAAGTAATGTATTGCGAGATTTTTGTTGATTTTGTATGTTCTTGTTTTGACAGGGTTATTCACCTTGGACTGTATTTTTTATCTTAATGCTTGAATTGCAGTTTCTGTTTAGTAGCGTAGATAACACTTTTTTTAGAAATGTACAATGAATTCAGAGAGAGACAGAAAGAGGTTGAAAGTTGAGTCAGGTGTTGACGCGCGAAAAGTCCTTTAGTCAAGATGTAGACACGCGTGGATCTCTATAGAAATCTCTCTGAAGGCGAATTACTGACTGGTGAATTGGACTGAGATTCGTCCTTTTATTTACTCTGAGAAGTTAGAACAGGCTCCAAGGACTTTTGGCGGCAAACGCCATTCTGGGGTCGTCTCGACCAATAATAAGCAGAGTTTCGCAATGTGTGGTGTTGATTGGTCGAAACTAGCTCTTATGGAATAGTCTAATTTTTAACGGGGTGAGTGGAAAAATATGGACGATTCTACATACTAATTAACTGCCCAACTTTTAAAATTTAAATTTAAATAGTTTAAGTCCTTGAAACAAAAGAATAATTTCTTTGCAATGAGAACTGAGTATACTTTTAGTTTTCATATTGTTTTAAATCTTAAGTCTGTTATGAAATTTTCATTCAACCACTGAGACTTGAACTTTATACATAGATTGCCACTGGCAAGATCAGTATGTCTATCCTCACAAATGACCTTGGAGAGATTTTCTATGTATAGAAAAATGTTGAAAAATTGCCAAGTTTTGTGTCCATACAAACTACATTTGTACATTTTCAAAATTGGTAAAGAGATTTTAGAACATAACAGGTAAAATGTTATCTAATAAATCCATTGTGATTAAACTTACATTTTTGGATATTGGCAGCCATTTTGTTTTTTTTGTCAGCCATGTTTTTTTCTTTTTTTCTAACCTATTTTTATTAATCTGATTATCTGAACGCAACAACCTTTCCAGTCTTGAATAAAACAACAGTTATTAAATTTCAAAGTATGTCACTAGATTAGTTATGCTTGTACTAAGAAAGATTATATGAACTGATGAGTTACTTATGTGGGATTTATTAAACTTACATTGATTCTAATAATTACACAGTGACTCAGGAAATCCTGGTGGTAGGAAAGAAATGACAAAAAGAAAACTAATAACTACTAAATTTTTATCTGAACTATTGAGATAGTAATTTATCATTACTAGTCAAAAACTTGTCTTGCAAACATCTTTATTAATAAATTTCTTGATAATTATTATATTTTTATAATGAATTCTTCTCCTTTTCATTTCTTTCTTTCATTTTTTCACTGAAACCAAGTAGCATCTATGATATATCATTTCTGTTTTCACACAGTCAAAATGGAACAGTCCATTATTTATGAAGTATTGGCAGGGCATAATGGTTGTGTTAACTAACAAGCAGAATTATTAAATGATAATAATAAAAAATAACTAAAAAAAAAACCTGTCTTGCAAACATTTTTATTAATAGATTTATTTGTAAGGGTTTAAAGAGCTCTTCACTATGGTACTTTTTGAATTTAAGTGCAGTACTAGACAGATCTGCTCAATTCACAGTTGAGTTGATTAGATGTAGCTGGAAATTCTATGCTAACAGTTTTTCTCGCACTTGCACATGAAACTTCCTTCTGGCTCAATGAATTCCAGTCAACTTTAATCTGCAAAAATTTAAATGCAATGTTAATTGCTATCTACTGTCTTCCTGATTACTTATCTCTTCTCACTCATTAGTAATATTTCTGTTCCTAATTCTTTCACACCTAGTAACCACTTGTGTTTTAGTGGCTTTATTGCCTTGCTTTGAGTGAAATCAATTTAAAAAAAAAAAAAGTTGTATAAATGAAAACATTTGAAATTGACAACTTTTTCCATTTCACTGAAAGAGACGTTAAACACTTCTATCTATTCTTTTCTCACTGAAACCAAGTAGTATCTCTGTTATGTCATTTCTGTGTTTTCACACTGGTCAAAACAGAATAGTCTATTATTTATGTGTTCTTGGCCAGGTGTAATGGTCATGCGAACTAAGAGAGGGAGAATCAGAATTATATGATTATACAATGACTTGCTTGGACGAGTAGCCTCATTGTTGTTATCCTTTAGGGAATTTAAAACTGATCTTTTTATTATTTATTTTTGGACTAATGTCTTCATCTTTTGTTGTTTTTATCAGAAGGTTTCCCCCATTATGCCCTCTGGCCTGCTTCAGGTGTCTACTGACCCAGGGTAAACTTTAGAGAATTTCAAAATGAACACTTTATTTAATCTACAGGAGTAGATTGTTCTTGTTCCACTGTCCATGGATATATAGTCTTGTTCTTTTTTAGTACTGCTCAGTTTCTTGTTTTTTTTTTTTTTAGTACTGCTCAGTTATTGCTTAGGCTATTATAACTGGCCAAGGAAACGGAGCAAGACTTTAATAATCACTGATAGACCATGAAAAGCAATATG
>OZ038518.1:52403579-52526079 GCA_964036315.1 Acanthosepion esculentum
GTGCATTTTAAATTTTACTAAGAAAAAAATAAGTCATGAAATTTGAAAATAAGAAAGTCTGCTGAAATAAGTATTTTAAGCGATGCAGTTATCATTTGAAGAGATTTACGAAGGATCTGCTATTTCTTTTAGAGAGGCTGATAATGACTGATTAAAATCCCTTGAGGAAGGCAAAATGGAAATGATTGTCTACTCCTTAAAGATTAAGGAATTTAGTATCCAGTTTAAAATATCAAATGACAAAGTCTTGACAAGACATGGAAGCCATATTCTTGGCGTCTCAAGGTTTTAAAAATAATGATTTTTTTTTTTTTAAATAATTAATAAATTACTCTTCTGGTTGCATTAGTGTGCCGGTTGAGAAATGGTGGGCTATACTTTTTCATTCTTTAATATTTCTGAATTGCCATGATTGTTGAAGTGAAAGATAATGGTTCCTTGTTTCCTTCTCTATAGTTTGGAATTTAGAGTTGTCCTCTTAGACTGGTTACCATCCCAAGCCAGAGCACAGTATTTACCTATAGCTAGGAAGAAAACAGATGGATTCAGGCCTTTTCTAAAGGCATTCATGTGAATAGAACATAAAAGCATAGGAGAGAATTTGAACTTGGCCAGCCAATACTGTCTTCCTTGATGATGACTTGTGCAGTTGCCGTAATGGTTATTTATAGCACAACTTTAGAATAGATATTTGATAGAGAGAAACACAACTAATAAATAAATAGCCACTTTTTGAACGATTGCCTCTGATAACACAGGTTTTAGTGTTTGAAGTAAATGAAAAATAATAGCGGTAAATCCTTTTACACTTTTATATATGCTTTATTTTCCTCTTAGCTATGACACATTAATTTTTTTGTTTTACCATGTTAACAAATATTTTTATTTAGATCAGTTATAATTTATAATGTCTTTCTTTTTTAAACTCAACAGACGTACAAGCATAAATATTATTTGAATTACTTACTAATGATCAAACTTCTGAGAGTTGCAATAACTGAAAAGTTGAAATAAATATTTCGAGATACAAGAGTTATCTCCCCTGTATTATTTGTATTTAAAAAAAGGCATAACATTTTTTTTTGCCACGTTAGCAATATACTGCACCGTTTTTTGCTATCTGACACTTTTTGTAATACATAACAATTCCTGAAATCAATTCACATTATTATTGATTAATCCAATAATACTTTTTTATCATTCGACAAGTCCAAGCTTACATTTAGGAGAAAAAACAAAAATCACGATATGCATTGTGAACATAAAAATGAAAAATATATCACATTTAAGATATATATCATAGTTCAATAGTTAAGCTATTATATTTGTAGACACTCAGTGCCTATAAAATAGATGGATGGTAGCAGATCTTTAGTTCAAAACACACTCACAAGTTGATGGACAGGTCCATCTACGAAACTTTTGGAGTTGGGATGCTGAAGATAGCATTAAGCAGCTAAGTAACAAACCTTTTACGTGCGTGCGTATATATATATATATATATATATATATATAAATCTAGATAAAATGAGAACAAATGGAGTATAATTACACTGTACGTAACATTTAATGTAAAAAAAGGGCTCAATACAAAGTAGAGCTAAATTTTTATTTTAGGATATTAAAACAAAAACATGTTAAAAATCGCTACACAATTACAATCTTGTTTCAACACTACAAAAGTGTCTCCTCAGGTGATGTTAAACTAATTTATTTATATATATATATATATATATATATATATATATATATATATATATATATAAAAAGTTAAGAAATGAAATCATTTTCCATCCTTGGAAGTGAGGTCTGATGATCCAGGGAAAAAGAAATTCTGCAGAAATAAATTGTAACCATGGAACCTTAAAGTTGTTTGGTTTCCTTATATATATATATATGTGTGTGCGTGTGCGTGCTGGTCCCATGTAACTTGGGAAAAATGTGTGTGTTTGTGTATGAGAGTGTGTGTGCGTTTGTACAGATTCCTTATGGTGGGACAATATATGTGTGTGTGTGTGTGTATGTGTACAAGTGTGTTTACTAATTCTTCGTAGTGAAACAGTGTATGTATTCAGGGGGAATGTACACACACACATATATACACGCATGCTGACAGGAACACACGAAAACGGAAATAGATCTAAGGGATCTAAGAACACACAGGGGTCATTAAAACATTAAAAGATAAGACAACCCGATTCATCACTTCTCAAACCAACCTTAATTGTTTTATGACCCTTCGCTCAGAACTCTTCACTACCATTTAAAGAAAGACATTGGAATGACCAACACAAAAACAGAGAATGTCTCATATAGAGAAGATGTAACATTGAAAAGCATAAAGGAAAAAAATTAATTATTTTTAATAATTATTTTTAATAATATGTGGAAATCTCCACCCTTTACCTGAAGATGGTCGTAAGACCAGAAACACGTGTTGTAAAACTATGTAAAACAAAGAATAATATTTTTTAATAAAAAAGAAAAAACAAAAACCCACATTACAACCAAAAAAGTTTGCGGTACCTCTCTTCTTTATATATATATATATATATATATATAATTGAATGCATACTAAATATTTTTGAAAAATTAACAAATGGGATGATCCTACACTGGATCCTAATGTGGGAGGATTTAGAGATTTCTGAAACTGCTTTGGAGACAGTATGATCCTGAAAGTGTTTTTTTTTTGTTTTTGTTTTTTTTTTTTTTTCGTTTTTTTAAAGTATGTTTTATATGTAGCAAACTATGTTGTGTATGTATTGGTTGGTGTCCAGGCACACTGTAAGCCCACTGGAAGAGTTGGACCTCTTAACCTTCCTTAAGGTATCCAAATAGGAGGAAAAATCTGATGTAATTCCTGTGGTTTGACTTGACAGGATCCAATAATGTTAACTGTTTTCCCTTTTTACATCAATGTTGTTCATGATTAGAGAATAGGATTCACACAGTGCAATGTCTTTCTCCAATTCAAAAATTTAATTCACAGGAGGTATTGCTTGATAAATGTAAGATGTTCTTGAATGATAAATGGCTGGCCATAACGGAAAGATAAAATCATAACCAATGAAGCCTTGTGCCAGAGGTTTAAAAAAATTTGTCTAATTTGAAGATCCATATTTGTTTGAAGAACAAGTCTTACAATGATATCTTGTGATGGTCATACCTGATAAGATGGCAGCCAAGCCATTTTATTTATATATATATATATGAAAAATTTCTCAGAGTTAACCTGTAGAAAAAGACAATATTTATAAATGCAAAAGACAATAGGAAAACTGTAATATTAGCAGATGCGTTTCGTCCAATGTGCACTTTTTCAAGGCAAAAACAAAATGAATTTATTAAAACAAACTAATAACAAAACGAAATGGCCTACCATTTGACATATTTCTTCAAAACTTTTGTCAGATTCTGTATCCTATTTTACACACACACACACACACACAAAGATTCACAAAAAAAACCCCAAAAAAACAAACAATCCAAACTTAGTAAAAAATAAAGTCTTATTTTCAAAATCTTTGTTATTAAGAGGAAAGACCAAAGAATTTTTTAGTAATAAATTATATTTTTAAAACCTTTTTTTTTCTTTCAGTGGTTGACCATAAATTAGTATAGGAGATTTTAATATATTTTTGCAGTGAAAAACACAGATTTGGAAATTCTTGCAAAAATTAAATGAATGTTGGATTTTAATGAAATTTTCAGGACTTATTCAAAAATGAATGAAATTATTTTAGAAACTTCTTTTTTTAATCTGTTATCCTCACCCCACAAAAAAGATTTAATTTTATGAAATTTCAAAAATTCATTTTTGTATGGCTTAATGTTTATATTGGTTATAAGCACAAGTACTTGGAAAAGTTTAATTTATAAATTAGGATCAATAAGTTTAACAAGATTATGATGTATGGATGATTTGTTCTTTTTGTAGATTTTAATATAGAATATTTTTTTTCTTAAGTCAAGAACTTACATGTTTTCACTTGAAGGAAGAACTTTATGGTTTCTCTTTGGCATCTCTGAATTATCAACATCACTATTCTTGGACCATTATGTAAGTAAAACTTAGGAATTTATTTCTGTGGTTGATCATGGAAAGGAAACTAGCTAAAGGGAGCTCATTGTATTTTTATTATAAGGCTTTGTGAATTACTTGTGCAGAAACAAAATATACAATAAGTCTTTTCAGCGGTTAAACACATCTCAACAAAAAATGAAAATGCAAACTTAGGGTAAGTCAGGAGATATTTTAAATTGGGAAAACAACATTCTGTAAATTAACAAAATATACAAGAGGTAAAAAAAAATCTGTTAATTTCTCATTACAAGGCAGTAAGTATTGAGCATTACTTACTTGACTGGTCTACTCATAAAAACAGGGATAATTCTTGTAGACTAGCATTCATTAAACCTTCAAGCCCTGACATTTATCAGAATAAAAAATATCAATTTTTATTTTATCGATTTAGAAGGGGATCCTGTTCATAATATCAGTGCTGCATAAAATGAATCACTTACTTTTTACAGAGTTATTGGACCTAATTGTTATTTACAAATATCATGTTTGAAATTGCTTGCATCATTGACATTTGTATATTTAAAAAAAACTTTTAATCTTGAAAAAAAAATAGTGGGGTGCTTTGGAAGCATACGCATTGGAGGGCAATAATAATTTATTTTAATAAAGTATATATCTATACTTTATTTAATTTATATAAATTTCTGTTCTTTAATTAAAAATGTATATGCCTGTTCTTTATTTAAAAGAAATCATTTTGTAAAAAAAAATATCTTATGTAAAACAGTTAAGTTCAGATAACTCTATAAAAAGTTTGGATTGATTTTTATGTTGTATTGACATTAGGAACATGCTCACACATCTAAAATGATAAAGAATCAATATTTTTGGGGATTCTGACAGTTGTCACACTTTGAAGGTGTAATGATTACTAATCTACAAAAAATATTTGTAAAAACAATTTTACCCTGTTTTTACAAGTGGACCCGTCTACTTAAGTAGTGCCCAGTATTATTTAAGTTTGTGAATACAATTCAGATATGTTATATATCAAAAGGGGAATGAAAAATTACAAATTTATATTATTAAAATAATTCAACACATCATGCCACAACAAAACTATTATATTTAATCAGCATATTATATGCTCTTGTCATCAGTTTAAACTGACTGTTTTGTTTATATCTATTATGATCATTTTGCATAAAGTTCATATTTTCTTGATTTCTAATGAAAACTAATAAATTTTTTCCAAAATATCTCGGTGAAATTTTCACTTTCCAAAATTCTAGTTTATAATTAGTTTAAATTGGAAAAAAAAACGTCACTTTAAACTGACACCTTTTTACATCTCTTATGACTATTTTGCATAAAATTCATTTTTTTTTTTTATTTGGCCTGAAAATTGTGTTCAAGCATGAAACAGACTATCATTGCTTAGTATTGACCTCAATGTTCATTTTTCTAATTACATATGCTTTACACCTGAAACCGAGCACTTTCACTTATAAATATAGCATACCATAAAACTATATTTTTATCACACACAATGGATGGATATATATTAAAATTTAAAAATTTGCTATATTTATAGGGGAAGAGTGCTCAATATCAGCTATAGACAATATGGACATAAGAATTAACACTGTATAGTGACTGTCAGTTTCATGTCTCAAGCAACCTTTATATTATGTGTCACTACTCCTTATGTGGGCTCTAGGGTCCCAGCTATGGGAAATAGTTAACCCCAAACTGGATTCAAAACATGTAAAAATAGGTTTTAATACCATCAATACATTTTTGTAAAAAAATATTACCTGCAATAAATTTTTGAAGAAAAAATTATTACCAGTAATTTGTTTTGAAAAATATTACCAGAAATACTTTTTGAAAAAATTATTACCAGCAATAAAAATCTTGTTGGCATTAAATAGCCCATTGAGGTTGATATGCAGTAAAACAAACCAAACCAAATATGGGCTATCGAGGTGGTAGCCTATGAAGAATAGGGTAGGGGGTAGAATCTGGCTGCTACAGTTCTTTGTTTTAGGGCTTAGATTATTTTTAATCCTGACCACAAATTTATTTTCTATGATCCATTTATTTATTTATTTTTGTAAACTTTCTTTGGTTTTAAATATTGGTATTTGAAGCATAGTGGAGTAATGGGTAGCAGCTCAGATTGAATCGGAGAGCCAAGTTCAAATTCTAGTCGAATCCATTACATTCACTTAACTAATACCCCTTGGGAATGGTATGAATCCTCTTCTCCCCCTGCTATGGGTAAATAGCAGGACAGACTGGGTTCTATAGACTTGGATGGCAACCTACTGCGGGGGGAAAAAATCTGTCTTGTCAGTCATGTATCGAAAGATACACGATCGCCTAAGCATGTATAATGTATGGCACATAACTGACTGATTTGAAATAAAGTTTTAGGTTTCAGTCCTGGGTTAGGTTCAGGTTCTTTTGCGTTTTTATATTTAATATTCACAGTATGATTTTGTTTGTGTATAAGTAGTTGAAGTGGTACATTGTGGACAGAGGTACTGAATTAAGTTTCTCCTAAGAGGATCATGCTCAAATAGGAAATGAAAAACAACAAAAAAACAAAACAAACAAAACACAAACAGTTTTTCCAGGTGAACAAAACATTACACTATAGCCAATGGTATTGAATTAAGGTAGCCCTATAAATATGCAAGCTTACAGAAAAAAGAAAAGAAAATCCAGATGAATTGTAACTGAATGATATAATATATTGTAAACAGCATTTACACACCACTGAAAAAAAAAAAGGTGAATAGAAGGATGAAAGGGAGATAACTATTAATGCTAATTATATTATTTGTGAAAAAAAAAAAAAAATCCTGTTTTTGACATTATGCACAGAGTGTAGCTGCAGGGAAACAAATTCAATGATAATCTGATTCCATCGTAATTTTCTCTCAAAGGGTGACCTGATGGGAAACTCTAAACATATATATTTTTAGGAATTACTTTTTCTTTTATTAATCCAACATATTTTTTATTTTATTATTTAAACAATATTGGATTAATAAACGACAAATCCATTCTTAAAAATCGTTTTTGTTTACGTTAGGATATGAAACTGAGCAGAGGTGTATATTTTGAGAATCAGGGAAAAGTCTGTGTTCAAAAGCATTATTTGGGCTTTGCTTGACCATTAGGTTCTCTGTAGCTGAACGGCTAAAACATGTCAGATCTAATAATTGTTCCCCCTAGGGAAATTCAGGTTTGAATCCTGCCGGAGAATACATATAAGATTTTTTGAGTATTCAGTCCATTAGATGGAAATACATAAATATACTGTTTAATAAACAAAGCATCTACTCGTATATTGGTATCTACTAAAATAACATTTAAACAATAAAAGAATAATATATGGATTGGGATCAAATGCATGTGAAGTTGGCTTAAACAATGGAGAACAAACAACACAAAATTAAAAATACGAGAATTTTCTTTTTCACCTTCACATAACATTCTCTGATGAAACTTTAGTAAAAGAGAAACACGTTTTATATAAATGTTATAAACTTTTCCTATTTGTTCATTATCCTATCATATTTGTTCATTATCCTATCATATTTGTTCATTATCCTATCATATTTGTTCATTATCCTATCATATAAAACTGTTCCTGTACTGAAATTTTATGGTTTTAAAATGGTGGAGCATTATTTATGGCATAAAAAATTTTAGGTGTTCTGGTTGTGATACCCTTCACTTCAATGTTGGCTTCGACATTTTTGCCAACCATTTAGCCTTGACTATTGTTATATAAGAGTAAGTGTCATTGCCAACACTGGTTTGAAACTAGATCGCCAGTGAGTAACAGAGGCGATTCCATTATTAAGTAGATCACGTGACCATAAAGGAAGTGAATAAATAGGAAGTAGCGTGATGACTATACAATCACTGTTCACTGTTTCTTGTCTATCCTCTATACATTCACACTCTCTACTCTATTATACGGATTACAATTCTATTCTGATCATTATACTATTTGGCAGTTACTACTTGAACAAGTATTACTAGTGCGGATATTATTGGAAGGTATTACTACTAGTACCAGCGTCTACAAAGTCTCGAATATAATGAGCATTTTGGAAATGATAACAAGTTTTCGCTTGACATAGCAAAAGTGACAAGCGAAGCCGTCCAACATCACAAAAGTTATGCCATTTTTTCTATGTATTTGTACCCACCTCTTCATTGATTTGGGTCAGTATGTATCTCACATTTGTGTATGCTAGCCACCTGAGGATTACCAAGATGGAATAAATACATCAATCATGGAGGAGGGTTGTCAGTCACGTGAGAATGTATATTTTGAGTTTCTGAAACTTATTGTAGTGACTGACTGTCCAACACCACTTTAGTTGGAATATATATAGTAAGAGCCTGGCTGCAAATTTACTTTTCAGACATTTTCATCTCATTAGATTATTTTCTCTTTTAATCAAAGTAGCATTCCCTATGCAATAAAACGGACCACAGTTTTGACATAGGGAATGTTACTTTGATTAAAAGAGAAAATAATCTACTGAGGTGAAAATAAAATTTCAGATATAACTAAAATATATCTGTAAAAGAAAAATATGAATAAAGACAAAAGGAAAACTTAGTCAACATGTTTTGGCCTTTGATGGAGTTTAGCAAGATAAACATAAGGATTTTATTTTGCAACATTTATAAAAAAAAAAAAAAAGTTTTTTAAAATTTAAGATACTCATAAATATCCCTAAAAAATTTTGAAAAACTAGCATTTTTACTTTTGTTTATAAATACTTGTTGCAAAATAACTCCTTACATATGTGCATCAGAAGTTGGCTAAAAGGTTTCCTTTTGAGATATATATTTATATAAAAGGATGGTTAATGAAATTTGAGATATGAAAAAATAACAAAATTGATAATATTGTTAATAAGACTAATAATATTTATTTTATATTAGTAGGTTTTTTTTTTTTTTTTTTTTTTTTTTTGACTAAATGGAAGCACATTAAGAGTTTTTAAAGTCAGAATTTTCAGACATGACTGTGCCCTTTATCAACGAAATAAGCAATGAAGTGGGGCTCTCTTTTCTGGTAGGGAGGGATGTTGGATTTGTTCCGTTTTTTTTTTTGTCCCCATGTGTTTGTATTACTGTAAGAAATTTAAAATGTGGCCTAGTTGTTTGCTATGATTAGGTTTGTGGAGGGTTTGTAAAAGGCTCTCTGTGGAAATGATATTCTCTGCATAAACCTAAATTCCTATTTAATCCTATATTGTGTGAATCAGTTGAGAAAATTTATTTTAGCTCAGACATTTGGCATTCTTGCTGGCATATTACACACACACACGCACACACATTTATCGTTATAAGTTATTTATATAGACAAAAATATTTAAGTAAATGCTCTGTTTATCATAAACAATATTGACAACATTTACCAGCCTGAATGTTCGAGAAATTTCATAGAAAATGTATCCTCTGACAGGAACTGAACCTGTATCTTACATGGAACCGTCATATAGCCATGGGAAGTTTGTAGTTTAAAAGCAGTAATTCAACCTTGCTAACCAGACATGACCTTTGTAGCTAAACTGGTATAGCACATCAGGCTATATGATGGTTCTGTGTAGGATACAGGTTCAATTCCTGTCAGAGGATGCATATTTTCTATGAAATTTATTGAACATTCAATAAATTTTAATACTGTTTATTATAAACAGCATTTACTTAAATATTTGTGTCTATATAAATAACATATAAAAATAAAATATATTAAAATAATTGTCAGACTTAGTCCATTTCATATATATATATATATATATATATATATATACGGTCAATTACTCATTTTCGAATAGACCTGTCTGCTAGAGCAGCAAGTCAATCTCTACTGCAGTTTCTGGGATCTGACATGATCAATACTTTGAACAAGGCCAGTAGACTCAATTCTCGGTCACGATGACTTGTGACATTGGCTTCTGAACAGTTCCACCTACTCAAGCTTGGATCAATGGTTGGCTAAATGCTGAGATAATCTCCCTAGACTAATAACATCAAGAAGTCACTTGAAAAAAACAACCGTAGTGATATTCAAACTCGGGTTTCTCAGTCAAAAAGTGTACTCGGCCACATGCCTATACATAGCACACTGATAAGGGATGGGTTTATGCTGACATTACATTGAAACCTCAGTTCCTTCCCATATGATCACTGAAGTTAAGCAACATTGAGCCTGGTTACTACCTAGATGGGTGACTGTTTAGGTGCTGTATGCTTGGATGTTCAGGTGGTATAATGGATAATGTCTCCGAATTGTTAATGGTAGAGCAGAGTTCCAATTTCAGTTGGGTTCGTTATATTCACTTAAATATATTCACACAGGTACCCTTGTGAAATGTGTGAATCCATCCCCCTCTTCTCCCAGTTATGGGTTAATTAGTAATACGTCAATCATTAAATCATTACTATCTACCCCCCCCCCGACCCCCCCCAATCTTAGTCTAAAAAAAATTTTTTCTAGCTTTAAGATAGAAAAATAATTTAAGCAATGTTGAGGTTGGTCAGTACCTAGATGGGTGACAGCTTAGGAATACCAGGTGCAGTAAGCTTGAATGTGCAGGTGGTTTAATGGATAATGGCTTGGGATTGTTAATCAGAGAATCAAGTTCCAATTTCAGTTGGATTTGTTATATTCACTTACACGCAAATACCCTTTGGAAAGGCATGAATCCATCTCTTCTCTCCCCAGCTAAATCTTACTGATTAAGACTTGTATCATTAAAACCGTTACCTGCACCCCCCAAAAAAAAATTGCATACAAAATATTTAGATTTTGTCATTATATAATCCATAGAGGTTGACCTGCCCCCCCCCCCAAATACGTACAAAATATTTAGATTTTATCATTATATAATCCATAGAGGTTGACCTGCACCCCCCCAAATGCATACAAAATATTTAGATTTTGTCATTATATAATCCATAGAGGTTGACCTGCACCCCCCCAAATGCATACAAAATATTTAGATTTTGTCATTATATAATCCATAGAGGTTGACCTGCACCCCCCCCCCAAATGCATACAAAATATTTAGATTTTGTCATTATATAATCCATAGAGGTTGACCTGCACCCCCCCCCCAAAATAAATGCGTACAAAATATTTAGATTTTGTCATTATATAATCCATAGAGGTTGACCTGCACCCCCCCCCCCCAAAATAAATGCGTACAAAATATTTAGATTTTGTCATTATATAATCCATAGAGGTTGACCTGCACCCCCCCCCACCAAAAAAAATTGCATATAAAATATTTATATTTTGTCATTATATAATCCAGAGAGATTAATGTGACACTAAGCAAGAACAACCAACCAACAGATAAGTGATGCTCCAAATTTACTTTCTCATCAGAAATTATAAGACATGAGGAGAATGGTTTCCAGCTCCAAAACTATCTTTACACATGATCACTGCCATTAGCTGTTAAATTTTGACATAAATATAGAGCATTTTAGAGGTTGACAGCTGGGCAGAGCCACTCTAAATATGGCTGGGGGTCACATATACATTACTGCCACCACTGCTGAACCACATTAGTCACTACAGATATCAGACTGTTCTCTCTACTTGTGTAAACAAGCTTTAATGAATGTTGGTGGGTGCAATTTCTTTCAGCATGGGGGAAGTCGGTGATACATTTCTGCTTTGTACACACGGTCATATCATGCCTTTTTGCTCTACTGTAACAAGGCAAAAAAAATAAAAAGAGTTTAACAACACAGGAACAGCAGGAAGGTGCAACCTCTACTGTCTAAACATCATCATTCACCTTTGACATTGTTAGACAAAATAATAAAATCATAGGTTTTACTTTCAAACTGACTCCTGTTTTTAGAAGATTAACATGAATTTTATATATATATATATATATATATATAACCATGAATTTTCATATCTTTATATAGATATTTTTATGAAACAAGTCCACCTATGACAAGCCATGACTGCTATTGTACACAATCATCAGACAGTTGGTATTAGTCTTTCAGTGATATGGGCATTTATACTACCTTGGCTGACACAATAACTTAGGGAGAAAATATCCATATTACTGAATATCACTGTTTATTCGTGGAAGAAAAAAACCCCTCTCCAAATTGCCAGACTAACTGCTTTATTAGGATGTAATACACAGGAACTACATATATATATATATATATATATATATATATATATATTTCTTTTTGAATTGGACAAAGTCCGACAATTTATTTAAAGACATTTATATGTTTAACGTGCTTTTTATAGATACAAGTATTTAAGCAAATGCTCTATTTTATAATAAACAGTATTAAATAACATTTACCGGCCTGAATGTCCGAGAAATTTTCATAGAAAATTTTCGTTCTCCGACAGGAATCGAACCTGTATCCTATACGGAACCGTCATTTCGCGTGACGTGCCTTAACCGTTCGGCCACAAAGAAGCGTCCGGTTAGCAAGGTCGATTTTACTATCTTTAAACTTAAATCTTCCATGAATCTCTTCTATTCATATCTGCTCTAGCGTATCAACTGTAAACAAATGACATCATATATTTTTGAATTGGACATAGTCCGACAATTTATTTAAAGACATTTATATATGTTTAACGTTCTTTTTATAGATACAAGTATTTAAGCAAATGCTCTGTTTTATAATAAACAGTAAATGTTATTTAATACTGTTTATTATAAAACAGAGCATTTGCTTAAATACTTGTATCTATAAAAAGAACGTTAAACATATCATAAATGTCTTATATATATAGGGTTAGGTAAATGATATAAATAGATATTAGCAACCGTATATGTAAGTGTTGGCATGTGTACACTGGTAAGCAAATAACTACCAAATTTAGTCAAGACGTGTAGACATAACGGTGCGCATTGTGATTAGTTAGACAGAGCTAAGAAATGTATACTAATAAATACACATATACCTATGTTTGGTGTGCATGTCAAGTTTCGTTGGTTACCTAACCTGTCGGGCACAAGATATAGCTATATCTTGTGCCTGATGAGTTGGGTAACCAACAAAACTGCACACAAAATGTAGGTATATGTGTATTTATTTACTTTTTTTTATATATATAAATGGTTAGAACATTTGCTTTCTGATCATGAAACAAGTTCAAATCTCAACATGGTTGATTTTTTTTATTTTTTTATTTTTTTTATTATTATTAAGGAAAGTGAATTCCTCATGTTATCAGACTGGGGAGATGATTCTGCTGTGCAGTATCTTTGGAGAGTGCTTCAAGACCTTACTATGGGTTGATCTAAGTCTTGTGAGTGAAATTGGGTACATGAAATGTTTTGTCAGTGATTGTGCTAGTGCAAAGTCATAAGTCATTGTGATCAACAGTTTGAACAAAGCTCAAACGATGTTTTCTCTTTCAGAAACTGCAAATTAAGGTCCGCTCAGTATAGTTGCAGTATAAACCACAGATGGGCTCTGGATGTTGAACAAACATAAACGTGCCTGAGCATACATGTGGACAGACATTTTTTATATATATATATAGTGCTGTTCAATAAAAGTGACTCAACTGATTTTTTTTTTTTTTTACTAAAAATGTTTTTTGTCTATTGTTTTTGGGGTTAAAATAATTTTTAATCTGACTAATATAAAGACCCCTTCCCGACCACCTAGGAAAAAAAGTTTATTCACCCTAAGGTATTCTACTGATAATTATAAATTTGGATATAAATGAGATTCAGGAAAAAAACTCTGTGCAAAAAAAGTGACTCGGATATCGCATTCTAATGATTAAACTGGTAAATTTAAAGAGCCTTTGACAAAATATTGAAAACTATTTTACAATACACTCAGAACAATATTCTAGAGAATTCTAGAACAGCTTAAATTAAATCTAGAGTATTTCAGAATATTCCAGAAAGCCTCATACAGTATAAAAACAGCATGAAATAGCCACTCAAGTCACTAAGCAGATGAAAGGTGAGAAACACGCATCAGAACCACTTAAGGCATTTAAATTGCTATAACCTCGCAATCAACTGTCTCTCGAGTGCTTAGGGCACATAATGATGCCACTCCTGCTCCAAGGAAGGAAACAAGGGGACAAAAGAAAGAGATTGATGATAGAACTGGCAAGGTAATCAAGAGAGAAGTTGCAAAGGATAGGACTATAAATAGGCAAGAAATTGCAGTCAATCTCAGCAAAGAGCAAGGTGTTAGTCTTGCCTCTATAACAGTCCATCGGTGGCTGTTAGAACAAGGCTACAAATCTTGTACATGATAGTTTAAGCCACTCATAAGCAAAGCCAACAGACTTGAATGGGCTCACTATTACAAAAATTTCATCGTAGAAGACTGGAAGAATGTTCTCTTCTCCGATGAAACGAAAGTTGAGCTAAATTCAAAGGATAAGGTGAGTCACTTTTATCAAACAACACTGTGTGTGTATATATATATATATATATATATATATATATATATATATAAAAAATCAACAACACCTATGAAAATATGTAAAATTACTAAAATATACAAGTGGACAGAGTGAATCCTGGGGGGGTCTGTCTAGAAAGTTCTGGAGTTGGGATGCTGAAAGTAACATCAATCAGCTAAGTGGCAAACTTTTTACTTGTATGTATGTATGTATCTATATATATAACAATAATCCCTGGAAGAGTGATTATTTCTAGTCTCATTGAAAAAGGATGCAGGTGTATCAGAAAATTCCAACTTTAAAATATTCCTCTTCATGCTTCAGTTTAGTATATAATAGATATCATCAATCTTATTAATTATGCTGACTCTTGTTGTCCTACATAGGATTGAACTCACCATCCTAGGCTAACAAATTTCTGAACATTCCCACTTTTCAGCTTAAAGCAGTGGCAGTAACTTGTCTCCCTTCCTGCCAAAGTGGATTTAGCCTTTAGGTATTAAGTTTATTGAAATTTCTCTTCAGTTAACCTCTTTCTAGTGAAGTGCTGTCACTCAGTTTAGTGAGCAAGATCTTGTTCTAACAAATCTTATTAACAATATTGTCATCATTTTTTTGTATTTTTATCCCCCAAATTTCATTAACCAGCCTATTAAATCCACATGTTATAAGAAACACACGTAGACCATCTTTCATTGTAATTACATATATAATAGTAATAATAATAATAATAGCTGGCCACTTGTATTCGAGGATACCCGTCTACTAGGGCAGCTAGCCAATCCCTATTTCAGACTCTCACTCAGGCACATTTGTGTTTGTTCAACACCCACAGAGCCAACCTGTGGTTTATACTGCAACTATGCTTAGTTACAGTTTCTTGGCGAGAGAGTATGTTATCTAGAATAATCAACAATCTGAACAACACCAGCAAACTCTCGGTCATGATGACTTGTGACTTTGTGCTGGCACAGCTATCAATGGCCCCAAGTGTTCCGCCTACCCAATTTCACTCACAAGGCTTGGGTCAACTTGTATGATTTTCAGGCACTTTCTGAATGAGCTGCAAGCTGGGATCATCCCCACTCCAGACTGATAACATCAGGAAGTTTCCTTCCTGACAAATCGACCATGGTGAGATTCAAACCTGGGTGTCATGGTCAGAAAACAAACATTCTAACCAGTTGGCCACATGTCTCTCTCTCTCTATATATATATATATAAACACACACTCGCCAAGAAATAAATATAAGTTTATCTGAATTATCTTAATTGACTAAGTCCAGAGTTTTATGTCAAAACGTTCTTCAGGTCAGATGTTTTGATAAATCTATTCAAATTATTATCAGATTTCATTGGAACGAATGCTAATCCTAAATTATAAATCTGGAAATTCTTGTGTTAGAAACATAACATTTAAATTTAGAAACTGTTAACTTGTTTTTTAGTTAATCATTAAAAAAAAATATATATGGAATTTTTATTTAGCCTCAACAGAACTTTTGGAGGATCATGGACTTGCTTTGATTTTTAAATTCTATATTTTATTTTCATTGGTTGTATAGACATTGTGTGTTCATTTTATGGTGATAGTATATATTTTTATTGGTGTCATGTGTTTATCTCATGGCATTCAGGTGTGTGTTTAAGTGCTGAAAACTTGAACACATATTCATTATATATATCTTCAGGTAAAATGAGAACAAATGGAGTATAATTCCACTGTACATAACATTTAATTTAAAAGAGGGCTCAATACACAGTAGAGCTAAATATTATAAACTACTGGCGAGTGAAAGTTTCACTTTCCAGAGGAGACACATTTATGGTGTTGGAACATAATTGACATTATGTAGCAATTTTTAACATGTTTGAATAATTTGTAGGTCTGATGAATTGGATTGTGATTATGATTCCAATGTAATAAATTATAACCATGGAATATTAGTGTTTGAACCTTTTTTTATTATATTATTACTCTGTCCTGGACATTGAGTTCTACCTGGATTCTATCCTCTTGGGAATTATATATATATATATATATAATATTAGTGGTCAATATATATTGACCACTAATATTATATATTAATTCCCAAGAGGATAGAATCCAGGTAGAACTCAACGTCCAGGACAGAGTAATAATATAATAAAAAAAGGTTCAAACACTAATATTCCATGGTTATAATTTATTACATTGGAATTGTAATCACAATCCAATTCATCAGATTTACAAATTCAAAAAGAAATTGGAAAATATAACTCCAGGTGTGTGTATGTATGTGTGTGTATATATATATAATATATATGTGTGTGTGTGAGGAGGCATGGAGGAGTAATGGATAGCAGCTCTGATTGAGGTATCAGAAATCAGAGTACATATTCCAGTCAAATCCATTACATTCACTTACATGCTAATACCCTTGGGAAAGGTATGAATCCTCTTCTTCCCCCCCCCCATCAGCTATGGGTAAATAGCAGGACAGACTGGGTTGTATAGCCTTGGACGGCAACTGGTCTAGGAGAAGGACAACTCTGAATTTCAAAACCTGATCGTACAGTTTGGGGTTGACAACCTACTCACTCAAAAACTGGCTTGTTACAGAAACTACAACAATATCTTGCAGCCCTATGTTCGTCAAGGAATTTAAAGGCATAAAATATATATATTTATTCTGTGGGGTGTATATTCAAGGTTTGTTAGAAATTACTTTTTAAAGTAAACATGGAATTTTTAAAAAATTGTTAGCAAAAAGAAAATTAGTCAGAAATGAATAATTATAATCAGAATTAAAATTGTTTTCATTGTTGATCACCCTGAAATCTAATAGCAATATTATTGTGAAGAAATGGAAAAATATTACCCTCTACTACAATTTTTGATTTTTAACACCAGAGGGTGATGGTTTTAGTAATTATTTTTCTAAATTTGTAAGATTCAATTGCCACGAATTTGGGGAAATAGTTTGCAAAATGAAAAAAAAAAAAAAAAAAAAAAAAATTCTATCTAAAAAAAAGAAATTTTCTATCTAATGGCAAACACCACAATCACACCATGCTTGGTCAATCAGCAGTTACCTCCCTTGCACCACGGAAACCATTTGCTGCTAGAAAAAAATAAATTACCAAGACTTTCATACAACTCAAATCACATTTAAACAAATTTTAAATGAAATAAAGCAAATCACTGAAACATTTTCAGGAAATAATTAAAATACCTATAAATTAACAAAAATAAGCACAAATAAGAAAATCGTCAGGCAAGGCAATTATATAATATGAATAATATTAAGCAATGAAAATGATGGATTCTGTGTAACATGTTTTGTTTTCTAGGACCTCATAGTAAAGCAATATTTTATTGATGGAATTATCTATGTGTAGGAAGGGAGAGATATAAATGCGATTGTCAGTTATAATTATATACTGTGCAGGAATGCTGAATTCTAGATGATGAATACACATTACACAAAATTATTCCACTTTATTCCACTTGCTTAACATTATTCTGATATATAAAATTTATATATTTTTCCCATGTATAGAAAATATATATATCATACTGTCAAAATGGAAAAATAATGTATATAATAAGTATATGAAAAATATTTTGTCCATTTTTGCTGTAAAATCTAAATAAAAAAAATAAACATAGAAAACAGCTTATAAAGTATTTTATTGGATTAAAAGCAAATAATTAGGGTAGCCATTTATTTGAACCAAATCTGTTTTTAAAAAATGATACCACCTGCTTTTTGAGAGTTCACTTTTATAAAGGCCTACATTAGTACAATTTTCCTTTGCTATACGAAACGGTGCCATGCAAAGCAGCAATTACCTTATATGAAAAGAAATTTCTTAGTGTTTCAAGACCACAAAACTAAGTTTTTTTCTATGTTTTCCTGTCTTGATGTCGAAGGTCAAGGCTTGTCATCTACTATGCCCAATATGGACAGCTTGAAATATGATAGTATACTCGACTACTTAGCCTTGTGTTTTTTTTCATCGTGCAGTTCTTGATACTTAGAATGACACGAAAATCTGCTCTAAACCTACACGCCACTTTAAGAAGCTGTACTCATCTGGAATTGTTACAGTATTGTCAAAAAAAATCATGAAAAGATTTTTTTTTAGGTCCAGAAATGTTTAAAATTAAATTATAAATTATACAAAATATAAATTAATGGTAACTGCTTGTTTGTGTTCTGCCATTTTGGCTTTATTTTAAAAAGGAATTCACCTCAAGCAAGGTGATAATGTCACTAAGATGCAAGGAGCTACTAGAAGTGAAAGAGAAGACTTTAGAAAGAACTGGTAACTCAATAATAGTTACAAATTTCAGCATTTTGGTGGAGATTTTAGAAGTATAGAGTTGAAGTAAAATTGAGAAGGAACCAGAAACCCAATCGTAATCAGGAAACAAGGTTATGAAAGGTTTCAAAGGAGCACTCGAATTTCAGTTTGCAGGAAAGATATGTGTCTCTGGTGATTTCTTTCACTTTTGATGAAACTGTTTAAAAGTGAATTTTTGGTTGGCCATTACCAGCAAGACAGATACTGTGAGAGTGGTATCTGCTATTGGGATCAGTAGAGTATAGGTACAATTATATGTCAACAGATACAAGATGGTGTAATATTTCTCAGAAGAGAAAATAAAATTAATGAACCAAGTTTGAATTTCAGTTGAAGCTACTCCTGACCAGTTCACATGAACTCACTTCTCCCTGTGCTTTGTCCCATTACTGAAAAACTACAATGACTTATGGAGAAAATGGTGGGTGAAATAACTCTGCCATTACTATGTTAACTGCCCAGCGACAGAAAGCCATTATCGTCAATGTCAACCTTAATAAAGGTCAAAACAACAATTATCATATTTGACAGAATATATGATGCACTCCCATCCCCCCCACAAAAAAATGGCTAAAAAAAAAAAAAAGAAATAAATCATGGTGTCTTGTGTGTAAAGTGGAGGCCTCTTGTAGACTAATTTTTATCTCCAAACCTAATTTATGATATAATTTTAGCTCACATTGACATAACTTGACGCTATGTTATTTACTCTAACATTATTATTATTATCAGTATTGTAAAATGAATTATTATAACACAGTACCAGTAAGATTCTGTTTTATTAATGTAATCATGGAAGATATTTTCACTCTTGCTCTACTGCTAGCTTGCTTTTTATATACAGTAAGGTTTTCTGCTATTGCTAAAGTGCTTTTCTACTATGCTAATAGCTTGCTTTAAACATCACGTAGTTAAATACGCTCAAAACCTTTTTCTTGAAAATGCCCTGCTGAAATGGAGGTAGGGGTACATCTTTCATGTTGTCAAATACAATAAATGGAATTTAATGTATGTCCAATTTCAAACTCTTAAAATATAACCAACGCGGAAGCAATGAGAAAAGAGACAATGGACATTGCAAGAAGGTAATGAAGGATGTTTTTATGAGAAATCTGTAATAATTTTATTTATATATGACCAATTGAAAGACTATTGCAGAGAAGACAATGCATTTTTCATATATTAAGTATCAAGGCATACAGTAATTTAGTATGTTATTAAATATGAGATAAATATATATCTATCACAGTCCGTTTGTGTTTCCATCAATGTAGTGTGAGTCAAAAGTAACACCCAGATTCTGGGAAGTCATGTTAATATTTGTTTTGCAATTATAAATTTTCTTTGCTAATTCTTTTTGTTTTACCTTAATAATTAATTACCCTCTTAAATAGTTTGATTGACATTTATATTACAGTGAACAAGGACATGTTTATCAGTCAATTTGTAAAATCCTTAAAAATAGGAATTGGGCAATACATTTGACTTTCCAAGTATTAAAACCATCAACAATATGAAAGTACATAACACTATTTACATTATTTGGACTATTGTCCTCATCTTTGTCACCATATTTATTACAACGTTTCGGCCTTTCAGTATCTGTCTATATTTCTGAGATGAGGTATTATGTACACTATTTACATTATTTGAACTATTGTCCTCATCTTTGTCACCATATTTATTACAACGTTTCGGCCTTTCAGTATCTGTCTATATTTCTGAGATGAGGTATTATGTACACTATTTACATTATTTGGACTATTGTCCTCATCTTTGTTGCCATATTTATTACAAGTTTCAGCCATTGTATGCTCCGGCCTTCTTCAGGTGGTTGGAATGTTGAACTGAACCCTTTATTTCGCTCACTGGGGTAGACTGTTCTAGTTTCACATGCCATGTCTTAATGGATGTCAGTTATCAGTTATCTCCTGTTAGTTCTCCTCTTCAAGTTCTCCACTGTCTTAACCGGCTATTGAACTCACACTCTTTGGGTCCTGTCACTGGATCTAACTCATGCCTTTATCCACTGTGCCATCTGTCCTTGAGGACAGGATATAACTGATAACTGACATCCATTCAATATGGCATGTGGAACTAGAACAGTCTACCCCAGTGAGTGAAATAAAGGGTTCAGTTCGACATTCCAACTACCTGAAGAAGGACGGAGCGTACAACAGCCAAAACGTTGTAATAAATATGGCGACAAAGATGAGGACAATAGTCCGAATAATGTAAATAGTGTACATAATACCTCATCTCAGAAATATAGACAGATACTGAACATTAAATATGGCGGCAAAAGATGAGGGAAAATGAAATTCATATGCCTAATACTGTACAATATAATTTTAACATTTTAATCTGGCACTGAGGGTCTAAGAACTCTTAGGGTCTATTTGGTTTTGAATTTTTCACTATTAGTTTGAACATAAATTTTAGAATTCCCTTTAGGCTATCTGGATTTACATACAATAATGAAGGCTGGAGTGCACAATGGCTGAAACATAGTGAGAACAACAAAGATGAAGACAATAGTCTGCATGTAAATGGTGTTAATAACAAAATTTTAGTTTATAAATTGATTTAATAAACTAAAAATTCAACTACAGCTTGAAGCTGAATTCAACAACTTTTGATGTTTATATTAGATTTTTATTTATTTTATTTGAATCTTATAACTTAATTTTTAATCTGACCAATTAAAAAGCAAAAATAAACACAAATGGTTGGATTATTTTTAAGGTTTATTCAACTTTTCATAACAGCAATATGTGCAATGAACTGGAAGGATCATGGGTTAGGAATACTTTTACAGAGTGGTGTCCCTTTGGGCTCAATTTCTGTTCATTATTGTTGTCCAATAATGACAATTTGCCAGATTTATAAAGGTTTTGCAATCATTACTCAACAATAAAGCATCCACCCATTGACCTCACTGCAAATAGTGGAAGGTTAGGCTTATTAAATCTCATCTTGACTTTTAGACCAAACGGAAATCATCTTTGGCTTGATAAATCTCTCCTATTATTAAGAATCTGCTTTTAGACGAGATAAAAATCATCTTTTTCTCAAACTGATAAAAATCTGTGATACTAGAGAAACCACTATTTTAAAATTAACAAATTAAGTACAACCTAAAAGTTTGGAGAATTTGAACAACACATGTGATCCAAATCAAGTATACATTTTTGTCATTATCCTTTCAGTCAATTTGCTCTTTCCTAAGAGTATCCACGGTTTCCCTTGAAGTGGAACCAAGTATTAGCATAAATTTTTTTTAATTTAAAATTTTCTGGAGTGTCTTGTATTAAACTTTGTTTAAGCAAAAGCATAACATTTATTCTATATATAAAATTCTGTGACTTCTGTTAGTTGGTCCGTCCATCACACCTTCTAAAATAACCATACATTGACAGATTGAAAGCAGATTTTTGGGAGAAGTGCAAACAAGTAAGTGGGTACAAAGTACAATTGGTTTTACTGGGGTGTGTAGTTTAGTAAAATAAATTTTCATTCATTTTTTTTTTTTTTTTTTTTTTTTTTTTTTTTGGGAAAAATCAAGTTTTATTATTTAACATACGAAATATTTCAACAAATACTTATGCAAAAAACAATATTGCATTTTTATTAAATATCTTTTTAAGTTTATATTATATATAATATATATATATATATATATACAGAAATATAGTCTTAAAGTGTGCTATATTTATGGGGTAAAGTGCTCAATATCAGAGAGCGTGTGTAAATATAAAAGTGGACATGGAAGTCAGCACTTAGAGGCGACAGTCTGTTTCATGCTAGTGCAATCGCCTGACGATTGCACTAGCATGAAACAGACTGTCGCCTCTAAGTGCTGACTTCCATGTCCACTTTTATATTATATATATATATATATATATATATATATATATATATATATATATATATATATATATATATATATATATATATATATAATTTCATTCTGGTAAAATGCACAGTAGTAGCACTGTAAATAGAAACTGTAGGGAGAGTTTCAGATAAGCAGAGGATTTCAAGAGTAGAAGAAAAATTTCAAAGGAAAAAGACAAAAGAAATTTTCTTAAAAAATGTATTTTTTTTTTTTTTGTTGATTTTTTTTCTTTTAAGCATTTCGCCCCCCCCCCACCACCAGCAAAGTATGAGTGCCACTAGCATGCAAGGGGTTTCAGAGAGTGAGAGTAAGAGTAAAGAGGGGTGTTTGAGGAAAGGATATAGAGAAGGACAGGTATCAGGATCCAGGCATCAGATGTCAATTGACATTACATTTGAATATTATAGCCCTCAGGGAAGCAAGTAGGAGGAAGGGAGTTCCACTGTCGGGAAGTGTGAGAGAAGAAGCTGTTGGAGTAGAAGAGACAGCTATATTTAACCATTTCAACAATGAAAGAGTGGGACTGAGATGCCAACCTAGTAGCATGCTTACCATGAAGTCTTATAAAATTAAATTAAAGAAATAATTAAATTGTAAAGTAGGGTTTTTGTCAAAGTATTTTTCCAAACAAATCAATTTATTCAAATTTCATCAATTAGTTTTTGAAATTGAACAAAATGTAGTTTGTAAATTTTGACAAAAAAAAAGCTTCAACAATACTAAATGTAAGGATTTCAATACATGTCGGCATATTGCAAAAAATTTGAGTTGAAACAAAATGGAAGTCATGAAATGGACCAATAAAAAATCATACAATTATAAAGCAGCTTCTTTGTGCATTGTCTGCTAAAAGAAAGACAAGAATTAATGATAAACAATTGCAAACATTTACCTTCAATGATACCTTTGGCCACCAATGTCTCTATATCTGGTCTTCGTTTTAACAAAGTGGTTAGTATTGTTCTTATACTTTTCTTCTCCTCTTCATCTTTCCCTTTCGGTCGTTTTACAGAAGCTTAAAAAGAACAAAAAAAAAAATAATCAAAGTTATTTTTTTATTTATTTATTTTTAATCATTTCACTCCAAGCAAGGCAATAAAGCCACTAAGATTCAAGGAGTTACTGAGTTTGAAAGAATATCAGAAAAAGAAAACATTAAGGAAAGAGAACAATAAAAGAACAAGAATTAAGATAACAATTGATATTGCATTTAAGTTTTTGAAGATCAACACTGACTGGAAAGCAAGAAGCCACAAGAGATTTTACAAGCGAGAAGTGCAAGAGAAGAAGCTTTTAGAATAGAACTTAGTTACATCTAGTCATTTTGACTATAAAATGATGAGACCTAGTTGCCAATCTAGTACTGTGCTTAAATTCATAGTCTAGATACCAAAGTGGAAAGCTCATCAGAATAATTACCATGAAAATATTTATAGAAAAGGCACAGGGAAGCTACATTACAGCAGTAGGAAAGTGACTGATAAGAAAGAAAAGTATCAGTCAGTTAAGTGCCACATGTGATACATGCATAGGTGATGATGTATCTTTCGATACATGACTGACAAGGCAGATTATTTCCCGCAGTAGGTTGCCATTTTCTTCTGCAGTAGACTGGTTGCCAACCCAAATTAAAGAACCCAGTCTGTCGTGCTATTCAACCCATAGCTGGGAGGAGAAGCTGGATTCATACCTTTCCTACGGGTACTTGTGCATAAGTGAATCTAATTAACTCGACTGGAATTCGAACTAGGCTCTCCGAGTTCTCACTCCGAGCCGATATCCATTACACCACAAAAAAAAATATACAAAAGAAATAACATGCAAAGAAAATTAACATTATACATATAAATGATCCTATTCTGACAGTTATGTTAATTCCTGACCCTTGATAATCCCTTTTCTCTGTTGTTCCTGCATTTCTATATAACATAGTTTTTATTCTCAGATATATCTTTGTAGTTAATGATAGATAATGAAAAAAAAAATCAAAAGACTTAACTTTCTTATTTCAAGTTTCACGGATACACTACTAATCATGGACAGAGGAATCTATTCTCTATTATAAATCTGACCCTGACGAGTGGTGTATCTGTGAAAATTAAGGTCGTAAAGTCTTTTGAATTTTTATTTATTTAGTAACTATTGTTGCTCTGTTTTTTTAACATTGAGCACTTTGGTTACCAAAATCTGTTCACCTTTTAAATGAGTTAAACTTCAGTAATTTGTTGGACTCTGTGTTCTGTTAAGCATCAGTTAACTATTTTCTTATATATTTTTTATGTAGCTCTTTTCTATATCAGCAGAAAAGTTCATCTCTCTATAATTCAATAGTGAAGAGAATTTGTTTTGTTTAATATTCAAAAAGTATTGTACATAAAGAAATAAAAATAAGCAAAAAGAAAGTGCGTCCTGGGTACGATGATAGAATACGTGTGCGTCCTGGGTACGGCGATAGAATACGTGTGCGTCCTGGGTACGGTGATAGAATACGTGTGCGTCCTGGGTACGGTGATAGAATACGTGTGCGTCCTGGGTACGGTGATAGAATACGTGTGCGTCCTGGGTACGACGATAGAATACGTGTGCGTCCTGGGTACGACGATAGAATACGTGTGCGTCCTGGGTACGATGATAGAATATGTCCAACAGCAAGGGACTCTGATAATACGTTTTTGAAAAAAATAATGTTGCCAGCTGTATGTTTTTTTTTAAGAATAGTTTTGCTGGCTATACGTTTTTGTAAAAATAATATTACCAGCTATACATTTTTGAGGAAAAAAATATTAACAGAAATAGATTTTTGACAAAACAAAAATATCTCCAGGAAAAAAAAAAGTTGTCGGCATTAAATGACCCATTGAGGTTGATATGCCGTAAAACAAACCAAACCAAAAAGAAAATTTTTGATACTTGTGTAAATACAGTTCTATTGCTAAATAACTTGAATATGACAAAAGTAAACAAGTTAACTTATAAAATTATAATTATTCAATGGTGAAAACAAATTTATGCTATTTACATTGTTTGGACTGTTGTCCTCATCTTTATTGTCAGATCACGATGTTTCGGCTGTTGTACACACTGGCATTCTTCAGATGATATACATTGGAATTTCAAACCGAACCCTTTATTTTGTCAACCAGGCCAGATTGTTCTAGTTCCACATGCCATGCCTTTTCTGGATATCTCAGTTTCAGTTATTTCCCTTTAGTAACCCAATTCTCCAAGTTTTTGTAGCCAGGTATTGAACTCACAACTCTTTGGGTCAAGTCACTTCAACCAATACTTTTATCCACTAGGCCATGTGTCCAAAAACAAAAGTCCAAACAATGTAAATAGTTACAATGCCTCATCTCAGAAATATAGACAGATGGTGAATTAAATGTTATTTGTTTAATTTAATATTCTTCTCCTATGTGCCATGTTGCTTCAGGATGTTGACAATCATAGCTCTCCACAATTTCCTGTACTTTGTAGCACTTAAATTTTGCCTTTTTGTTATCTCTCATAAACCTTGCTCTGCCATCCATTTACTCAAGCTTTCTCGGTAGGTTATATGTTGTTTTCCTCTGTCACTCTTGCCTTCAATCTGTCCTGTGAGTAGCAAATTTTCCAAGCCCTCTTTCTTTATGTGCTCTAGAAATTCTGTCTCTTTCTGATGTTAAGTATAAGTGTGCTTTTTGTTTCCATTTTTCTCTAAAACTTCACTGTTGCTCACATGTTTGGTCTATGGTATTCTCAGCATCCTTCTGTAGAACCATATTTCTGTTGCTTCAAGTCTCTTTTTCATCTGTGAGGAGATTGTCCAGCATTCACTGCCATATAGGAGGACTTATATTATGTAACAGTTCAGTACTCTTTTCTTTGTTTTAATTAAATTAGTTTAATATTCAGGAAGTATTAAAAAGACAAGAAAATGGAAAAAAAAAGTCAATTTAAACTGATGCCTGGAGGGTATGGGTTTAACTGATACCTTTTTTTTTTTTTTTTTTTTTTTTTTCATATATTGTGACGATTTTGATTAACGTTTGTATTTTCTTGATTTCAAATGAAAACTTGGGGATTTCCCAACATATTTCAGTGAAATTTTCACTTGTATATATATATATATATATATATATATATATATATATATATAAAAAAATGACGGAAAGAACAGATGAAGTAAAATTCTGCTGTTGATTCTCACTCCCACACATACTCTTTTGTTTTTTAAAACCCAGAGATATATTTTCTGTTTTCTTTTTGAATTTGTAGATCTAATGATTGGATTGTGCTTACAATTAAATTATAACTATGAAATATTAGTGTGTGAGCCTTATATATATATATATATATATATATTAAACATGTAGTATTGAATGTTAAAAACAACATAGTCTTGCATATTTTCTTTTGAATTTTCTCATATTCTCTAATGAGACTTTTTATTTGAAAATGATTTCGAAATAAGTATTGTCCGTATGATGACCTAGCGCTTTCGAACATCATTGTTTATCTTCAGCGTCAATATTTTTAGTCAAAATTTTTTTAAAGAAACATTTGCCAATTATCTTGTAGTGTAATGATGTTGCTACTTTTTTACAAACTAAATAAACGTTAAAAACCTTTTAAATTCAAAAGACGCGATGATGTTATCACATGCAGGGCGAAGATTTTTATCATGTGACAGCGTGAAAAAGATTTATATTATACAAGCCAAAAGATTGAAGAATACGTTATAAAATTTAAATATATTATAAACATTGTAAGATGTTACCAGAAATATTGTAATCTATACGATTAATAAGAGGTCTTTTGCTTTTAATATGTAATGCTTCTAAGATTTTAAGGCGTCTAATGTCTGTATGTTTATCTATAATTTTAGTATTTTATATAAGTATTTTACGTATATCAGATTGCATAAGGGAAACAGTATGTGACTTAATATGTTGTTTAATGGAGCTAGAATTATTTAGATGCATAGTTAATCTATATCTATATATATATATATATATATATATATAAATAAAAAGATGTTTAATCTAAATAAATGGCAAATTCTGTTTGTCCATCCATATGTTAGAAAAACTTCTAACTCAAGCCACACTTGCTCTACATAGACAATATTATACCCTTTTGGAATCGGTGTGATCCCGGGATTAACAATCTATCTTTCATCTTGTATTTGAACACCCTGCATTTGGAATTGTGTCTGGATGAGGTGGGAACAGTTAAAAAGTCAAATTTTAAGATAACTGAAAAAATTTAGTGATTTTAAAAGTTTTTAATTTATATTGAGTTTAAAGTAACGCAAGAATTTTGTGAATCTAAAAAAAAAAATGTTTTAAATTCAGTTTAAAATATTTCCAAAACTTTGAATTGAGGAAATCAATTTCATTTCTTCAACATGCTAAGGAATCGGTTAAAGTGAGAGGTTTTGTGACTCTGTAGAGTTTGTGATTTAAAGGACTCAATTTTTGGCCCAAATTGGACTTATAGCCTGAATCAAAGTGAGGTTTTGAAGTTACATAGAGTGAATTGAGTAATTCAAAGTTTTCTTCAAAATTATCATTGCTGTTTTCTAAGCAAATTAACCCAGCTTTTAAGCTGGTGTTAAATATATGAGTAACTCGTTCATTTCTGATATTTAGAGTCTTCATGTAAAGAATTTCAGTGAAAATATGAAACTGTTGGCAGTGGTTGTTCTTTAAAAATATCTAGCCTTACACCATTAAATATTGACCTTGCAGATTTGTCCTAATTTCTAGAGTTTCTGACAGTCATATATTAACAGTTGGTTTCCTGAAAACTTATCTTGAGCCAGAAGATCTGTCTCAAGCTGAAACTTGATTATTTCTTGGTGGATAATGCGGCAACAAAAAGTCACATGGTGGGGGGGGTTTAGAAAGGTGCAGAATAGAGATAAAAAAAGACAAACAATACAGATCCTTAATGCTTTATTTTTGAATAAGCAAGTGTGAGATATAATTAACCCTGTCAGCCATCATTATAAGTTTATGATTTTTGATAAATTAGCAAGAAGTCAAAGTTGTTGAAACTTTTTGAGGGGATTTCTGAACACCTTGGAATTTTAGATAGTTACATCCTTCTAGATAAAAACAGTACTTTAAATCCTGATTTTCAAAGAAGGCTAGTCTCATTTAGAGTCCTCTATTTGGCCTTGTGCCTGACAAAGCTAAAATTAAGAAATACATATATCTTTATATTTTTGGCAATTAATGTTGCATTCAAATTTTTAAAGCAAGATATCATAACACTTCTAAGGGAAAGAAATGCAAAAAAAAAACAAAGTGACTATTAGAATAGAACTTATAGTTACATGTAGCTATGAAACCTAGTTGCCAGTTTCGTAGAGTGAAACTCATGCAGTTGAGGTACCAAGCAGAAGAGCTTATTAGGACAACTGCCATGAAAATATTTATAGAAAAGGCACAGTGAGGCAATGTTATGGCTGTAGAATATTAACTGAAGATGAGATGTCAGGACCGATAACATTACAGATTCTTTGAATTTTATCAAGAATCTTGAGATATGTAGCAGGAACACCAGACCAGGTATGGTAGCAATATTCACTGTATGGATGAATGGTAGATTTATTAATGTGCAAGATGGATTCTGATGGGAAAAACTGATACGACACAATGAAACAAATACTCTACCAGCAGACCTATCAATTCATCCAATATAGCCACACTCCACTTCATGTCAGTGGAAAACATGAAACCAAGAAAACACAATGATTTTCTCTCCTGGAGGTTAGCATCAGCCATGCTGATGAAAGGCAAAACTAGTTCTATATGGTGATGAAAAGATAGCAGTTTCATTTTGAAAGTGTTCAAATTTACAAGCCATTTCTTGCCCCAGTTAATAACTGATTGAGTAACTGCCCGTTTTACTTTGTCAGACATATCAAACAGCTGATTTTCTAGAATGAACATGCGTTGGAATAAAACTTCTTTAGATAAGAGTCTAACATTTTTTTTCCCCAAGATTAAGTAAAAACTCTTCATCAGTCTAATACAAAGAATAGCTATTTACTTACTGATAGGATTAACTACATACTTAGTGGAATCAAGAATATAATAATCATTTTATACAAATACAGAAACTATTTATTGTAATTTCTTTGCTTGGACAGAGTGTCCTAGGTCAGTGATTCTCAAGAAATTTAAAAAATGGGCCTGGAGTTGGCCTAAGAAAAGTAGGTGGGCTTTGAAATTCTATTTTTTTTTTTTTTAACCTTTAGCATTCTGCATTATTAATATTACTTCCCTTCCTACTGCATTCTTTTTCAACGCCTCTCAATTACAGTAACCTTATTGTTAATTTCACAGCCCCAATTCATACAGGCACCTTACCGGGTAGGTAATCCCTATATTTATATATATATATATATATATATATTTACATATTTATAAATATATATATTTTCTACCTCATTTATTTGTGTGCTTCTTTTTACATCTATTAACATTTTAAAAATCAATGGCAAAGTTTGATGTACCAAAACTCGGTGAAGCTATCAAATTGTGGATGAGATCCTGTTAAAAATGCTACTTTCAGATCTTTTAATTTTAATATGCACCTTGCATATTTTTTCAAAACATGATTATTACTTAAAACTCTTCAATATTAATCTATTCAAATTCTAACAAAGGTTTACACTTATCAATTCATAAAACAGCTTTGTTTTTTTTCCTCTCTCTTCATGATTGTAAAGCAAAAGTCTGAAAGTTTTGAAGTTTCATCCTAAGCTTAGAAATAGATTCACCTTAGAAAAGAAAAACTTATAAAATCTCTTTTAACCTTTAGCACTCTGCATTATTAATATTACTTCCCTTTACACTGCATTCTTTTTCAAGGCCTCTCAATTGCAGTATCCTTATTGTTAATTTCACTCAATGGTGTTTTCTGTTGTCATAGCAGGATATGACAACACATCTATGAAATTCAAACAAATTCAAATTCAGTCACCTTCAGTGGCAGAATAAACTTTTTGTACAGCAAATCTAGTCACATAGAGAGTGATAAACGTTAAGTATTGATCTTCTACTCCTTTTCTGAAAGAACCAAAATATTTAACCCCCCCCCCCTTTTATGTGTTAACGCATTTAACATTTGGCCTTCGATAGGTGACTTTGTTCCACAAACAGAAAGAGTCCTGCTACTCTGGGCGACTCCAATTACTGAACAATAATATTTTTTAATTTTGCAGTTGTGTTGTCATGTCCTCCTATGGAAACAGCTAAAATAACCTTAACTGAAATCAATAATAGGGCTACTTCACCCCAAAAAAGAATTCCATAAAAAGGCAGTAATAATAATGAGTAATGCAGAGTGCTAGAGGTTAAAATTTGATCTGTCACTATGACACATAAATATTTTTCATTTTATAAAAACAAAACTTTTTTTGAATGTCTCTGGGGAAAATTCACCTTAGAAAAGAAAAACTTATAAAATCTCTTTTAACCTTTATTATTAATATTACTTCCCTTTACACTGCATTCTTTTTCAATGCCTTATTGTTAATTTCAAACTTGTTTTCTGTTGCCATAGCAGGATATGACAACACAACGATGACATTCAAACACAATTGTTCAGGTATCAGTCACCTTCAGTGGCAGGATAAACTTGTACAGAAGTCACAGAGTGATAAAAGTTAGACAAATAATTTAGAAATACAATTTTTCAATATTTTCTTATAATTTTCTTATAAATTATATTTTTCAAATTGGTTTGAAAATATTTTTTTGTTTTATTGTGTTAGCAAGGCCAGTGCGTACTACCTCCAAACCCTACAATTGGTGGGGGTTTGAGGGTTGTGACCTTCACTATTTTATCAACATTTGTTTGTTTTTTTTTTGTTTTTTTCTATCTACATTTATATATGTTAGAAATTAAAGTAAGCACAACTGACTATTAAATAAGGATTCTGGGATTTTGTTTTTGTTCAAATCCATGAATTTGTTTTGCTCATGCTAAGTCACCGAAAAGAAAAAACAACGTATAAATTTTACTATTTTTTTATCTCTGATGTTGAACATGTTAAAATTATTCAAGTTTTTAACAAAAAAAATCCCAAGTTGATGTTAAATTTGCTGCAAAACATTGATTTATTTAAGATAGAATTATCTCTTATGACATGTCTCTAATTTGTGTTTATTTTCAATTTTTCTAGTTAATTGTTCACGTACATGGCATATGATCCATTATTGTACATAATTAAGTTACAATAGAATTTGTATTTTATATGAATACTACCTTCTAAAAATTGAGATGCAGTGGAGTGGGGGGGGGGGTCACGTATCATGGATTCTGAGGAGGGGGCTATCATAGATTGGGAGCACGAGACCCTTGCACTGGCCCTGTGGGAATATGAGTGACTGGTAATATGAGTGGCCAGCTATTATATAGGGCTGGTGCATACTAACCCAGAACCTCCCGACCGGAGGTGGCAAGCATGATTGTGATCCTCGGGCAGTGCTTTGTGACCTTTGCTATCTTATCAACATTTGCTTTCTTTCTACCTACATTTATATACAGTGTAACCCGGATATAAGAGAAACTCGGATATAAGAGATTTTCTCTGGTCCCAAATTAGAGCCATACTTACCTAAACATAATAGACCAAACCCGGATATAAGAGACTTCTTCTCCGGTCCCGACAACTCTCTTATATCCGGGTTACACTGTACATTACAAATTAAACTAAACACTATTAAATCGTTAAAGGGTGAAAAATTTTCGCGGGTTTTGGTGTCATGCTGGGGTCTTTTTTTTTTTTTTGTCCAAATCTGGGAATTTGTTTTTCTCATGCTGAGTCTCGAAAGGACACAATACAAAATTCACTATTTTTTATCCATAATGTTGAATGTGTTAAATTATGTAGTAAAGTGGGGACCCTGTATTATAGATTCAGTGGGGACCCACAAGACTCTTACACCAGCAATAGGTGTTAGAAAGACTTTGTGTTCATTTATTTTCCTTTATTTGAAAAAACTTGAGACACCAGGAATAGTGTAGCCATTAGTTATGATTTATAGTTTCTACTACATTTTGCTTTTGTACATAAGATATATTTGGAATTTTTTTTACACCAAAAATGGGTCACTGTAAGAAAGGTTGAGAAACACTGTTTTTGAACAGGCACCTTTTTATTGTTGGTAATTACTTAATAACTGGCTTATAACATTAAGAAAATGAATATAAAAACTGGAACAATTTACATTCATTTTTATCAATTCATCGTTAGAACTTTACATTATAAAAATCATACCTTGTGCACCTCAAGGTGGTGTAATGGTTAGCAAGCTTGTCTCACTAGAACAATTATGACAGAGTAGTGAGTTTGATCCTCACTGGGTACCTCCTACTTTTGATCTTGTGCCACATCTAAGCTATGCTTGGAAAATAACTATAAAAATCATACCTAGGACTTTGATTATAAAAGCAGGTAATTTTTTACAGGTGATGAATTATTTTCCACCCTGGAACCTCTTTTCTCACAGACAAAATGTTGCTAGCTTCTTGATACTTTATCTTTATTTCCATGGAAAATATTCAGATGAGATACATTTCACATTTCCATCAGTTCAGACCTTTACAACTAGGACCAACCATGTCACATACACATCATCATATCATCCTTATTCCCTTTGTATTCCATTGGTAAGGAGGGAGTTCCATTTAGATATGTTCTTTGACAAAATTGTAACTTTTTAGGACAGGCTCCCAAGAAGATGCTTTCCTGATCATTTCAATCTACAGCCAAGAGTTAACTTTTATCTACCTATATATCCTTATAATATGCATTTCTTTCTTTCTTTCTTTCTTCCTCTTTTGGGTAGATGAAGCTTGACAGTCCAGGAAGGCAGCCCATTTAAAAGAAGGAAAACTCTGATTTTAAACTTCCACTGCTTTGTGGTCAAATCCAAATATGGAAAAACTTATGGAAGTAAATCCAGACAGAAAACCTGGACTATATTTTGACCAAACCTTTATCTTACAAGATAAATGGATGCTTATTACTTCACTTCCTCCTTTACAACAACTTCATTCAGTGACACTCTACCTTGGGTGGCTCTTAGGTAAATAATGGTATAAAAAAATTAAATTATTTGGGACTGACTGATTTTGATAATAATAAACAGATATCTCTGTACAATGTTTTTAAAAAGTTATTACTTACATTTACTTTTAAAAACTTTTCCTGGGGAGAGAGATTTTTCTTTCATAGTGGTTCGAGTTGGACTTCTTGGAACTGTTTCTGTTTGATAAGGCTGTGGAGATGTCGGAGAATAAGGTTGTTGATGTGGTGAGGCTTGCTGAGGTGAAGTATCCTTGCTAGTCTGAAAAGAAGATAAAAAAGAACTCTTTAAAAAAAAAAAAAACAAGAGTCAGCAGTGTTAAATTACCGGCAATATGGTTAACCAGCTAAATGTTCAGGTTGAGATGACACCAAGGACACAGTGTTTTTATTTGAATTTCCAAGACCAGGCACTGTTGTTATAGGGTGTGGCAGAAATACCTCCCACATATGGATGGCTGGCCACTTGTATCTGAAGATGTCAGTTTACTAGGGCAGCTAGATGATCCCTGTTGCAGACGCCTGCTCAGGCTGATTTGTGTTTGTTCAAAACCCGCTTGTGGTTTATTCTGATTCTATTCTGAGTGGACCTAAGTTACAGTTTCTGGGAAAGAGTGCATTATTTAGTGTGATCAACAGTCTGAAAAAGGGCAACACACTCAAACTCTCGGTCACGATGACTTGTGACTTTGTTCTAGCACGACCATTGACAGCTCCCAAAGAGTTCCATCTACCCAATTTTACTCACAAGGCTTGGATCAACCCATGATACAGTTTTTCAGGCACTTTCCAAAGGTGCTGCATACATATCTCCTACATATGCTCCCCAAATAATAAGATATTGACATCATGGCCGCTAACATCTTGGTATTTCTGAACGGTATAAGTGGGAGGTATTTATGCTGTACCCTGTATTATACATTGATTCATTTTGATGAGTCTCCTTGTCTTTGTTGTTTTGATTACATTTCGTCCATTGCACTCCTTGATCTTCTCTAGATGTCTATAATAGTAAATACTGTTTAAAAATACTAAAATGGACCCCCCCCCCCGGGAGATGCAGTTTCTGTTTCTCTGCAAGTCACCTCTTTGAGATTTTTGCATTCATCTGGACATCTAAGCTTGTCTTAGTTGGTTGATCACTTTAAGTACTGTTAATAATTTGTGTCCTCCAACCAGACTAAGTCCTTGCCTTTATGTCGGCTTGAACACTTAATTCCTGAGCAGTCTAGAAAGACAACTTTGAAGTTCAAACCCAAGGGAAGGCAATGGAAAACTACTTCATTATCTTCCTTAATCATGACAAGGCACAGTTTAGATAAAAGAAAGCTGTGGTGGACCATGACCAGCCATGTCCTTAAAATAATGGCAGTTAAAGTAAGAGAGAACACATACCATTTACCAAACAGGTTCAAATAGAATTTTCTTCCAGCCACATCATATTGAAACACTGCTTAACTTTGGTGATTGGACGGGAACCAATGTCGAGTCTGGTCAGTACCTAGATAAATAACCACTTGGGAATAACAGGTGCTGTAAGCTTGGATTAAATAACAGCTCGGAATTGCTAATCAGAGAGCAGAGTTCCAATTCCTGTTGGGTTCATTATATTCACTTCACCATGTGCTGTAAGCTTGGATGTGCAGGTGGTGTAATGGATAATGGCTTGGAATTGTTAATCAGAGAGCAGAGTTCCAATTCCCATTGGGTTTGTTATATTCATTTAGGTGCAAACACCCTTGGGAAAGGTATGAATCTACCTCTTTTTGCACACAAAATATTTAGGTTTTGCCATTAAATGACCCATTGAGGTGTTTGTTATGAAAATTAAGGACATATCAATTAGTATAAAAATTTATTACATAGATTTTGCATAACAAAAGTTTTTTGTATTGGTAAATATTGGTTCTTTATTATTGTTGCCATGTTCTGACAGGCTCATTTGAAAATATGGATTAAATATGACAGATTTTACCAATATTCTAATATCAGTATAGCATAAATTCCTCATTCTGTTAGATTTAATCCATCTATTTAACTCTTCTTGTTGGAACATAGAAACAACAAAAAATGCACCAATATTTAATTTACTAATGTAAAACACTTCTAATATCAGCATATAAACCAAAAAAGAAATTTAAAATTTGATCAACTTGCCATCAGTGAAGCCACAGGTACTTATGATAAAAGGCAGCATTATGGACAGTCTCTTAAATTCTGGCTTATGATAAAAGGCAGCATTATGGACAGTCTCTTAAATTCTGGTTTGGTTTGTTCTGCTTTAGTGCATATCAACTGCAATGGGTTATTTAATACCGACAAGATTTTTTTATTGTTGGTAATAATTTTTCAAAAATGCATTGCTGCTAATATTTTTTCCCCGAAAATGTAATTAAAAACCTATTTTTACACTTTCATAGTGTTTTGACACCAGTTTGGGAGTTAACTATTTGCCCATAGCTGGGACCCTAACAGGTGCTACCACCCCAGGTCAAGGTGGACCTGGGAACACCAGCAATTAAGAGGTGGTTCCATGCTCCTCAAATCCTCCTGATCAGTAGCCTTGCTGTTGGATGTAGTTTACCGTCTTACCCTGGATGCAGATGTAGTTTATCGTCATACACAGGACACCTTAAATTCTGTATCGTCTTCACATTGGTTAATATGGCCGAGTGGTTAAGACATACATGATGCAATTTCAGTAACAAGCGAAATGTGCAGCCCTTTGAAATCATTTTTATGACTCCCTCTGTATAGAAAACTGAATGTATTTTCTAATAAATGTAATATTTTAAATGGACAAACAATTTAGAAGTGACATTTTCTGAACTAGTTCTATTATAATTGTATTTTTCCCTTCCCTTTGTTTGCACGACTGTTATGCCCTGCCACTACCTCCATAAATAACAGACTGTCATTTTGATTGCATGGAAAGAGGGTGAAAAGACACTACTAGATTTCAGTGAGAAAGTGAAAGAAAGAAAGAAGGGAAAATAGAAGTAGAGAGAGAAAATTAGAACAGATACTACACTTTGATCTTAGCCAAACGGCCAGGGTGCCTAGGATATCTAGCTACCCCCACATGAGAGTTGCATGTGGCACAAGGCTGGGTTTAACGTGGGTTTTCCGAGCCCATAGGCTCAGCCCAAAATATTCCCCATTTGAACCTGCAAAAACGGGTTCAGGGTCAGTCTACCTCCCCGAACGAGACTCTGCCCTTTGGCGGAGCCTCGTCCGGGTTCCCCTCTGCCCGAAGGCAGAGAGTTTGACTGTTTAGCTGGAACAGGTCACAGCCAGGGTGCCTAGACAACAGTATTGAATGATGAAAACCGAGTAAGGTAATCACTAAAAATTCAGTTACCATAAATAAAATAACATCGTCTGCTAAATTATTTCAAAATTATTAAGAGAAATGTTTATAAGACAGGGATTTGTCTAGTATTATAAATGACCTCTATATTTAAGCTGGAATGTATTTTCTAATAAATGTAGTATTTTAAATGGACAAAAAATTTAAATTTGAAATCTGATCATCTTGCAGTCAGCAAAGCAAACTAGCAAAGGCTTCAAATTGAAAGATTTGATTTTGTGATCTTTCAAGTAATTTTTTTTTTTTTTCTGAGAGAACATGGCATCTGCTGCCACCACTTTTCCAGCAGACACACAAAATGGTTTATTTGAAATATATCTTATTGGAAATGCTTTCATACAAACGCCAGTGGATAATGATACAGCCTTTTTATATAAAAAGATAAAACTGGAGTTAGATAAAACAATTCTATCCTCAAAATCTTCAATTCCTACTTCTTTCAGTCATCACACACATCATTCATCATAATCATTCATCATAATCATTTTGACAGTAATCCTCTACCTTGAGTGATTCTCGAGCCTTGTATTGTGTGAACTTTAATATAAAAAGAATTCTGCTGCACCATTATCTTTTACTGAGTATAAAATATGAATGACTTGTTCATCCAAGGAGCAAATGATGTGTTTGCACCCTCCCAGCAAACATTTAAACGTTGGGAGAGATCTTTGATTTCTTTTTATCACAATGAATTAAAATACAATTTGGAAACTTTAACGGCTTATAGCCATATCGCGTTGAAACTTCAATTCTCTTATGATCACCAAAGTTGAGCAATGTCAAACCTGGACAGTACCTAGATGGGTGACCATTTAGGAATAGCAGTTGCTCTAAGTTTGGATACACGTATTAGAGTTGTGAAAGACGTGAGGTCAGGTGGCTTTTTTGCCCGCCAACTTTAGGATGCCATGTCATTCCAAATAACATCTGAAATTGTTTGGAACTTTGCAGGATTATTTTTTTTACTGTTTATCTTTTATTTTAAATTTCCACTGAGTCTGGAACAAGTGACATCATCACATATAATTTGATTGATAATTGAATTCAGTTGAGTTATTTCAGGATTTATAGGGTTTTGCTCCATTTTCAGTAGTACTTCATTGTAACAACAAGCAGTCACATGACCTCCCACGGACAAAATGAATCAATTATATATTAAGATATTTGAGTTTAGTTAATATTTAACTAGAGTTTTAAAAAATAAATTAATTATTTTAAATAAAATAAAAACAATTCTTTATAAAAAAAAAGATTTTTCACTTTTCATCAAAATTGGAATTGATAAGGTTTATTTAAAATATAATTAATTTGACATTGGATATTAGGCCTATTTCAAACCTAGATTTATATAGTGTAGCCTATTCAATATTTTGCACAGCTAGGGTTCTCTAGTACCCTTTAAGGTCCAATTTGATACAGATAAAATCTATAAACACTATAGTATGTATTGCCAGTTAGTAACTGATTTAAAATATTTTCTTTTATTACTTTGTTTATGGTACTTAAATTTTATGTGTTTTAAAAAAATTTTTTTTTAAAGTACAGCTCAGTTATTGGTCTTCTACTTCCTGGAGTTCAAGTACACACTACCTGGTCCAGGGATTGAACTTAGAATTACTATGTCTCCAACTTTAAGTTCATAACAGAGAATTAGTGTATGGAACCATAACATAGTGATGTTATGGTTCCATCCACTAATTCTCTGTTATGAACTTGGAGCCTTAAACTGGCTTGCTACTGCTGCTACTTGTCATGCTGCTGAAGCCTTGCTGTCATTTGTCTTTTTTTATTAGTAGTTCCCATATTCTAGTTTTTTCTATTAAAAAGACCTGTGAAAATTTTACGGTTTTCCTATTTAAAATTCCTGAAGAATCTTAATTCTTCAGTTAATAATTGAATAAGCTCATGGCAAGTTATATGACAATAAATATCCGTAGAAATTCACCACTCACACCGTTAAACATTTGTGCTTAACAACTTTAACAAAATATTGCAATAACAATCATAAATATGAATGCAGGTCATTATTTTAAGAAGTGGGTACAAATGAAAAGATTTGAAATTGAAAACTGTTTTTTTCCATTTCATTGAAACAAATTTTAAAAACTTCAATCTTGTTTTTCTTTCATTCATTCATTTTCTCACTTGTACAAGTATTGTATGTCTTTTCTTTTTCTATGCAATAATAATGTAGTCCATTATATATGACGTATTTGGCAGGAATTGTTAACCACTTCTATTTTCGCTTCTTTCTAGCCAAATCCCCATCTCACAAACATCTCTATTAATAATTTAAAAATAATTCTGCAGATGATGTTATTTATGGTAACTGGATTTTTGGCATTTGTCTTACTTGGTTTCCATCGTTTGATACTGGATATCTGAAAAATAGTGCTCTTATCAGTTGCCATAGCTTCTCAGCCTTTTGGCTAAGATCAAAGTGTAATATCTGTTCTTATTAGCTCTTTGTCTACATTTATCTCTCTTCTTTCTTTCATTTTCTTACTAAAACCAAGTAGTTTCTTTTCCCCTCTTTCCACATGATCAAAATGGAATAGTTCATTATTTATGAGGTACTGGCAGGGCATAATGGTCATGTAAACTAATGAAGAGAGAGACAAGCACAATCATAATAGGATGCTGAGCCTATTAGAGAGGTCCTCATAGCCTAGTATATGGGCAGATTATTTCAGATGTCTGGAATATTGTTTTAAGAATTTTTTTTGTGAGGCTGTCTAAACAGATAGATTAAAATAAGAGGTAAAATGTTTGCTAAACTGAATTTTGGACAAATTATTTGAATTATTGTACCTAAAGATATTATTTAATTATCAATTAAATATTAATTATTTGAATTATTGTACCTAAAGATATTATTTAATTATTAATTAATATTAATTATTTGAATTATTGTACCTAAAGATATTATTTAATTATTAATTAAATATTAATATTATTTGAATTATTGTACCTAAAGCAAGACAGTTATTACAGCCATTTATGTAATTTTCTTTGCTAAATTAAGAAAAAAAAATTCACACCCATTTTGTTGTGTTATTTGATCAAGATAGTGTTTGTATAAAAAAGAAAATGGAGGACAAGCAATTATAAGAGGCACTTGAGATCTTGTGCTTTAGGTTGCATTTCTCTTGTAATTACTCTTTGTAGTTGGCAACTGGAAGGCAGATTTCCAATTAACAATATCCTTTTAAGCTGACACACCAAGATTAAAACTGTGCCAGGACCTTTGTTTACAATGATGTAAAGAAAATCTATAAAAAGGCTTACCTATATTCAACATCAAGGTTAACCAGTATTGCCAAGTTTTTCATAGCTTCTTTAAATTTTCTTGGTTAATTATTTTTTAACATTAACATTTAAGAGAATTTAATTAGACAAATGCTCCTGCAAGCAGATCGATTCTTTGGCACAAGTACAAATAGAGACTTCAAAACAAGTTTGTTACTGAGGAAAGAAAACAGTCAATTGTAGAATGTAGCCACTTGCAAAGCTTCTCTCAATGCTTGCTGGCTGTAAACTGATTGGGAATTTCATTATCTTATGTTCTCGTATTCAAAATATCACATGAACCATTAAAAGAGGTACACAAAGGGATCTATAAAACATTTTAAAATGTTTTTTTGCTTATGTATATAAAATATTTTTTCATATAAAATGCATATTTATCGTAAAGCAACATGTAACTGTCTATATTTCTGAGATGAGGTATTATGTACACTATTTACATTATTTGGACTATTGTCCTCATCTCCTGAGCCGACCAAGCATAGAAATGAATACAATATGGGAACCAGTAATAAGGAGTGCCAGACAAAAATGATAACAACAACAAAAATTGCAATATGAGCTCTGGAAAAACATGTAGTGATAACAGAAAAAAATTACAATATGAGCACTGGTAAAAAGTGATTGCTGAGACATTAGGTTCATAATACCCAGAAATTCATACACAGATGTCCTCAATGACACATGGCACAGTGGATAAAGGCGTTGGTTAGATCCAGAGTGTGAGTTCAATATCTGGTTAAGGCAGTGAAGAACTTGGAGAGGGGAATTAACATATATAAAATAATTGACATCCATTAAACATGGCACGTGGAACAAAATAAAGGGTTCAGTTTGATATTCTAACCACCTGAAGAAGGCCGGAGCATACACCAGCCGAAACATTGTAATAAATATGGTGACAAAGATGAGGACAATAGTCCAAATAATGTAAATAGTGAGCAACATGTAAATATAGAAAAACCTAACAGAAAATAATGCTGACAATATGAAGAGGTTAAAATAGACACAAAAATATGAAACAATGAAGAATTCCATTTAAAATCAACTTACATTAAGTTCAGAGATAATCAACTTGATTGCCTGAAGCCAATCTTTGATTTTCATTTGATCTTCAGATTGGAGCAGCAGTTGTGTCCCTTGGTTGTCAGTCAGCTGATAAAAGATACATGCAGACGACAATTAATAAAATCCATTAAAATTTTGTTTTAACATGTACGTTCAATAATAAAAAAAACAAACAAACAAAACATGTTTAAGTTGGAGAGAACAAAGTGGAGAGAAAAGCAAAATGTGATTTAAAAAAGAAAATGGATGCTATTAACAGACATTTTCTGAAGTTCAATGTGTGGTATTATGTAATTAATGATAAAAAATGACTGATCACTTAGGAACATTTTTAAGTGTAAAAAAAAGAGCAAGAAAAACTAAAGAGAAGAAACTGAAAATATAAAAACGGAATAATCAGAGATGAAAATGGAAGAATTCCAGGAAGCAGTCTTTGACTATTAACTTCTGAGATTTCCTGAAAGGGAAAAAAATTCCTGTGTTTTCCATCTTTTTACTTTTCAAGAATCAAATAGCTTTTATCATATATACTATGCTGATAACCCCAACTAAGGAATAAACAAGTCAATTTTAATATGTAAAAATACATCCATCTATCTAAATTCATGCTTGTGTGTGAATATATATATATATATATATATATATATATATATATATAAAAAAAAGCAGCATTCTTTCTTTAATACATGTCATTGAACAAGAGTGACAAGGACTTTTGCTTTATTTATTAATTTTTTCTTGCATAAGTACAAGTGCTTTTTTAAACTTAAAGATTGTGATAATTTGTCCAAAAACATTGTGGTTCCGAGTGCTTTTGGATAAAGTTTTAGCCATTTTTAAGGATTATTTTTTTGTTATACTACTATAATATAGTATGTTACTATAAAAGTTGCTAAAAGTAGATATATTCTTAATTTCCAAATATGACCAGTACTTTGTGGTGTTTTGATAATTAATATTATTAAGGATTGGTGTCTTATTTCCTGGACTATTAAACCCAAAAACTTGTAAATATAGTATATGTAAAGAAAAGCTAAACGAAAGTACCTGTTGTTTTCTTCAATGAAATATATATATATATATATATATATATGCGTAAAAAATTTCAGATGTAATTAAAAAAATATATCTGTAAAAAGACTATGAAAAAGGAAAACCTAGCTGATGCATTTTGTCCTCTGATGGACTTTATCAAACCAAATGTAAGGATTTTGTTTTGTAACAAGTATTTATAAACAAAAGTAAAAATGTTAGTTTTTCAGAATTTTAAAATATAAGAATACTCATAATATACATCAGACTAACTGAATATATTATTTTAGATATTAGAACAAAAACATGTTGAAATCGCTACACAATTGCTTTCAAGTTTCAGCACTATGTTGTACTTCTTCAGACGAATGGTAAGTAACTGGTGATTAAATAATTTTTTCTACGAACAGCAGAATTTTATTTCATCTTATCTTTCTCTCATTTGTGTGTGTGTGTGTGTGTGTGTGTCTATATATAAATTTATAATTTTTGACAGGTTGCATATTACATCAAATATATAAAAGTCAGTTTATGAAAAAATAGATTAAAAATGGTTGCCATAAAATAGAGGGAAGATAAGTAACTTGACATTTTGAAATGAATCAATGTAATCATGTTCTTTAAAGTTACACGGTAGATATCAGTTAAATCGACATCACTTATAAGGAGTCATTGCTTAGGAGGACTAATTGTATAAAGAATCAGTTTTTTTTATTTTAAAAAAAATCAGACTGTCTTTTTTTATGCAAATTCATTTAGAAGTAACACCTGCTTAAATAGAATATGCTGTGTAGGAATTTCGGAACTACTTAAGTTAACTAGTCTTCTCATAAAAATAAACTAGGAAAAATATTCTGGGAATAATTTTTGTAGATTAGCATTTGTTAATTTCCTCTAACTATGGCAGTGGAATTGAAAAATATTGATTTTAATTTTTTTTTTTTTTTTATCATTCATAATTGCATACTATTATGGATTAAGTTTATTAAAATTATACCTCTTGCATCTTACTTGCTTTATTGCTTTTCTTGGGGGTGAAATGATAAAGTAAAAAGAACTTCAGTAGTACACAGTTTCAAACTTTAACATTTGTAAATAAAAACTAAGTACAGATAACTCTTTAAGAAGACAGGTATTGATTTGACACTATTTGCACTATGAACAGGACCCCTCTTCTAAAATGAAAAATAATCAATATTCTTTAATTCTGACAAATACCATGGATAGAGGAAAGACTAGTGAATGCTAATCTATAAGAATTGTTAAAAGGATTCTTCCCTGTTTTTTATGAGTGGGCCAGTTAATTTAAGTAGTGCTGGAGTGTTTTATAGTTTGTTTTGCTTGTAAAATTTAGAGTGGAATTTTTGTGCAATATTTTTTAAATATATTAATATTCAATTTAATTTCCCCCCTCCCCATTATTTCTTTTTTCATTACAATGTTTAAGATTTTTAATTCTTGAACTATCTTCACAGAAATCTACTAAGTCTAACTTTTTATTTAAATTATTTATATTTAGACTATTGTTCCCATCTTTATCACATTTCAGCCATTGTGACCTCCAGTCTTCATCTGGTGTATATCTATCTGGGTAACCTACAGGGAATTTTAAACTGAGCCCTTTATTCAATCTATGCTGGTAGACTGTTTTTGTTCCACTATCCATGTCTAGGGAATATCTAGTCTAGTTTTTATGTTTAGTATTTTTAGTTCAGTTGTTGTTCACTCATTTCCATGAAGTACAACTATGCACTGCCTAGCCTGGGGATTGAACTCATAACCACTATAAATAATGATAATTAATATAAAGAATGTAAATAATGACCCCTCATCCCAAAAATTCAGACAGAAATTAGCTTCTTCTTGTTGGTCTTGCTCTTGTTACAATCCAATATCTGGATCATCAGTCAAAGTACCATTTCATGACATCTTCTGAAGATCATAGAATGAACTAACAGAATCTTCCAGATTTTGGTGGAGGAGAAGGAGGAAGAGAATATACTGCTAACACTTTAAATTTTTTTTTTTTTTTTTAAGCTTATCACCCCAAGCAAGGATGGAGGCCACTAGCATGCAAGGGGTTACAGAAGGTTTGGAGGAAGAGCAGATAGAAGTGGTAAAGGAGAGGATGTGGAGAAAGATAGTGGATCGATCAAGGCAAGGGGGTTACAGAAGATTCGGAGCGAGAGCAGATAGGAATGAAAGGTGAAAGGATGGGGAGAAGGGAAGTGGATAGATCAAGGCAACTGGAGATGTCGATTGACGTTACTTAAATAGTTGGAGATTGAATAAAAAGGAGTCGACTGTAGTTGGGATCATCAAGTCAATGTGAACAATCCCATCCTTAGCTGCGTAGTATGTACTTTGCCAAGGCTGTATACAGTTTTGAATTCAGAGTTTTCCTTCTCCTAGACCAGTTGCCACCCAAGGCTATAGAACCTAGTCTGTCCTGCTATTTACCCATAGAGAGGAAGAGGAGATGGATTCATACTTTTTCCCAAGGGACATAAGTGAGTGTAATGAACTCGACCAGAATTCAAACTCAGCTCTCTGATACCTCAATTCAAGCAGTAATCCATTACCCTATCATGCCTCTTTAAATAATGTGGGTTAAATTTCATCCCACTTTTGAAGTGTTGGTATCTGTGTAGTAGATCAGCTTGAACAAATTTAGTATAGGTGATAAGGAAGTTGAACATAAAAGGCACTGTGCTGGAGGTATTTTTGTTCAATGTAGTTGTGATATTTGCTGTTAAAGATCTGCACTTATTTATTTTTTTCTTTCTTTCTTTATTAGTGGCTCCCATTTGGTATCTGTTTCTATGCCAGGCCTACTAAGGTGATCCTTATAGCCTATCATATGGGATGATTCTTTCAGACATCTATTCAAAAATTCATCCAGAGATACCATAGCTTTTCAACTTGTGAAGAAATCTGGTATGTCAAACACCCTCAAGATGTTCAAAAATTATAGATTCAATTTTCATATTTTTGTGATGTCAACGAACACTTGTTTGACACTTTTGTGATGCCAACAAATACTCATTGCCACTTTTGTGATGCCAACAAATACTCATTGCCACTTTTGTGATGCCAACAAATACTCATTGCCACTTTTGTGATGCCAACAAATACTCATTGCCACTTTTGTGATGCCAACAAATACTCATTGCCGCTTTCGTAATGCTTGTTGTAGTAGAGACTTTGTAATTGCAGATTACAACTATAGTAATGCCGTTGAACAATACTGGTGTCAGATGCCTTCGAATAACATTCGCACTAATAGTATTTGCTTGATAATACTCACTCAAATAGTAATCACTGTATTGATCTGAGGAGAGAATACTGATCTGAATAGTAATAGAGGAGAGAGTAGAAATAGTGATCCGTATAGTATAGAGGATAGACTAGAAATAGCGAGCGTTAGTCATCAGCTACTTCCTACATATGTTTCCTCTATGGTCATGTGGACTACTTAATTCAATAATGGGATCGCCTGTGTTTGCTCAATGGTGATCTATGTTCAAACTCAAGTGTCGGCAGTGACACTTTATTCCTATATAACACATATTTAGATTTCAGTATTAAATAATCCATACAGGTTGATATGCCACTAAAGGAAAATTATGCTCATACAACACAGTAATCTTCTACCTTGAATAGCTTCAGGGATTTGTATTGGGTGAGCATTTATTTATATATATATATATATATATATATATATATATATATATATATATATATATATAAATAGTTCTTTCTTGTCCATTATTTTCACTTCATTCTACAGAGGCTGAGGAGTACCCTTTTTCCTCTGTACATGATTTTGTTTTCTCCCCTCATTAATTTCTTACATTGTCTGTTGGAGATGACATCACTTTTCAGAGACTTAAATTTAATTCCACCCAACTAAAAACACCGGAATTTTCTAAACAGAAACATTGAAGTTAACACCGAGATGCAACACTCTGTTTCATGCTTGAATGCAATCTTCAGGCCATGTGTGTTGTGTTTTGTTTTGACTATTTATGCTGGTCAATGGTGAATTATGGCTAGCAGTGTGTGTATATATATATATATATATATACACACACATAAATAAAATCAACGACAGGAGAGTACATCATCACCACTATTGAATTAAAATTTTAAAAATTTGATGATAATGATGGACTCTCCCATCGTTTTTGACGTATGAGTATCTTTCATTTCAGTTTTATATTTGTTTCGTATGAGACAACAATCCTGAATGGAATTTGCAAACAAGTCCACACAAGCGACATGCTGAAAGGTTGACTGTCATATGGGCTGATGTATCAGCCCGAGATTTAGTGTTGGTTCTTAATTCTCTCAGATGGTTGAGACGATTCTTTTCAAAGCTAGTTATACCTCGGTAGCAGGTGTTTCTCCAGTTTGCTCAGTTTTCAACAGCAAGTTCGAACTCCTCTATAGAGATGTTTGTAGCATTTAGATTGTATTTAAGTTTGTCCTTGAAGCGTAACCAAGGACAGACTGTTATGCTTACCATGAAAAAGTTGGCTATACATGAGGACTTTCAGCATCGGATCATCACTCATTCTGATGACATGACCAGACCATCTGAACTGTGATTGCATCAGAAAAGATTCGATATCACAATGCCACATTTGATGAAAAGTTCAGGATTAGAGATTTTGTCGTGCCATGTATAACTGCATATTGAGCAAAGAGAGCGTTTACGAAAACATCAAGTTGATTGATGTGCGTTGTGTATGGCGTCCACAATTCTGACCCATAAAGAAGTGTAGTGAGAATGACTGCTCGATAGACACTGATTTTTGTTTTCAGTGAAATCCTACGAACATCCCATATGAGATGCTTAAGCTTCCCAAAGGCATTGGTTGCCTTTGATATTCGGTTAACTATCTCATCAGCCAAAAAGGCACCATTGGTGAGGCTTACATTTGGGGCTCTAGGTAAGCATTGGTCAGGCTTATACCTAAGTATAAGGTAATACATAGGTAAAATTGCTTAGGTTTATACTTGAATTTTTTAATCATCCATCTGGAATGTGGCCACTTTTTTTTCTTTTTTGTGCTAGGAGTAGTTTGACACCTCTGCAGGAAGACCATTCTGGGTCCTGCTGACAGGACAAAGGAACATTTTAGCATTCTCAGTCAAGAAAAGAATATCAATAACTTCCCATTTATACAATCTATAAAGTCTATTTGCATGTCTTTGAAGATTTCTGCAAGAATTTTTTAAAATGTTAATTCCATTTTAACCAGAGTTGGAAAAATTACGAGTAAAGAAAGAAAATACACAGAAAAGTGAATGCCATTTTAAAGAATTCTTGAAAAAATCTTGGAAAATTAATATATTTACCATAAATACATTTTTCTTGCTTGACCATTCTTTTGGTGCAATCTCACATTTAGCATTCTGGAGGTTGAAGATCATTTCTGGGTTACCATTCTTTGATCCTGACACTTGGGCAGCCGCTCGCTGGTCTCGGTAGAATGCTATATTGGAGCCAAACAATTTCACATAGGACTGACTCCATTTTTTACTGAAAGGGAAAACAAATATACATTCATCATCTATAATTGCATAAATAGATATGGTGGAACCCCCTGTTGATGTTGAAATGGCCAAACAATTCAGCTTAAAATTAAACTCAAGACTATCTACATGGATGTCTGGATTATAGTGGTGAAAATTTATAAAGAACCAGTCAAATCTTTTAGAAGAACTGATAACACAGTAATTTTGCACAATGTACCATTCAGTCTCCAAGTAGTCCTCCTCATGTCTGGATTCAAACTTTTTCTTTTCCAAGACCGTTTGCTTTCTTTGTCATAACCAGGGGAAGATGAATTCATGCCATTTCAAAATCATATATATATATATATATATATATATATATATATATATATATACACACACACACACCGGGTGTAAAAGAAAAATTGTCCAATTGTTAGATTAAGTTCTGAACTGTTGTATCTTAGAAATGATTAAAGATATCTTACTGGAATTCTCCATGGTTTTATAACACTATTGGACTCTACTTTGAGCAGTAAGAATGTATAATTACTCTTTAAGCTTAACAGAATTATCGTGATGAAATCGATCATAAACAAAAATGACATGTTCATCATTAATTAATCAAAGCTAAGGATCGGAAACTCATGAAGAATTGAAATAAAGTTCAAATATATATATATATATAATTCCAAGATCATTTTCAAACTTATTCCAAGATGATCTTCACTCTCTCTAACCTTCTAACTTTCTGTCCTGGAGTAACATGCTGCCTCACATGTTTCATGTACGATTTCATTTTCAAGTCTTTCACTGCTCTTTGGACTGTCATGGCTGAAACTCCTCTTTCAAGTACCAAACATCTTACAGATTAAGTTAGAGCTAAAGAGATCAATTAGAAAAAAAATCTAAGTTGAAATGATTATCCCTCTTGGTGTTGTGACCTCCTGATCCTTCTTGAATGGACTTTGGAAATGTAAGCCAGAGTATGAATGTTCGTACCATTACTGAAGGCCTGAATGATCTTTTTCCCCTCTCACCATTGCTCATTTGGGAAGACAGTGGGTCTGACACAAAACAATTTTAACCTGCTCTCTTTTTAGCTGGAAAATTAAAATTCTAATGCTGCCCTTTGCTGAGGCAATGGTAGGTTTGTTTATTTTGTATTATGATTGCATCTCAACATTAATCTGTGACCTACCATTTTCTTTAACTTATTCCAAATTCCCGCTAATTGCTTTATTGATCAGAGTAGTCAACCTAGAAAGTTATGATAAAAGGATGAGTCAAAGATGAATAATGAAAATCCTTAACCTGAGACTTCAAATAACTTAAGACTATTGTTATTACTAATAGTAACTAGTAATCAAATGAAGCAACAGAATGGTTAGTAGTATAACTATAAATGTAGGACCTTTGTACTTACCTACATCTCATGACTAGATTGCTATTGAATTATCTTTGTAAAATATTCTCCTGGGATATGCAGATATGATTAATCATGAATTGATAATCTGTAGCAAATTCCAGAAAACACCAGCCAAGTACCTGTAAACTATACTACAGTTTGAACCCGCCCCACCCCCAAGTCATCTGGGTGAAAATTGGTAGACAGAACTGAGGAAAGTGTGCTAGTACTAAGTCGCAAGTCGTCATGAATGAGGCTTTGAGTGCACTGGCCCTTTTCATGTTAAGTTGTTTTGAATACGTATGTACTAGTGAGCCAATCCAAATGACTTGACTCACTTTATAGTTCCCCAATTGAAGGTTAACCAATCAGGAGACGTGAAATATTCAATCCGTCGTGTATAAAGGCGGCCATTTTGATTACTCCGTCCGAATATCCAGTGCCAACCTGTCAGAACCAAAGATGACCAGAACAGAAGGAAGAACTACGCTCTGCTACTTTATCGGGATATCCACTGCTAACCTGAACTACGCTTCCCTACTGTCTTCGAAATATCCACTGCCAACCTGAACTACGCTTCCCTACTGTCTTCGAAATATCCACTGCCAACCTGAACTACGCTTCCCTACTGTCTTCGACATATCCACTGCCAACCTGAACTACGCTTCCCTACTGTCTTCGACATATCCACTGCCAACCTGAACTACGCTTCCCTACTGTCTTCGACATATCCACTGCCAACCTGAACTACGCTTCCCTACTGTCTTCGACATATCCACTGCCAACCTGAACTACGCTTCCCTACTGTCTTCGACATATCCACTGCCAACCTGAACTACGCTTCCCTACTGTCTTCGACATATCCACTGCCAACCTGAACTACGCTTCCCTACTGTCTTCGACATATCCACTGCCAACCTGAACTACGCTTCCCTACTGTCTTCGACATATCCACTGCCAACCTGAACTACGCTTCCCTACTGTCTTCGACATATCCACTGCCAACCTGAACTACGCTTCCCTACTGTCTTCGACATATCCACTGCCAACCTGAACTACGCTTCCCTACTGTCTTCGACATATCCACTGCCAACCTGAACTACGCTTCCCTACTGTCTTCGACATATCCACTGCCAACCTGAACTACGCTTCCCTACTGTCTTCGACATATCCACTGCCAACCTGAACTACGCTTCCCTACTGTCTTCGACATATCCACTGCCAACCTGAACTACGCTTCCCTACTGTCTTCGACATATCCACTGCCAACCTGAACTACGCTTCCCTACTGTCTTCGACATATCCACTGCCAACCTGAACTACGCTTCCCTACTGTCTTCGACATATCCACTGCCAACCTGAACTACGCTTCCCTACTGTCTTCGACATATCCACTGCCAACCTGAACTACGCTTCCCTACTGTCTTCGACATATCCACTGCCAACCTGAACTACGCTTCCCTACTGTCTTCGACATATCCACTGCCAACCTGAACTACGCTTCCCTACTGTCTTCGACATATCCACTGCCAACCTGAACTACGCTTCCCTACTGTCTTCGACATATCCACTGCCAACCTGAACTACGCTTCCCTACTGTCTTCGACATATCCACTGCCAACCTGAACTACGCTTCCCTACTGTCTTCGACATATCCACTGCCAACCTGAACTACGCTTCCCTACTGTCTTTGACATATCCACTGCTAACCTGAACTACTGTCCTCGAAATATTCATTGCCAACCTCTGGATTCTATACTCAAAGACTACCGTCATCATGAACAACATTTCAAACTGTCGATCCTGCCAGATTATGCACTCACTCTCAGAAACTTTAACTAAATTCCACTCAACATTGTTGCAGTATAAACTAAAGTATAAATATACTATTAAAAAAATTGGTGTCTACTCAAACATGAGCATCCACTAAAAAAAACATTTAAGTAATAAAATATATGGTTTCAAGTCACAATGATATATTGAACTTTAGTATTTGTGTTTTAAACTAAGTAGTATATAGCGCTATTTTGAAACTGGTATGGACATATAGTAATGTATAATACAATCTGTTTAGTGACATATTTATTATACAGTGTAACCCGGATATCAGAGAGTTGTCGGGACCGGAGAAGAATTCTCTTATATCCGGTTTTCTCTTATATCCGGATTTGGTGTATTATATATACATTAACACAGGCTCTAATTTGGGACCAGAGAAAATCTCTCTTATACCTGGGTTTCTCTTATATCGGGTTACACTGTATTGTGTATTGGTGATATTATTGTGGCGAATGAGAACGTCACTTACCAAGAAAGAAGAGCACGTTTTCTGTGTGATATGCCGGACAAAATAACCAAAATAGAAACAAGTCAGTCACAGTTGTGGCCTTAAATACTTCTCAGATATGCTAATATTATTTGTCTTCTCCAATGGTCGGCCAATGAAAAAAAATTGTTCTGTCAATAAAAGCGATTGGTGTTCTCGAATACGGAGAGTCATTTTTATTTTGCTACCTTGTCTGTCAGCTTTTGTGTAAATGTTGTATTGTGAATTGGATTTTTGACATAGGACCTGCGATTCGTGATATTGACATTTCTTTCTGTCCCTGGATCTTTAAGTCTGAACTTGCAATTTGTTTATTTCATTGTGGAATTGAGCTGCTATATTAATTTTTGAACAAGCTATTTCAGCGCATAATACTCATGGACTGATTTGACTTAATGGCAGAGCTCATTTGCTGACTATGCAAATTCAAAGAGCCAGCAACAATCATTCCTTTGGGATTGTAGGTTGGGGGGACGCCTATGCTGTATGCCAGCAGCTTAAAGAAGAAAAAAACAACTTTACTGAGATAAAATGGGCTCTTTATACAGCCTTTGGAACGGGCCAGTTTGTGGCATATTGACAACTTATTTGGCACTGACTACTCCCCAGTGAAACAGTTGACGTATAACTTGCCGATTTATATAAACGTTCTGTGCCATTTAGGGGCATGAATGACTGGTTGCTGGGGTGCCTCTTTGCAACAGGTTGGTGAATGGATGAACTATTGAGTGACCAGCTGCAAGGCCCACCCAAAGTAAAAATGTTCTTCCAACTGTGGGCTCTTCTGCAAGAATTAAGTGCTACAAATGTAATGGCCCAAGCCACCTGGTGAGGGACTGCCTCCAGAAGGGGCTAGCAAATTGGGTGTGTTGCTATCGCTGCCATAGGTGCCAGGAGCCAAGACACCTGTCACAAGATTGTCCAGAAACAGGTCCGGGGGGTGGGGGTGCAATGCATAAGTGCCAGTCTCTCTACCCCGCAAATCATGAAAGAGACGACTCAATGTAATTTACATACCTATTGATGGGGTGAAATGTACTGCCCTCGTGGATACAAGTTACACATAGTGTGTCACAAATTCTACAAATGACCCTGTTGTAGTAAAGAAAAGACTGTCAACTTATAGTAGCAACAAACGTCTGCAATAGATTTCTTCTGTTTCTCGATTGCAACACTTGTAGCCAAATCACAGTTCAAACGATAGGCTATCGTAACGGTCCAACAAGCAACGTAGAAACGACAAAATGGGGGTCACACGTCCAACCTTCACTTCTAACCAGCAAAAATGTGTGTTCGGTTCACCAGCTCAGAAAATCTTCTACCTTTATAAGCGAAAAACAACAAGCTTTGGTTCATCAAGAGATCTTTCTGATTGGTCACGCCATTCAGGGGAGGGGAGAACATTAGCATAGATTCTAGTCGTTGAAGTAGATTTTTGCTAACTACTTTTTGGTAATTTTTATTCGGCAGGTTGCACACAAAACACAGACTTTTTTCAGGGTAACTGATTCTCTTTCACTACAGACCCACCTCAGATTTTGAATTCAGAGTTATTCTTCTCAAAGACTGGTTGCCACCTAAGGCTATAGGACCCAGTCTGTCCTGCTATTTACCCATAGATGGAGGGAGAAAACCTTTCCCAATATTATTTGCATGTAAGTGAATGTAACAAACTCGACTGAAATTTGAATTTGGCTCTCCAATTCCTCAATACAAGCTGCTATCCATTATGCTACCGTGTGTGTGTGTGTGTGTGTGTGTGTGTGTGTGTGTGTGTGTGTATATATATATATATGAAAATTTCTCAGTTAACTTTTAGAGAAGACAATATTTATAAATAAATGACAATAAGAAAACACTAACTGCTGATGCGTTTCGTCCAATGCAGACTTTTTCAAAGCAAGAAACGAAATGAATTTAATTAAACAAAGAAAATTAATAAAAAAACAAAAAACAGAGTTGCTAAGAACACTGTTTTTTGTTTTTATTAATTTTCTTTGTTTAATTAAATTCATTTCGTTTCTTGCTTTGAAAAAGTCCACATTGGACGAAACGCGTCAGCAGTTACTGTTTTCTTATTGTCATTTATATATATATATATATATATATATATATATATATATATATATATATATAATATTAGGGCCAGAAATAAAGACACAAGAGAGGAACTGAGTTAAACAAATACATTAACAGAAACAGTAATACAAACATATACAAACAAGTGTTACAACAAGAATGTTTGGTCCAACTGTCAAAGCTAACTGCTGGAAATTTCCCTCTCTAAAAGGCAGTACCTGCTCCTATTTATAGCTTAGAGAGTCCATGCATGCATGAGTAAATTACCATAACAGTATATATATATATATATATATATATATATATATATATATTGTGTGTTGACAGCAAGCAGTGTAAATTTCATAAAGATATAATTGTATCTTGAAAACATACATTGATAGCAGGCAATGTAGGTGGCTTACAACCACATAACATTGAAACACTGGTTTCTGTATGATTATCTAAGTTAAGCAATATCGAGATTGGTCACTACCTAGATGGGTGACCGCTTGGGAATGTCAAGTGCTGTATACTTGGGTAGCGTAATGGATCATGCCTCAGAATTGTTAATCAGTTTCCCATTCAAATTGGGTTTGTTATATTCACTTTTACAGAAATACCCTTGGGAAGTATATGAATCAATGTCTTCTCCCTCCAGCTATGGGTTAATTAGTAAGACTTGTATCACTAAATCATCATTATCTAAAAGAAAAAATATAACTAATTATATGAATAAGCGTAAAGAAAAGGGGGAGAAAGAAAAGGGAAAAAGAAAGAGAGCCTGGATTCCTAATTGTTGGACAAGGCCAAATCTGTAGCTGTGTTACTTTAACTGGTACATGGTATTTGACCATGAAAGATTTAATAAAATATGGCAGGATAAAGAAAACATGCTACAATTGAATAATGAAGATAATTCAAAATTCAAATACCTGACTCCTCTGCCATGCCCTATTTTTACAAGAGCCACATCAGACCAAAAATTGAGTATTGCTGCCTCATCTTGTCAAGGGTTATCCAACCCTCACTTTCCAACCTTGACAGAGTTCAAAAGCATTTTTGCAGCCTCTTGCTACTTTTATTTACATTATTGACATGCAGACTAACCATCTCCTAAAAGTAAGTCTGGAGAAACATTAGAAAGCCATAATGGGGAGAGACAATGAAATCAGATATGGCTGACCATGTATGGAGGGAAATGGGTAGTCATTGACCCACTGTGGAATAAAGTGAAAATACTGGACAAGGAAGAACACCAGAGAGATAGACGTGTAAGAATCATTGCATATGCTAGGCTACGAGGACCTCCTTAGTAAACCTAGCATAGAAATAAATATGATATGGGATCCATTAATAAAGAAAGAATGACAAATAACAGCAGGTCTTCAACAGTAGTAGCAACTGTCACAAAAATGGAAAGTTCAGTGAGTGCAGTCAAGCTTTACAAGCAGCACTCATCAACAGGCAGGTTAGGTTTAAGGCTCCATACAGAATGACTGGGAAGATAACCCAGATGGATTAAAGCTTTGGTTCATGAATTTGGTGACATGATAATTATAAGTTCAATCTCCGAGCCAAGCAGTTTTTACTTGGAGTCAATGGAAATAGGGTTGGCAATAACTGAACATTAGTAAAATAAAAACTAGACAAAATAACCCTACACATGGGCGGTGGAATTAAATAAAGTTAGATTAGATAAAGGGTTTAGTTTGAAATTCCCTGTAGGTTACATGGATTGATATACACCTGATGGTGGCCAAAAACGGGATAACAAAGATTAGGATAATAGTGTGCATGTAAATAACGACAATTCCTTATACTAGAAATGCAGATAGAAACTATAGCTAATCTAACACTATTTTCATGGTAGATGTTTGGGCAAACTACATTCCTTGGTTTCATTAGTCAAGATTTAACAGCAAGACCCACCATTCCACATATACTAAGCCAAATCATTCTCTTCATATAGCATTGTTTGAGGAGAAAGTTCAGCACAGACAGTTGCTTCTCATTGCAACTGTTGCAATGTGGAATGGACTCCCAAGAGGATGTTTCTCTGATCAATACAATTTTAACCTCTCTAAGTCAAGCGTCAATCATTATCTTTCCTATATACCCTCATAATATACACCCCTTACATTCTATATGCTCCCACAAAATCTTTATTATCCAACCCTTTATCTTGAATAGCACTTGGGTCTTGTATTGGGTGAACAAGGTTAAAAAATCCAAAACAAACTTGCAAATAATAATAAGAAATTATTTACCTGACTTTTTTGCCATTTTCCATCACTTTTGTTTTGTTCAAAAATGCTGCTTTATCCTAGGGGGAAAAAATGAAAATCAAAGTTTAAAATAACAATATTAATCTCCAGTCTGTAAATATTTGTAAATTTATCACAAGGCCCTCATTGGGGATGAAAGGTTTGTTAGACACTTGCTCAAAAAAGGTTTATTGTGTATGTCTTCAGCAAACAAAGAAAAACAAACTCTGACCAATGTTTGTTTCTCTAAGGTTGTGTGAAATCCATTTACCTAGTTTGTGAACTTTTTTTTTAGGCATGTAAATGATATCTCAGTTGACTGTACAGCCAATAAAGAGCCAACTGAACTTAAAAATACACTTGCAAGCTTTCAATAACATTGTTTCAAAAGAGTGTTGAAAATATACCCATCAACCTAATATTTTCTCTATATTAAATACTTATAAAGTATTTGCAAATGAAAATGAAACAAAAAGAGAAAAGTATTTAAAAAGTTTCACTTTCAATTAAATACTATTAAAATTTCTTTGAGGCATTGCCATTATTATTAATTTTTAACAAGTTTATTTGTCATCTTATTTCTGTCGCTTTTTTTATCACAAGAGAAGAAAGGACTAAATATAAACTACAAGAAGACAGAATGCATCAGCAAAAGGATGAGCCAAAAAATGCAAATTAAAAATCAGGGATATTAAATTCAAACAAGTAGAGAAATTTAAATATCTGGTAACTGTTCTAACAGAGGACAGAATATGTGACACTGAAATCTGAAGATGCACTGAGATGGGCAAAGATGCATTCCAAAAGTTAAGCAGAGTATTAAGAAATAGAAAAATTTCATTAAAGAAAAGAATACTGAACTGTTACTTGATATATTTCCTCCTATATAGTAGTGAATGCTAGACAATTCCTCAAAGATGAAGATTTTGGTTGTTTTGTTTTATGGCATATCAACCTCTGGGTCATTTAATGCCAACAAAATCTTTTAGATTCATAGTGATAGATTGGTAAAAAAGGTGTGTATATATACATATATATATTTGAACCATCTTTCAATTACTCATATTTTTGACTACAATCACATGTATTGCTGGTAATTATTTTTTTCAAAAGCATATTGCTGATAAAATTTTTAAAAAAATGTATTGCTGGTAATTATTTTTTTCAAAAGCATATTGCTGATAAAATTTAAAAAAAAATATATTGCTGGTAATAGATTTTTTTCTTCAAAAATGTATTTCTGGTAATAATTTTTTACAAAGTATTTCTGGTATTAAAACCTATGTTTACAATTTTTGTAATGCTTTTTACATCAGTATCGGGGTTAACTATTTGCCCATAGCTGGGACCCTAACAGGTGCTACCACCCTGGGTCAGGGTGGACCTGAGAACACCAGCAATTAAGAGGTGGTTCCACGCTCCTCAAAACCTCTTTATCAGAGGCTTTGCTGTTGGACATAGTTTATCCTCTTACCCTGGATGCGGATGTAGTTTATCATCATACCCAGGACACTCAAAAGATGAAGAGACTTGAAGCAACAGAAATGCTGTTTTACAGAAAGATGCTGAGGTTACAATGGACCAAACATGTGTGCAATGACAAGGTTTTGGAGAAAATCGAAACAAAAAGGAAACTCATATTAACATCGAGAAGAGGCAGTTGAAGTTTCTGGGGCACACGAGGAAGAAGGGCAGATTAAAGGAAAGAGAAGAGCAGCATGTAACATGCTTCATTAGCTTAAGTAAATGGATGGTAGACTTAAGAGCTACAAGGGGTAGGAAGATGTGGAGGGCCATGATCGCCTACACCCTGACGGGACACGGCACATAAAAGAAGTACATATGCACCAACGATTTTTCAACTGATGTCCAGGCACCTCTTTTAATCTGGGCAAAATTATTATAAAAACACATTTGAATTTCATACATTGCTGCTGCTTCTATGTGACATATCCCTTCAGTACATAAGCAATCGTGGCTCTCCACAACCTTCTATCCTTCGTAGTCCTTAGCAGCATTTGTTCCTGTGCCAAGCCCTTGATGATTTGTCAAAAAGCCCTTTCACAAGATGTGAATAATCTACATTAATTGCATTATTCGGACTATTGTCCTCATATTTGTCGGCATATTTATTACAACGTTTCGGCCGTTGTATGCGCCGGCCTTCTTCAGGTGGTTGGAATGTCGAACTGAACCCTTTATTTCGCTCACTGGGGTAGACTGTTCTAGTTCCACGTGCCATGTTTAATGGATGTCAGTTATCAGTTATCTCCTGTTAATTTCCCTCTGAAAGTTCTCCACTGCCTTAATCAGGTATTGAACTCACACTCTTTGGGTCCTGTCACTGGATCTAACCAATGCGTTTATCCACTGTGCCATGTGTCCTTGAGGAAATATAGACAGATAGTGAAGAATCTATTTTTGAATTTGATAGTTACAAAATATACTAGTTTATTAAGTGATAGCTTACTAGTGACTAAGCAACCCCACGGAAGTGTGTCTGTTCATGCATGTGCAATAAGATTATTTAGTTGCCAAGATACATCAAGTCCATACAACTAGTTCTTATAATTTCATCATATAGTTCATCAGTCAGTTATGTGTCATGTGTGATACACGCTTAGGTGATCTTTTGATACATGACTGACAAGGTAGATTTTTTTCCTGCAGTAGGTTGCCATTTCTTTCTGCGGTAGACCAGTTGCTATCCAAGGCTATAGAACCCAGTCTGTCCTGCTATTTACCCATAGCTGGGGGGGAGAAGAGGATTCATACCTTTCCCAAGAGTATTAGCACGTAAGTGAATGCAATGGATTTGACTGGAATTTAAACTTGGCTTGAAATTATTATAATTAATATAAAAATACCAAAATGTGTTTTTTTTTTTTTTTAATTTCATGCACAGAGATTTTTAAAAATTATATATTTTAGTTAGAGTAAAGGAATCATTTTAGCATCTAAGTTATACCAATAGTGTATTTTGTTAAATATTCTAATGAGTCTGACAAACACTGATGACCTAGAGTCACCACTTATATATATTTAATTTTTTTACAGTGATGTTCATCCTGTACAAGGCCCAGTTTATGGGGATTCAACAAAGCAGTGGTTTTGTAGGAAGAGAAGCTGCTTGAGTGGAACTTACATCTCAGAAAGAGAATGAGGGTGGTCCACTACAATGTGGATGACATGGTGGGTCTTAGCCACAAAGGCTAGAACTGGTGGAACTAAAGAATGTAGTTTGTCTGAAGACTTTCAATAGCAATGGAGCAATGAGAGGCATGTGATGGTTCTTTTGTGAGAAATGGGTTATAGGGTGAAAAATAATTTATCATCCATAAGAATACAGAGACACTTTTGAGACCGTAAAGTAAAGACTAGTAGGGAGACACTTTTGAGACCGTACAGTAAAGACTAGTAGGGAGACACTTTTGAGACCGTACAGTAAAGACTAGTAGGGAGACACTTTTGAGACCGTACAGTAAAGACTAGTAGGGAGACACTTTTGAGACCGTACAGTAAAGACTAGTAGGGAGACACTTTTGAGACCGTACAGTAAAGACTAGTAGGGAGACACTTTTGAGACCGTACAGTAAAGACTAGTAGGGAGACACTTTTGAGACCGTACAGTAAAGACTAGTAGGGAGACACTTTTGAGACCGTACAGTAAAGACTAGTAGGGAGACACTTTTGAGACCGTACAGTAAAGACTAGTAGGGAGACACTTTTGAGACCGTACAGTAAAGACTAGTAGGGAGACACTTTTGAGACCGTACAGTAAAGACTAGTAGGGAGACACTTTTGAGACCGTACAGTAAAGACTAGTAGGGAGACACTTTTGAGACCGTACAGTAAAGACTAGTGAGGTTTGAAGAAGAAATTGATCATTTGTACCTGTTATGTTGCTAGGTGTATGGTTATCTGTGTCAAATAAGAATGAATACAAAATTTGAAGCATTATACATTTTATGTAGTACTGGATAACAATAGATGTAAAACATGATCTGTGATTACTGGTAGATTGATAAATCGATGACTGCCATTTAAAATCCCCTCTCTTCTCTGGTGTCCTAGAGAGTTCCAATTAAGGGGCATAACTTGGTTTCCATTTAGGGTGTGAGCTAGCTCCTTTGTTATGATGTCCATCCTAAAAGCACCACATTCAGAACTTTGCATAAGTTTGAAAAGCTTAATAATGAATTTGTCAGGTGGCTGGAAAATTCCTCTAATCCTAATCCCACCAAAAATTTAAAAGCCACTATGAAAAAGTAAATTGATAATGTCCCATTTGAACTGAGCAAAGAAAAGCCACAGTAGGTGATTGGTAAAGTTTTGTAGAAATTTGTAAGCAGATAAAAAAAATGTTCAGATGCCGCCTTTGCTTCTTGAAAATTAGATTGGATTTTGTGAAGGTTTTTGTTGAAAAATGAAAAAAGGATTTTTGTTGATTTTGTATTTCTTGCCCCCCCCCCCAAATCACAATTTTCTTACAAGATAACATTCACATGCATATAGCATACTAGTTCATTAACATCTTAAGTATTCTGAAAGAATTGAAAAAAAATTAGAAACCTTGTTTTAATATGAAATATATGCCTACCTTAACAGCACTTAAAATTGAAGGAGTTGGCGATTGATGTCTTTCTGGTGTAAAACTTCCAGGTTTCTGAAAATATCAGTAAAAATTATAATTAATGCTGATAAATATGGATAAAATAATATAGATAATAATGTAAATAATAGATAATGTATATAAAGTTAAAATAATATAGATATTGTATACATATAACAGATTACAATTTAAATAATATAGATAAAATATAAATATATGCAGATAACAGAAGTCAGCTTCTTCTTCTTTCCATCTGTCTTGTCCCTTCAGGATGTGTGCGATCATGGCTCTCCATAATTTCCTATCTCTTGTAGCCCTTAGTAAAGTCTTTTTGCTATACTCCCTAATCCCTGTTGTCAAGCATTTACACAAACTTATAAGATTATATATGGTGCTTTCCTCCAATGTGTCCTGTGAGTGTCTAATTTTCCAAGCACTATTTCCTCATTATGTCCCCTAGAAATTTCAACTCTTTCTGATTCAAAGTATAAATGTCCTTTGTTTGCATTTACTTATCCTATTTTTTTCTTATACAGTTAATGCTACTATGGCAGACTGCAAAAAACATGAGATTGTCTTCTCCAAAGAGCATAACTTTGAGTGGCTGTATTTTATTTTTCTGAAATTGGTGAAAGAAAATCTGCCTCGTCAGTCATGTAGCGAAAGATGCATGATCACCTAAGCGTGTATCAGGCATGGCACATAACTGATATTTAATATCAAAAAGAGACAGTTGAATTTTCTAGAGCACATGAGGAAAGTGGGCTTGGAAAATTTGGTACTCATAGAACCAATTGAAGGCAAGATGGACAGAGGAAAACTGTGCATAAATTACCTAATGAGCTCGTATGAATGGATGGCAAAACAGGGTTTAGGAAAGATAGCAAAATAAAAAAAATTTACTAAGAGCTACAAAGGATAAGAAACTGTGGAGAGTCATGTTCATCAATGTCCTGAAGAGACACAGCACATAAAAGATAAGTCTTGGTGAAATTATCAAAGGACTTGTTTTCTATATGAGTAATGTAGAAATTAGATAAAGTAGGGTCTAGAGGCAAACCGATAACTACACTATCAGTCTGGGTCTTACTGTTGCCAGAATGATTATAAAACGACCTTAAAAGCCACTCTATTGGGCAGTATTTAAGCTAGCTCCTGCAGAGGGCTCTTGATTGGGCCTTCATCACAATAAGTAGGGAGGAGTAGTATAGGCAACACTAAACTACAGAAGAACTCAAAACTGATCACTGCATTTAAGTATTGCATTAATATCTAAGCTTATCTTTTAAAGGTTCAACGATAATTCTTCTGCTGCCACTTAATTTAGAGACAATTTGATGTACATAGGTCCTTACTTTCTGTCCAAACAATTATTTTTATTTCCTGGGTGACTTTCGCTCGATTTTGCAATTAATTTTGGTTATTCCTTAACTTATAAAACTTCTTATCATATTAAAAAATTTGTTGCAAAAAATCATGCGAAAAAAAATCAAAAAAAAAATCACTGAAAACAATCACAGTAATGAAAACTTGAGAATCCAAAATTTCAGAATTACGGACCCAGACCTGACCCAGAATGTTTTTAATTTTCTCACAGAATCAGCCTGATTCCAAAATGATTTGATATGTTGGGATACGGCCTCTAGGAATAAAATTGAAAAGTGTGACACAGTGTGGTTCTTCAGGAACTTTTCCCCTTTTAACACTTCAACAATCCTTCTTAAATAATTTTTGCATCAAACGTTGTTCGAATGCCAACTTAGGATGGAATCATATGAAGAAACTATTGGCTAATTGGCAAAAAGCTGATTTTGGACCTAGTTTGTCACAGATTTTGTCCACTTAACTGAAATAAATCTAAACCAAACATTCACACAAGACAATTTGTGTGTCAGATGTAATTTACATGGCAAATTTGGAAAGCATCAGATGAAAAAACGGAGTTATGGCTGAAAAATGGGCTTTTTGAACAGCTTTTTGTGGTTTTTCATTATACACCGGGAAGCGAGCGCAGGACTAAAACCACACTATCTCATTTCTTGCATGATGGTAAATTTTGTGCGACATGTTTCAAGAAAATCAGATAAAAAATGAAGTTATTCAAGTTTTTATTTTAAGTAGTCTTTTGCAATTTTTCGTGTGAAGCTAACTTCAACACGGGAAAACTATCAAGCACTTTATGTAAACCTCATAACATGAGCTATGTTTTACATTAAGTGCAAAGAAAATCAGTAAAAATTTTGTTCATGTGTAACTTTGCCTTGGTTTTTGAAAATTGTTGTACCCAGTTTTATTGATTTTTTTTTCTGCCAAACCCAAGGGGCTTGAAGATTGAAAGTTGGTCTTAACCTATCTTAGTAAATTTGCAATGTGTGTTCAATTTCATTGAAATTGGCTGAGAAATGTGGACATACATAAATTTGACACACACACACACACACATTCTGTTTTATAGATATTTGCATTGTGAAAGATAGAATTGTTGGTCTCTTATTAAAAAGGGGGGCAAGGAATGATTAAATCAGACTAACAGTGTTCTTTTCTTAGTTAATCTTTTTTTTCATTTATTATTTTTTGCATATATTATTGTATCTACTATAATTGTTATTCATAATTACATATATGAATAAAATAGATTTTTATTTCATGTATAATGATAGTAAAATAAATATAATTATTTAAGAATGATAATGTCATTCACAAAGTCATGAAACTGAATGAAATATCATGTCAGACTAGAGTTTGCCAAACCAGGATGTACAATCTTGTTAACTGTATTTATAAGATTACTCCAAATTCACTATTTATATATTCCTTATCAATTGTTAAAATTCTCAAACTAAATGTATAACTAAAGAAAAAAAAAAACTAGAAATGTTAGATAACAAATCTTACTGATTAATCTTGAATTTATGTGGATTTAGAAAGTTTTATGTACTAATTGAACCAGATCAATGGTGGAATATTTCTGTCTGAAAATGTTTTGGAAGTAAGCCATTTTGCTTAAACACAATAATTACACTGAGAATAGCCTTATAAGTAATATTTGTCTTGTTTCAAACACTGAAAATGCATTTTTGTTGATGCATTTTAATAATAAACTCCTTTACCATGTATGTTAATGGTTAGGTACATTTTGCATACACTTTAATGGTTATACCTCTGTCCATGCCCTTCAATAAAGAATCTCTTTTCTATTATATATATATATATATATATATATATAACAAATCTTAGTAATCTGTATGGATAATCCCAAGGAGGATTAAATCCTGAGAGCTCAATGTTAATTCAGAGCGAATAATTTAATTTAAAGAAAAACAGACCACTTTAAGGCTCCATTGTAATAATTTATTTCACCAGAGACTTTTATTTTTAAATGGATCTTCAGACATCACTTTCAAAAGGTGAAACAATAAATGAAATTAAAATTTACACTTTTGACGGGCAGTATTAAGCTTATATAAGTTGACATAGAAGGTAGTGAGGGATGGTGTGAGAGATATGGTCGAGTTTAGAGAGGGAATGGAGAGTTTAAAATTTCTTTTTATTATAATACTTAATATTGAGGAAGGAGGGGGTAAAGATCAGATATTAACCTATTTAATCGGTCAACTCAACATATACACACAAACACACACACAAAGCTAAGTCAAAAATTATTCACACTTTTGCTACAACATATCTGAGTGTGGATAATTTTTTTACTTTCCCCTCGTTTAATAACACTAGTCTGTCAGTAACACTTGCATTAATTGAGAGTTGACTATTGACAATCCCTTTTGTCTGATTTCTCTTTGTAACATTTAAATTAAGTGCAAAAATGAATTTCAGATAAAACTTGGTGGCTAAATAAACAAACTCTATTTTTAATACCTAGTGTTACTATGGTGATTTTTATTCACTACTAAGCACTGTGAATGACCATCACCTTGCATTAAAGCCAACAAATACCAAATAGCCTATGGAGCAAATGTACTTTTTACTCTCAAGGCAGACCTCTAAAGTTCATGCCATTTGATTTAGTAAAAAAACAAGGAGGAAAATCTTTATACATTTAACATGTTTCACTGTTTATTTTAGCTTCATCAGAAATTTTTTACTTTCAAGGCCAGCCTCCGCAGTTAATATCATTTGATTCAGTTAGAGAAAAGTAGAAAAATCTCTATACCTTTAATAGTTTTTTTTATTTTTTATTAAAAGGTCTTTTTGGAAGTAAAATAATACTGAGTGATGTTTGAAATTTTAAATTGAAATGCAGATTGCACAACATGTGCCTGTTAGAGTATTGTTACCCATATATACATGTCTTACACAGACAGTACAGGATTCTGCAATAGGCCAACAGACAATCCAGATTGCACTGACAAATATATGGATTCGACATTTACTATTTTGGGCAAAGTATGGTTGGCAAAGAAAATGTGTGTTTTGGAGGTGTTCTGTATCAAATGACATCAACCGTTTTTGTGTCGACAGAAAGAGATATTTGTCCACTCTCTTTCTTTACTAGGCAGCTTTTGAGTCCTGATTTTGACTAGCTCAAAATTTCCTCAGAAATGTTTTTTTTTTTTTTTACCTATCTGTAGAAATGGGAATATAATTTTCTCCTTTGTGATCTATTTTGTGCTTTATATAAATATACAAGCTTAAAAGCCACACTATCTATTTGGAAATTTGCCATTTTTTTTGTCAACCCTCCCACCACCCACTTTTTTTCTTCTCTCTCATTTTAATAGTTCCTCATTTATTCCCAGGCTGTCATTTTGTGAATTATGTTAATATTCTAGGTTTTGTCGGCATCACAGGTATATCTTTATGGCATTTATGCTTAAAGAAATAACCTGTAGAAAAAGACAATATTTATAAATGTAAAAGACAATAGGAAAACTGTAATAGTTGCTGATGCATTTCGTCTGATGTGGACTTTTTCAAGGCGGAACAAAATGAATTTATTAAACAAACTAACTAATAATAACAAAATGTCCTTAGCAACTGGAAGAATTTAGAGAACACTATTTTCATACTGTTAACTGAAAATTATGTCAAGTACTGTCACGTGTGGAGATATTGTTTTTATTGCTGTGTTGACGGATTCAACCATTTTCTTTTGATTTCTTGATACTGTTCTGTACGTTTTCTTGGGAGAGTAGTAATTCTGTTAGGAAAGGTGAAATAGGGAAAAGGCCTGGGTGTAGATTAATATTTGGGTAATATTCAATGGCGGCACTCTCGAGGATTTTCCTTCTGAGTGAGTCATTTTCTTTTTTTATGAGTGTAGCATTTTTAAAATCAAAATTGTGGTTGAATTTATTTCTATGTATGACTAGTGCATTAGCTAAGTTGTTTTTTTGTGAGGTTTCTTTTGTGCTCATAAATGCGTTTTTTTAATTTCTACTTGTTTCTCCAATATTTTGGGAGGAATGGTTTTGGCAATTTATTTTATAAATGCCTGCTTCAGAAATATTATTGCTATTATATTTCTACACGTGACAGTAATTGATGTAATTTCAGTTAACAGTATGAAAATAGTGTTCTCTAAATTCTTCCAGTTGCTAAGGACATTTTTTGTTATTATTAGTTACTTTGTTTAATAAATTCATTTCGTTCCGCCTTGAAAAAGTCCACATCGGACGAAACGCATCAGCAACTATTACAGTTTTCCTATTTATAAATTTATTACTGTATTTGAAATGTATGATAAATATGGCAAATGCTTGAAGTGAATGCATAATACAAAGTTATGTCTGCAGACATTTGGTACTTACATTCTTTAAGTATTGGTTTTACAAACATTTGTTATACAAAGAATTGTGTTTGGGGAAGGCACTTCTTGTATTAATTATCTATCAATATTTTTCCTAGGTATTTTCCCGGTAATATGTTGCTTTTCTTTTTTTTTTTTATGAAGGTAGTCCTTAAGAAATTTTGTCTTTTTATTATTTCTTCTAAATCTTGTTCTGTCATCCATTTACTCAAATTCATTAGGCAGGTTATGAGCAGTTTTTTTTTGCTATTCTTCTTGCCTTCAATCCGTCCTGTGTGTTTCCAATTTTCCAAGCTCTCTTTCCTCATTATGTGCCATAGAAATTTCAACTCTCTCTTCCTGATTCTAAGTATAAGTGTTCTTTTTGGTTGTACTTTCTCTAAAACTTTGTCATTCAATATTATTTTTGTCATTAAATATTCCGTACATGGTATTTCCAGCCTCCTTGTAGAACGATACGTCTCTTCTTCATCTGTGAGGAGATTGTCCCACATTCACTGCTATATAGAAAGACTAATACTACGTAACATTTCAGTACGCTTTTCTTTGTTTCTTACAATGTTTTTCTATTTTTTTAATACTCTGCTTAGCTTTTGGAAGGCATGTTTCGCTATTTCAATCCACATTCCAATTTCATTGTCACGTCTTTTGTCCACTTTCGAGATAGTTAAATTGTTGTACTTGTTTTATTTTGGTATCTCCAATTTGTAATTTGCATGTTGGGCTCTACATTTTACTAAGAACTAGGATGAGCGTAGCAGGATCAGACGCCACAGATGACCCTATGTTGGGGGAAGGCACTTCTTGTATTAATTATCTATCAATATTTTTCCGAGGTATTTTCCCGGTAATATGTTTTCTTTTTTTTTTAATGAAGGTAGTTCTCAATACATTTTGTCTTTTTATTATTTCTTCTAAATCTTGTTCTGTCACCTATTAACTCAAATTCATTAGGCAGGTTATATGCTGTTTTTTTGTTTTTTTTCTATTCCTCTTGCTTTCAATCTATCCTGTGAGTATCAAATTTTCCAAGCTCTCTTTCCTCATTTATGTGCCGTAGAAATTTCAACTCTCTCTTCTGAATTTCCTCAGAAATGTTGTTTTTTTTTTTTTTGTTTTTTTTACCTATCTGTAGAAATGGGAATAAAAATTTACTCCTTTGTGATCTATTTTGTGCTTTATATAATTATATACGAGCTTAAAAGCCGCCATCTGTGCAAACTTTTAAGCTACCTGCAGTTTTCTTTTTGGGTTGCATTTTCTCTAAAACTTTGTCATTCACATATTCAGTCCATGGTATTTTCAGCCTCCTTGTAGAAGGATAAGTCTCTTCTTCATCCGTGAGGAGATTGTCCCACATTCACTGCCATATTGGAAGACTAATACTACGTAACATTTCAGTACCCTTTTCCTTGTTTCTTACAATGTTTTTCTATTTCTTAGTACTCTGCTTAGCTTTTGGAAGGCATGTTTCAATAATATGTGAAGGAACTAAATACCATCCATCACCAGGGTTTGTGACTCGTTTTAGGAGCATATAATACATTCCCAATTAAAAGCTTATACGCTGAAGCACATGAGTGACCTTTGGCATTAAGACAACATAAATTGGCACTGCAATATTACACCAAGCTTTGTTCCTGCCCAAATAATTCAGTTTACAACTGTATTCTCCAACCTCAATACAAAGTATTATATAATTTAAAGGAAAATGTCATTAAACCTCTTGGCATCCATATATAAAATAATTTCAAAGAACTCAGACTTTTCTCTAATACTTCAATCTATTCTCTCAACAACTCCTCCCATGTTAATAAAACAGTTCACTGTAATATTAACGCTGGCAAAACACTCTTAAATTGACACTGATACAACTGTATTCATGGAACAGATTCATATCCTACAAAAACATACAAATTCTTAGCATATATACACACCAATGGCTCCAAAAATATTGATAGTTGGATCTTCAGCTACACTGAATGAAACCATATTTCAAAAGAGCCTACCTGACGAATCCATAGCAACTGAAATGACAAATGCCGAGAATGTCACGGACAGAGAATGCTAGAAAAAAAAGGAAGTTTTAAAGAAAAATAGTAACTACAAGGAAACTACTGCTACCAATTAAAAAAAGACGGCTGAAATTTTGGAGACGCATAACGAAGAAAGACTGCTTGAAGAATTTAACACCCACAAGGAATATTGAAGGCAAAAGTATCCAAAAGATTGATTGATTTTGTATGCTTTAGTCAACTCTTTTTAGGTTTATAAAGCTGAAATATGTTTTTGGATTTCTGTCTGAATTTCTGGGATGAGGAATTATCCTTAATTACACTATTTATATTCGGACTATTGTCCTCGTCTTTGTTGTTATCATCACATTTCAGCTGTTGTGACCTCCAGGTTTCATCAGGTGTATATCAATCTGGGTAGCCTACAATGAATTCTGAACTGAACCCTTTATTTAATCTATGGGGATAGACTGTTCTTGTTCCGCTGCTCATGTCTAGGGATATCTTATCTAGTTTTTATTTATAGTACTGCTCATTTATTGCTCATTTATTGCCACCAAGTTCACACTGCCTGTCCCAGAGATTGAACTCAGAATTACTGTCACCAAATTCATGAACTAACATTTTAATAGATTAAAATGCTGGTTCAGTCAGTGTGCACTTGGACTCAGTTGAAACAGTCTACACCCATAGATTAAATAAAGGTTTCAGTTCAAAATTCCCTGTTTGTCTCAACATACACTTGGGTGAAGGCTGTAAGCCATGATGGCTGAAAAATTGAGATAGCAACAACAAAGATGAGAACAATAGTTGAAATATAAATATTTTGGATTGTTATTTTTTTTGCAAATGAATATTTATTAATAATTTTTAAAGAATGACAATGATTTTTCCAGTTACAAGTCCTACTGTTTGACCCATAGTTGGGGGAGAAGAGATGAATTCAGACCTTTCTTAAGGGTATTTGTGTGTAAGTGAATGCAACAAACTCAACTGAAATTCAAACAAGACTCTTTAATTTCCTGTTCAGAACCGCTATTACATCATCTGTACATCCTGGAAGCCAAGGGAAACAATTATCTCTTTGATGAGTGTAAATAAATAGATGGCACAATGAAGACAAAGAGGAGTAGTAAAGGAAGCTGTGGAGATCCAAGGCATATAAAAACAAAACTATCATTATGATTTATGATTATTTTTACTTTTATTATTATTATTAAATATTATCACTGGTGTGCCACAAAGGAGAAGTGTGTAGACAAGTCAAGAATTTTACCTGATTCCCTTTATTTCCTTTAGAAAACTAAAGAGAACAACTCTGTAATTAGCAATTAATATACATTGAGTTACCTCCCTTGGAGAGATTTGTTTATTTAGAATTTCTACTTAAAATTATTTGGAAATTAACAGCCCAAGTTGACTGGAAATTGCTTTATTTTCTAGGGTAAGCATTTTAACAGTAATGAGTTAACAAAAATTGTTATAATGTGCCATTTTTTTTACTGTTATAGTAACAAACATAGATATTCAAGCATTGTCATAGTAGTTATAAGAAGAAATTAAAAAAAGGAAACAAACAACTCACCTCTATGCTTATTGAAGACATCTGAGGTAATGTCTTTGATCTTTGTGGAAATGGTTTGGAACTGCTCTGTGGTTGTAAAGTCATAGATTTGACCATGGCATTTCCTGATCTGTCCGATTCCAAATCACTGACATCATCCAACTGAAAATACGTAAAAAATAAACCAATTATGACAATCCTTCTAGAAATCATCATTCCTTAGTAAATAAGATAAAGAATCTGAGAAAAAATGGTTCAATTGTACAATAGGCACTGCAGACAGAAATAATCATTTTTCTTCAAAATCGTTTCCATATTACTACAGATTAAGCAATCCAGATCACAAATACAAAAAACAAAACAAAAACAAATTAAATTTTATAAAATTTAATAGGGGTAGTTCAGTTTTCTATATAAATTCATTGTAAACAGATCCTCCTATGAAGCTTAAAGCTTAAATTGCTATTTTGCTATAAAAATGTGTTGTTGGTCATTTTATAAAAAATGTACTGTTGATTTTTGTTTGAGGGTTCACTATTTGCCCATAGCTGGGACCCTAACAGGTGCTACCACTCTTGGTCAGGGTGGACCTGGGAACAACAGCAATTAAGAGGTGGTTTCACACTCCTCAAAACTCCTGATCAGAAAAAAAAAAAATTTAAATTAATAATCTGGAGTTCTTTTTTCATATATGACTATCAGTTAAGCACTCCAGAATACAAATTTAAAAAAAAATTAGATACGCCAAAGGACGGCCAAAGAGACTGGCTAAAACGGAATTTAAAATAACAAAGGAGAGGAAATTAGTTCAAGCAATTCAGAGAATAACAATACACATTTCAGATCATTTAATTATCGAAAATACATTGGCCAAAATGTAGAGATCAAAACAAAAAAAAATAAAGATACTAGTCTGAATAATTAAGAAAATGACATATCATCAGACAGTACAAAAGTACTCTCAAAGTAAAAGGACTAGAACAAGAAACATAAGAATATTCATCAAAATCATTCAGTTGGTTGATTTTGTTTGACGGCATATCAACTTCTATGGGTTATTTAATGCCAAAATGTAAATATTTTGTATCTGTCTATATTTCTGAGATCAGGTATTATGTACACTATTTACATTATTTGGACTATTGTCCTCATCTTTGTTGCCATATTTATCACAATGTTTCGGCCCTTCCGTATCTGTCTATATTTCTGTGATGAGGTATTATGTACACTATTTACATTATTCGGATAATAAACATGGCAACAATTATTCAGACTATTGTCCTCATCTTTGTCGCCATGTTTATCACAACGTTTCGGCCATTGTATTCTCTATTTTAGGTGGGTGGAATGCCGAACTAACCCTGTATTTCACTCACTGGGGTAGACTGTTCTAGTTCCACATGCCATGTCTAATGGATGTCAGTTATCTCCTGTTAATTCCCCTACCAACCGCCTTAACCAGGTATTGAACTTTGGGTCCTGTCACTGGATCTAACTAATGCCTTTATCCACTTTGCCATGTGTCCTTGAGGACATTTATGTATGAATTTCTGGGTATTATAAACCTAATGTCTTCAGCAATCATTTTTTACCAGTTCTCATATTGCAATTTTTGCTGTTATCATTGCATGTTTTTTACCAGAGCTCATATTGCAATTTTTGTTGTTATTGTTTTTCACTGGCACTCCTTATTACTGGTTCCCATATTGTATTCATTTCGGCCAAAACATTATGATAAACATGGCGACAAAGATGAGGACAATAGTCTGAATAATGTAAATAGTGTAAATATTTTGTACGTAATTTTATGCTTTCAGAGTAAAGTAAAGGTATGTTTTTAGATACATTTTATAGCTCAAAAAATGTATTGTTGGTCATTTTACTATGAAAATGTATTTTTATATTTTTTTAGTGTTGCATTGATTGCCATTTTGCTATAAAAATGTATTGTTGGTCATTTTATAAAAAAAATGTACTATTGATTTTTGTTTGGGGGTCCAGTATTTGCCCATAAGTGGGACCCTAACAGGTGCTACCACTCCTGGTCAGACTGGAGGTGGTAACAACAATTAAGAGGTGGTTTCACACTCCTCAAAACCTCCAATCTCTTGATCAGAGGCCTTGCTGCCGGATGTAGTTTATGCATTATACTGAGAACATCGGATCATTCAGAGAATATCAAACAACACTAAAAAGGCTGAAGAATGAACTGGCCCAAATTAAATGATGAGGATGCTCGTTTGATTAATTTATAAAATAATAATTCCAATAAAATCATATTCATATGGTATGAAACCCCCCCCCAGCCTTCTTAAAATTTTGCTTTAAAAAAAAAATCACTCTGTAAAACTCAAAAGCTCTCCTTCAATACCCTTTTCACAAAAATGTTATTGAGATTACAGAGTAAAAAATTATTCTGGAACAGAAAATTAGCTACTCAGTCCTCACTGTTCAGCCTTGATAGAGTTCAAAAGCACTTACTCGGCCTTGTGGGTGATGAATTATACCCTCCCCTATTGTGTTCTTTTGATAACTTTCTGTGATAAAAACCCATTGATACCGGTTACAGGCAGAAACAGGAGGTCAAGTTGCTTATGATTTTGTTTTTATCATTTTTTTGAGAGACTATTGGACCTTAAACACACAGCTGACGTCAAGTGGAATGTATATGTACAAGCCCTTGCTGAAGATGCAAGTAAAATAGTCAGCTCCCTGTACTACTCCAGTAAGTATCTGACTCCACATACTATCCTTTACCTTCATAAGAGCCAGATCAGGCCAAGAATAGTGTACTTTTGTCATATTTGGGCAGAAGTTGAAAAAAGAAGTCCAAAAGTGTTGTAGCATACTTAGGGACGATAATGGGTATGCCCTCATTCCTATAAATACAGTAGTGAATACTGTACATGGTCTAGAGTTGAAGATTCATTGTGAAATTCACTTGACTCATTTCTAGCAGTTGACTACTTCTACACGCCGCTGGTGAATCTTATAGGTGTTGTTCTTGTCCTAAGTATTACTGTTCATTACCAACCTCCGTTTGATTGTTCTATTCAGTAACCTTCCCTAGGTTACAACAAAAAGCATCTGAGAGTCCTTGTGGATGACACATCTCTCACAGAAGGGATGTGGCAAGCTTCTCGCTGCTCTTTCACTACTTTCATGGAAAGTGTTCGAATGAACTACATTCTTTGGTTCTGCTAGGCCTAACCTTCATGGCAAGAACCCATCGTGTCCATTGTAACAAACCACCCACATTCCCTCTGTATTCCATTTGTGAGAAGTAAGTTCCACTCGAACAGCTTCTCGCTGCTTTGTGTATCCGACTCCCAAGAGGACGTTTCCCTGATCACTACAATCTTAACCTGTTTAAATCTACAGTTAACTGCTACCTTCCTTTCCTATCTGTTCAAACAGCTTCCTAATACAGCTCTCTACCTCAAGTGTCACCAGGACTTGTACAGGGTGAATCTTATCATTAAAAAGAAAAAAGGGTTTGATGCAGAACTAGATATCCAGACACATCTGACAAAAACATTTTTTTAAATTTATAAATTTTAAATTTCAGCATTCCAACATCTTCAGTGTTTCCTTTCTGAGCAATAATTATAACCAATGCTTGAATTTTTATATATCCCCCCTATATATATATATATATATATATATATATATATATACACACACACACACACACACATTTGAGCAGCAAATGTTCTTTAAAGCAAATACTACAGAAAACAACAGAAATTTTATGCTGATTAAATTTAAAGACTGTATAATCCTTTTCAAAGAAGGAGGAAATTCTGTTAAGAATTATCTAAAGTTCATTTCAAAAGAGAAAAAAACAATCCAATATGGTTCAAGCTGTTGACTTTCTTAAGTCGTCATCTGGGTAAGTAAAAAGAATTTTGTGAGTTTAATGAAATGGTTGCTTTTATTGTATGAGTATTGCTTCAAGAAGCATAAGTCTTTTTTTTTACTATTTAATTTTGCTAGTATCTTAGTATTATTTGTAAGTAAGTACCTAATTTTACTATTATCCTTATACTGTTTATTAATGTGTATTCTGATGTTACTATGGTCTTACAGATGGCAAGTGAGTCTCTGTGAAAGTGTAGTTGTGGTATATCCTATGTAAGGTCCATCAACAAAAACATTACTTTAGTTAGATGAAGTCCTTCTAGAGGATGAAACATGTTACACAGAATTTTTTCCACTTTGTCATTCATTTGCCTAATAATAGTGTTCTGATATATAGAGATCTATATATCATATTATCCCACATCTTATGTTGCTAAGGTTGTGCCCCCTATAATAAATCTGTTATATAGGAATAAAGAGTCGCTGCTGACACTTGACTTTAAACATAGATCGCCAGTGAACAAACACAGGTGATCTCATTATTGAATTAAGTGGATCAATGTGACCATAGAGAAAACATATGCAAGGTATTGTGTGTCTAATTGATTACTATTCCTAATCTATCCTCTACAAATCTCTATTTTTAGTCTATCCTCTATTAATATTCAGATCACCATTTCTAGTCTATCCTTTCTTACTACACAGATCACTATTCTCTATTCAGATCACTGTTCCAGCAAGTATTATCGAGCAAGTACTATTAGTGCAAGTGTTATTCGAAGGCATCTGACACCAGCAATGTTCAACGGCATACTATAGTTGTATCTGCGATTACAAATTTCTCTAATACAATGAGCATTACGGAAGTGACAATGAGTATTCGTTGACATCACAAAAGTGTCAAAAGAGTGTTCATTGACATCATAAAAAAAACAAACTAGTAGGTCTTTGTTATATTCCGTGCTAATAGGAATATATACTTGAAAAACAAGGTGGATAAAATAAGTAAAGGTTTATTGTAAAAACCAGTACAATAAGAATAAAGGTAACAGTTAAGCACAAGGTTGTTGCAAGTCAATCCAGTAGTGAGTGTTACTATTGGAAGGTCGGTAGTTCTCATGTGAGTCGTACTCAACAGATCCCATCTAGTCTCTGTAGTCTGTTGACTTACAGATACTTATAGGTAGTTACTACCTATAGTGTCGTCACTCATGGGCATAACAGGTTATTCCATTACCTCAGTCTTCTACTTAGGATTTCTGTTTTGTACCTCTTTCTATTTCTGCATATTGCTTAGTTTTTTTTTTTTTTATCTATATGCAGGTGATTAGTCCCCAGTAAATATTAAGGATTATGTTTTTACAAATAATTCAAGTTATCCTAGCAGTTCAAATAGACCATATCATATATCTTATCAAATGCGTTTGTGTTATACATCTTTCTCCATTTATATTGTTTACTCTTTTAGCTTTCTGATCATAAAGATAGCATTTCTTATTCCAGTATCTTGAACAAAGATTATTTTATTTTCTGTGCTGTCATCCAACAAACATTGAAATCAAGCAAGTATAAAAATTTAAACATCCAGGAAGTATTTTAACAGAGAACAAAAAAAAAAAGCAACAACAAAATCTGAAGGCACATTGGAATAGTAAAAGTTGCCTTCCAACAGCTAAGAAAAGTATTAAGAAACAGGAACATTTTGTTAGAAATATAAAAAATAGTACTGGACTGTTAGATAATATCGGTCTTCCTATATGGCAGTGAATGCTGAACAATTTCCTCGTAGATGGGGAACAGACAATAGAAATGTGATTCTACAGAAAGATGCTGAGAATACCATGGACTGAACATGTGACAAAGTTTTAGAGAGAATGGAAACAAAAAGGACATTTATACTTAGAATCAGAAAGAGATAATTCAAATTTCTATAATACATAAGAGGGCTTGGAGAATCTGATACTCACAGGGCATATTGAAGGAAAGCAGTGAATAACCTACATAACGAGCTTGTGTAATTGGTTGGCAAGACAAGGATTAGGAGAGATAGCAAAAAAGATAAGCCTTGCTAAGAGTAACAAGGGACAGAATGTTGTGGAGAGCCATGATCATCCACATCCTAAAAGGACATAGGACTTAGAAGGGATCATAATGTGGAGATATGGCAAAAGTAATTTCTTTTACAATTTATTAACTTTTATGGAACAAAAATAAATGACAGTAATTTAAGAAAATTTGTAAGTATTGTCACATCAAAATGTCATGATTTGTTATGATTAACAAGCTATTAAACATGTTCAAAATGTTCCCCTTCATGTTCAAGACAACACTGAACTCTGTCAGCAACAATTCTACAAACCATTTGACACATTTCTACATTAATTTCAGGAAATTTAACTTAGGAATTGTTTTTGGTTTTAACCTGTAAACAAGATCTTTCAGTACACCCGACAAGTAAAAGATCGTGATGGCCACTCAACTGCTCCATATTGTTATGTCCACCTCAGCTTGAAAAAATAGTGCAATATTTTTGCCACACCCTGTATTTGAGGTGGGGTTAGAAATATACAATTGCATTATGTATTATCCATAATCTTCTGCTTATTAACACGGATTAAGCAAGAATAAGTGCTTATCTGCAACTCTTGGCAATAGATCTCGAAGGCTTTTTTTTTTTCTTTTTTTTTTTTTTGCCATGGCTAAATTTGTTGGTGATTCTGTCAAGATTAAAAACAGCAATGTGTAAAAACAAACAAACTGTAGACAGAAATAAGTCCAACACTTACTAAAAATCAGTGCAAAAATAGTAAGCAAGTATGCCATTCACCTATTTTTGCAAAGAGATTGTTGGTTATATCTTGAAGAAAAAAATATTTATAATCCATTAGTCATTTCATCCATTCTATTTTCTAGTGACCTTCTACCAATCACAATGAATGGACATTCCCTCTGTGCCATGAGCACCTATTGGGACAAACTCAGACAAGATCTCAAGTGAAATTCATTGCTAAAGATGCTGATAAAATGGTTATTTCCCTTTATCACTATAGTAAGCATCTGACTTCTGCTATGCTCTACCTTTACAAGAGCGAGGTCAGGCTGGAAATGGAGTAATGTGGCCATATATAGGCAAGAGATGCCTATTCTTCCCTTTGCACTTTCAACAGTCTAAGAGTGTCTCCACACCCTTGTAAGTGACAAGTTAGTTTCCATCCTACAACTCTGTTCTCACAGGCAAAATGTCGCAAACCTCTTGCTATTTTCATGAAGAGTTTTCAGATGAACAACACTCCTTAGTTCCACCAGTCCTAACCTTCATGGTTAACACCCACCATATCATATACAGTGAGTCCCCTGTATTTGCAGGGGTTAGGGACCAGAACGAGCCACAAATAGTTAGAATCCGCGAATACTTGTAACCTCACTAAAAGTGCTTATAAGTACCTATTTTGATTGTTAAAACCCCATATGTCTTAAACTTTCATCGTAAACACTTTAGAAACATTTCAGACCATTTTTAAAACATTTTTGAAAAATAGTATTAGTCACCATACACTTAGCGTAAATTTTCTTTCATACATACAATAACCGTTTTTAATTACGCATAGATCGGTACAACCACTGAAAATACTGTATAAAATATGTGTAACAAGACATAAAATATAAAGTTTAAAACATTTTCTAAAAACAAAACAGTGATGATGCCCCCAGACTTAGCATAAGCCACTTTTAAGATCCCAGCCACAGCCCCTAACAAAGAACAAAGCCCAAGCACTATGCATGTTTTTGCGTTTGTAAAAAAAAAAAAAAAAAAAAAAAAAAAATCAGTGAAGATGTACAATTCTGCCCATTTTTACCATAAAAATGAACTGTTGTTTCAAGTCATTTAAATAACAGGAAAATAATACAAGAATATTTTAAACATGTTCTATTTTAAGCATGTTCTATTGAAAAAAATATGCTAATTGAGGTAGTTCTCAGCAAATAATTTGTACATATGTTCTAATGAAAAAAACCCACAAATATTTAGTATATATATTCTAAAGAAAAATCCACGAATGTGTGAAACCATGAAATGCGAATAGGCGGGGACTCACTGTATATTATAGCAAACTGTCTTCATATTCCCTTGTTGAGATGCAAGTTCCGCTTGAGCAGCTTCTTTCCACAAACAACTGCCTTCTGACTCCCAAGAGGTTGCTTTCCTGATCACTACAATCTTAATCTGTTTAAGGATGAACATAATTGTGTTAAAAAAAAAATCCCATTTCATCTGTTGCATTTTCTAGTCATCTTTAGCATTTTACAAGAAATCTAATCCTTAATCCACAAGATATTCAGGTGAGTATGATCCTTATGGATTTGCAGTTGGTATAATGGATAGAAACTTGGAATGAGAAATTTTGCTCTTCATTATTTCCTGAATATGAAACAACTCCCAGTCTAGTCATCATTTGAATAATTATTATCTTATTTTCATTATTTACATTATTCGGACTATTGTCGTCATCTTTGTCACCATATTTATTACAACGTTTCGGTCATTGTATGCCCTAGCCTTCATCAGGTGGCTGGAATGTTGAACTGAACCCTTTATTTTGCTCACTGGGGTAGACTGTTCTAGAAGAAAAACTTCAAATTCAAAATCACCCTTAAGAGGGATTGGCTCCGTCAGGTTATCTTGCCCAAGATACCCCACTGTTGCTATAGCTGTAGTACATGTAGTGCTACTATGATCCTATGGGACTCATGATGTGATGAGTTTTTTTGTTTTTTTTTCTGGTTACATAGACAAGTATTACCCATATTGTATATAAATTGCCATATTGTTTCATTTGGTTTGGTTTGTTTTACAGCTTATCAACCTCAATGGGTTATTTAATGCTGAGAAGATTTTTTATTGCTGGTAATATTTTTTTTTTTTTCAAAATATATTGCTGGTAATATTTTTTCAAAAAGTAATGTTGGTAATAATTTTTTCTCCAAAATTTTATTGCTGGTAATTTTTTTACTAAAAAGGTATTGCTGGTATTAAAACCTATTTTTACACTTTCATAGAGTTTTGACCCCAGCTTGGATGTTAACTATTTTCCCATAGCTGGGACCCTAACAGGTGCTACTACCCTGGGTCAGGGTGGACCTGGGGACACCAGCAATTAAGAGGTGGTTCCATGCTCCTCAAAGCCGCCTTGCTGTTGGGTGTAGGTTATCGTCATACCCAGACCGTGCCAAATTGTTATTAAGTCAGAAATGGTTCATTAGAGACATATTAGAAATGCCAATGTACATCTCTGATTTTATTGCAGAAGTATTCTATGTGCTACAAATAGTTATATAATATGTGACATGGATTAAAATAAAAGGCAGATATATCTATAAAAACATGAAAAAATACTATTAAAGATAAAAAAAATCATTAAGAAACAGGAAAAAATGGCTAAATTGTCATGAAATATTAGTTCTCTGATATGGCAATGAATGCTGGACAATCTCTTCACAGATGAAGAAGAGCCTTGAAGCGACAGAAATGTGGCTCTACAGAAAGATGCTGAGACTGAACATGTGAGCAATGACGAAGTTTTAGAGAAAATGGAAACAAAAATGACACTTATACTTAAAATCAGAAAGAGATATGTAACCTAAAAATTTCAACTGAGGAAAGAGGGCATAGAAAATTTGATACTCACAAGACAGATTGCAGGTAAGAGGGTCAGGGGAAAGTGGCACATAACCTTCCTAGGGTTTGGGAGAGATAGCAAAATGACAAAAGGCACATTGGGATAATAAAAAGAGGCTTTCCAAAAGCTAAGCAAAGTATTAAGTAACAAAAAGATTTCGTTAGAAACAAAGGAATGAGTGCAGAACTTTTACATCTATGGCAATGAATACAAAACAATTCCCTAACAGATGAAGAGAAAACTTGAGACAACAAAAAGTTGGTTCTACAGAAGGATGCTAATCAACTGAACATGTGAGTAACAAAGAAGTTTCAAGGAAAATAGAAGCAAAAAGGATGTATATACTTAGAATCAGAAATAGGGATTTGAAATTTCTATGACACATAATGAGGAAAGAGGGATCAGAGAATTTAACACTCACAGGACATTGAAGACAAGAAGAACAGAGGAAAGCAGTGACTAATCTTCTGAGCTTGTATAAATATATGGCAGAATAGGGAGTGGGAAAGATGGTGAAAAGACAAACCTTACTAAGAGCTACAAAGGATGAGAAGTAGTGGAGAGCCATAATTGCCCAGCCCAGATTAGGAAAGGACATAGCACATAGTATATTTAAAATATATATGTATATGGTGTGATGAGTAAATTGTTGCCATTTTATATTTTTAATTATGTCCATGTTGGATTTTGTCAACAGCACAATGTAGTAGGATCAGTTGGGCACCATCTGTGAGAACAAGCACCATGACACAATTCACTTCACCATGATTTCGAAATAGCATTCTTGTACTGCTTGGCATTTGCACTGGAAGCTCCAATATGAATATTTCAGAGTGTTTGGGTGTCACAATCTGAGGATTTGGAAAGAGTTGGATGATATATCCAGTCAACATGGTGTTTGTAGTGATCACTAGTGATGGTGATGTTATGCCTCCATTCATCTTCCCACAGGGCCTCAGACTCAACACAGGCCTACATCAAGTGCGTTGCTGTGCTAGTGCTACTCTGGGTCAAGAGGGTGGCTGCTGGAAGACCCTATGTCTGGCAATAGGATTCTGCACCAAGCCATACAAACAGAAGCACCCAGTCATGGCTGTCAGACAATTTCTGCAGTCACATCACTCCTTACATCTGGCCACCTAAATCCCCAGACTGCAACCCCCTTGATTATTATGTGTGGGGCACAGTTGAGTGAGAGACCAACAAAACTCCTTGTAACACCAAAGATGAACTGAAGGCACGGATTATGGCAGCATTAAATCAGGAGACAGTCCAGAAGAGCTGCAGGAGATTCTGAAGTTGTCTGGAGGCTGTAGTTAAAGCCAATGGTGATTTTTATTGAATAAATTTACTCTTTAGTATTTCAATTATTTTTTGTGTAAGTTTGGTAAATATATCTGTTAAAATGAAATGTCAATGTTATTTTCATTTTAAGGTAATTTAGACGACAATTTATACATTGCACTATATATATATATACACTCACACACAATTATTCTGCATGTTTGTATTTATGACAATATCCCTAGACATGAGCAGCCCCATATATTAAATAAATGATTCAGTTCAGAATTCCCTGTAGGTTACCCAAATTGATATATACCTTAGGAAGGTACAATGGCTGAAATGTAGTGATAACAACAGCAAAGATAAAGATAATAGTTCAAATAATGAGGAGGAATACATTGGAAATACTTTTAACCTCTTCCAATACCAATTATTTCATATTTAAGCATCTCGCGTCACACAGTCTTCTTTTAGACAAGCAATATGGCTTTTACTTCTCTAGGTTAACTTCTGATGTGTTAACTGTTACTGTTGAAAGAATCTGCCAAGTTTTAGACAAGAATGGTGAAGTTTGGGCTGTTGCTTTGGGTATCTCAAAGGTGTTTGATAGAGTTTGGCATGCTGGACTTTTTTCACAAGTTGAAAGGTTATAGTATATCTGGACGAATTTTTTGATCTAATTCAGTTCTTATCAAATCATGTAATTAATGTTGTTTTGAACAGCCACTTTTCTATGTCTTTTTGCATTAATTTTGTTTCTAATTTACATCAATTTTGACCTCCCCAATATCATCAGTTCTCAAATCAGTATCTATGATGATACAACTATTTACTCCTGTCTTAGATTAGATTGGTTCGATAAAGTCAAACTGGCAGATGATCTAAAAAAAAAAAAAATAATAATAAAAAAAAATGACCTATGACCTACAATCTGTTGTTAACCAGGGTTAGAAATAGCTTGTTAATTTTAATCCCTCCAAAAATAAAACACCTTTCTTTTTTAATCATCTTAGAGAACCTTCCTTGCTTTCCATTAGTATGATTGATGCTAACCTCCAAGAGAGAGACATTGCACTTTCTCAAGCTAATATTTTCCACTGACATGAAGTGGAAAGACTATATTGAATAAATTGTTAGATCTGTTGCTAGGAAAGTTGGTTCACTGTGTCGTGCTGGATAATTTTTATCATCAGAATTCATCTTGCATATTTATATACATACCATTCATGCATGCATTGAATATTGCTAACATATCTGGTCAGGAGCTTCTGCTATATATCTCTAGATTCTCAGCAAAATCCTAAGAATCTGTGATGTTATTGGTCTTGACATGGCATCTCAACTTTAGTCACTTTCTCACTGCTGTGACATGGCTTCCCTCTGTCTTTTCCATAAATATTTTCATGGCAGTTATTTTAATGAGCTCTCATCCTTGATACCTAAACTTTACAGTGTATTAGATTGGTGCAAAAACTTATATTACAGTTGAAATGGCTAGATGTAACCGTAAGTTCTATGTTAACAGTTTCTTCACTTGCACTTCCCGCTTGTGAAATTCTCTTCCAGGTTCTTGCTTTTCAGTCAACTTTCATCTTCAAAAATTTAAATGTAATATTGATCATTATCTTCTGTCTCCTTAATTCTTGTTCTTTTATTGTTCATGCTCATTAATAATTTTTTTTTATTTTTCTCATATTCTTTCAGTCAGTAACCCTTTGCATTTTAGAGTCTTTGTTGCCTTGCTCAGGAGTAAATTATTAAAAAAAAAATGTCATTCTGCTCTGGAAGTTCATCAAATTTTAAAAAGTAAAAGAATAAATCATATAAATAAACTTACTAAAATAGACACATTATACTACCTACCACCTCTATCACATCCACAATTAAAAAGAACTTATCTAAACTAAACATAAAATTTATAACAACTAATTCTAAAACAAAATAACCTAAAACATCAAGCACTTTACACTATAGCCTTTAATAGAATTTACACTGTAATGATTGCACAAAATATATATTTGGGAGAGATTTCAAGGAAGTTAAATAAAAGATTATATGAACACAAAAGAGTCAGTTATGTGCCATGTATGATACATACTTTGGCAATCATGTATCTTACGATACATGACCATGAGGTACATTTTTTTCCTGCAATAAGTTGCCATTTCGTTCTGCGGTAGACCAGTTGCCATGCAAAGCTATAGAACCCAGTCTATCCTGATATTTACCCATAGCTGGTGGGAGAAGAAGAGGATTCATATCTTTCCCAAGGGTATTAGCACATAAGTGAATCTAATGGAGAATTCTGAAAGAAGTAAGAGGCTAAATTAGCTCTAGCTGCAAGAAGTAAATACTACTCCAATGTACAAGTGACTAAGACAGCAGTTCTCAAACTTTTTTTGGAATTAAAATTTGCTCATGCGTCACCAAATTTTATGTGATAAAAAATAAAAATAAAAAATAGAAAGAGAGGGTTAAAGAGAGATAACTGCAGATTCAAAGTCAGAACATTATCATTGATAACTCTCACCTCCAATTTGCAGACCCTAGTTACTATATTCTTAATACTTGATATAATGCAAAAACATCACAATGATGAAATCAGTTAATAATTATTTATAACTATTTATACTGGAACTCATGCATGCAATTACAAGTAATCCATAATAATATTTTAAAATTTGAAATCATATTTATTTTTGGCATATGAATTTTTTAAAACTGTTTCTAAATCTTTGATTGTTTTTCAATCATTCTGTTTCACCTGCTATCCTCTTCTGTTGCACCATTTTGGAACCATTGGACTAAGTACAAAAAAAAAATGACTGAGAAAACTGTCTTGCATTTCATATGGAAAGCTGAGATTTTATTTTGTCCCTAATCTCATCTAGTGTAGGCTTTAATTTTATCTCTGACAGTCACTTCTATTTAGCCCGGTTCCATATTATTTACTTAAACAGGATTGTTATTATTACTACTTTTTTCTAATGTTCTATGAAATCAATACCCAAGATCCTCTCAAGGTAGAAGGTTGCTGTGTGGTGTTGTATGAATATAAGAAAAGGCAAGAAGTGAAGATAAAGGTTAACCCTAGACTTGAAGAGGTCAGGATTGTAGGAAGCAAACAAAGTTGAAAGTAACAGCAATATTCATAATTTAAAAACAAAAAAAAACTAAAAAAAACTTCCCTGTACCTTATATGCTAAAAGTTGAGGCCTCCTTCTGCAGGATAATTTTATCTCCAAAAAATGCACTCATTTTATCTCAGATGGTCACTTCTGCTTAGCTTATAATATTTTGTTAAATGACATTATTATTACGATGGGTACTTTAAAAAGAATCATCATATAGTATAGGCAATTCTTATCTATATCAATTGATCCATCATAGCTAAATATCCCTTAACATACGTTAAACATATGTCAAACTGTTCTGGAGGTTTTGATTCAATAAATTCTTTTCTGCTTTGTTTTCTCTTGTAATGTTTTATTACTGCAATCATACAGGACTTTTCACTTTTGTGATTTATTGCTTTATGTTCAGCTGTACGGCGAGCTTCATTTTTATAGACGGTACTGTTTTCTGCTATTGCTAAAGTGATTTTTCAATATTTTTTAATACTAGAATTTTTTTGCAACAGGCTGACACGTATTGAAATTCACACAGTATTTAGTATTGTTGAAGATATTGCTAACATTTTTTGTTGAGATTTACAGACTAATTTGACAAACCAATCATATTTTTTAAATTTTCATATAGTATAGGCAATTCTTATCTATACCAATTGATCCATTATAGCTAAATATCCCCATCAGCTATCATTAACCAAATGGAGACAAACAAAGATAACTGAAAGGAATTATGGGTAATGGTGCTTGCTGGTTTATGTTCAACTGATCTGGAGGTTTTGGTTTAATAAATTCAATTGGGCTAACCAATCAATGAAATTTAAATTTGTTTGAAAAAATTCTTTGATAAAAACCCTACTTCACAGTTTAATAATTTCTTTAATTTAATTCTAGAGAACTTCATGGCGACCAATACTTCTTATATATAAATATATTTTGTATATTTAAAAATTTGAAAAGATATGCAAAAAACACTTTACATTATTCGGACTATTGTCCTCGTCTTTGTTGCCATATTTATTACAACGTTTTAGCCGTTGTATGCTCCAGCTTCCTTCAGGTGTTTGGAATGTTGAACTAAACCCATTATTTTGCTCACTGGGGTAGGTTGTTCTAGTTCCACATGCCATGTTTTAATGGATGTCAATTGTCAGTTATCTCCTGTTAATTCCCCTAAGTTCTCCACTGCCTTAACCGGATATTGAACTTACACTCTTTGGGTCCTGTCACTGGATCTAACTAATGCCTTTATCCACTGTGCTGTGTGTCCTTGAGGAAATATAGACAGATACTGATGCAAAAAAAACAATATTGCATTTTTATTAAATAAGTATTTATTTTAATTATTAAATTGTTTTAAAATAATGGGTGTATTTTGTATGCTAAAAAATAAAACTTAATTCCCCCCTCAAAAAATTAATGAAAATTTATTATACTAAATACACACCCTAATAAAACCAACTGTACTTTGTACCTCCTTACCGTTTTGGTTTTGATCAGTCAATGTAGGGTTATTTTAGAGGGTGTGATGGATGGGGAGACTAACAAAAGTCACAGATAGATACGGCTAGCTTGCTTTTTATATACAGTGAGGTTTCCTTCTATTGTTAAAGTGCTTTTGCAATATTTTGTAATGTACTGATTGTTTGCTTTAAATATATGCTTAAGTACATTAAAATATTTTTCTGAATACGCTCTACTGAAATGAGGTACATCTTTTTAATATGGTAATTAAAATAAATGGATAAAATATTTTGATACATTTGGATGGGGTTGAATTTTTAATTAAAAGATTACCAAGAACCTGATGGACAGATCAAAAGAAAGGGATTATATTTTAAAAATTAAAAAATGTTTTTACCACCATTCTATAGATTCATAAAAAATGGCGTAATATAGTTAATGAGTATTTTAATCTTAAATATCTACAGCTGTGTATATTTGTGGACAAATCATAAAACTTAAATACACTGTTAAAACTTGTTACTAAATTAATATAGTACATGTTAGAACTGATGGGATAATTTTCTTTTGAAATAGCACAAGGATCAGTGTAGTATCTGCTCTTTTATAAGTGTTAGACAAAAATTATATATATAGCACATGAAAAAAAAATCACATATTTGGATATATTTCCCCCCCATTTATAGCAATGTTTTATTGTTATATTCCTTGCTAAGGGAATAAATACTTAACACCAGGTGGATAATAGCAGAAAGGTTTATTGTACCCAACCAGTCCAATATGAAATATGGTACAGTTATACACACAGGTCAATCTAGTAGTGGGTGCCAATAGTTGGAAGGTCAGACGTGCTTGCGTCGTCTCTTTAACTGTTCTCTTGTCTCTCGTAGACAGTTGACTTTATAGGTACTTACTACCTATAGTGTAATAATTCATGGGGGTGACTGGTTATTTCATTAGATCATTTATACTAAGTGATTTTTAAAAATGGCTAGAATTGGAAATACCAAAATCAAACAAGTACAAAAATTTAGATATCTGGAAAGTATATTAAAAAAGAAAATGTGAAGAAGCATTTGAAAAGCAAAAGATGCCTTCCAAAAGCTAAGCAGAGTATTAAGAAACATTTCATTAGAAACAAGGAACTGTTATGTGATATCATTTCTCTTATATAGCAGTGAATAATGGACTACCTCAAAGATGAAGAAGAGACTTGAAGCAATGGAAATGTGGATCTACAGAAGATGCTGAGGATACCATGGACCGAGCAACGACAAAGTTTTAGAGAAAATGGAAACAAAAAGGAAACTTATACTTAACATCAGGAAGAGGCAGTTGAAATTTCTAGGGCACATAATGAGGAAAGAGGGTTTGGAAAATCTGATACTCACAGGACAATGCATAACCTACTTAGTGAGCTTGAGTAAATGGATGGTGGAACAAAGTTTAGGAGAGATAACAAAACAAGATTTATTAAGAGCTAGGAAGGAAAGGAAATTGTGGAGAGCTATGATCACCTACATCCTGAAGGGGCATAGCACATAGCTTTAATGATATACCTGAAAGTTATTGCTCTTCCTTTCACATTTTCTTTTTAAAAAGGAATCCATCAACATGACAACAGTTTGAAAGGAGTGAAATTATTTCAATCTGTCAGTATGCCAAAGCATTCTTTAAAAAAAAAAAACAAGAAAATAACTCTTAAGAACATTGTTACAGAACAGGTAAGCATTTTTAAAATCACTTAATGCATAACAACACTACAAATAATAAAAGAAATAAAATGTTATTTTTTTATGTATTAAAAATGTTCTTTTTAAGAAGCTTAAAAACAGAGCACACTTATATACATAAGAAAATAGAATATATATTTTGTGTATTTAGGCAGCAATCCCGCTTTTATACATGTTTCATTTAACACAACTGACAAAGTACTGTGATTAAGCTTTTTATTTTTCTTGTGTTCGTACAAGTGTTTTCTTTTCTGGAAACAAAGTGTATAAAAACTGTTCAAAAGTTCTGTATGTCTGAGCACTTTTGGCTATACTTTTAGCCATTATCAAGGATGATTTTATTTTACTTTTAACTGAATGTATGCATTGTGTTATGCATGTATCTAGAGTTATACAAATGTTTTATTTCCCAAACATGGTCAGCACATTGTGGCTGTGTTCATAGTTAATGTTATCGAGTGTTAGCCTTTTCTTTTTTATTATTACGGCTTCCATTATTTTCCATCGTTTTTTTTTTTTTTTATACACATGTGGATGAGGTTATTATGTTTGTATTTTCTACTAGTATGTTTTGGATGGAGTCTGACATATAACACAATCATTTATTCCTGTCTTAATAGTAAGTCTGAGGTATTCGATAAGGTCAAATTGGCAGCTGATCTAAAAATTGAACTACATTTTGTTGTTAACTGGAGCAAGTAATGGCTTGTTAATTTTAACTCCACAAAAATGAAACTGCTCTCTTTTGTCTCGGTGAACTCTTTTTACCTTCCATCAGTTTGGCTGCTGCAAACCTCCAGGAACGTGACTCATTGTGCCTTCTTGGACTAATGTTTTCCATGATATGAAATGGAATCATTATATTGAATTGCTAGGTTCACTGCTAGGAAAGTTGATTCCCTGTATCGTGCTAGACAATTTTTCATGCTAGAAACTATCTTACATATTTATAAGTCTACTATTCATCCATGCTTTAAATATATTTAAATTCTAGGTAGTGGATGCACACTGCTGATGAGTCCCAAACATAGGACGAAACAGTCATCCAGTGCTTTCTGCATTCTGTTGAGGTTTCTTCTAAACTAAATTACTTAATTATAATTATCACAAATCCTCCTAATTTCTATCACTTGTATATTTTTGCTTGGAGCGGCTTGGGGATATTAGTCGTGGCTTGTGGAGGCACAGTCCTATGGGTAAAAGAGAAACTCAGATGAGTTCCACCATGGAATATGTGATCAAGTAGCATTACAAAGGAAATTTAATGCTAACCAGTTACAAAAAGAGAATTCTACCTGTAATTGCAGAGTAAAAACTGAATGTCTAGTAGGAGGAGTTTGTGTGACAGAAAACGTGGTGTACGAAGCCACAATCTCCCCCAAAGAAAATGTAAAACAAAAAAGATCTATATAGGAATATCTGCAGGGAATTGGAAACTGCACTTCTACAACCATCGGCACTCTTTCACTAATGAATCCACACACCAAACGGCGCTATCAAAATACTATTGGGATCTGGTGGAAAATGGCTTTACTCCACAGGTGAAATGGAGAATCATCTCTAGAGCTTGAACTCCAAAAAACTTCAGAGACAGATGTGACCTCTGCATTAAAGAGAAAATCCTGATAATCAAGCATAATGATCCTGAAGCATTACTCAACCAACGCAATGAGATGATCTTTAAATGCAGACATAACCAACTACATTTAATAAAATAAAACCTGTCCATTGAAATTCTGAAAGACTAAATTATTAATATTTGAAATAATACCCGATGTCTCTCTATACACACTTTTTCATTTATAATATATATGCATTTGTATATGGGCGTATGTACATTGATATATGTCCTTATAATTAGGTTAATATTTATAGGTGTCTATATGGTAATTACAAGCATACACATATGTTGGTGTATGTAGATGTTTATATATGGAAGTATTTATTTGCTTGTATTTAGATGTGAGGATGCTTGCATGCATGCACGCATATGTATGTTTTATGTGTGTGTATATGTGTGTGTATATGCGTGTGTGTATGTGCATGCATGTGTATATGTGTGTATGTGCATGCGTGTGTGTGTGTATGTGCGTGCATGTGTGTGTATATGTGTGTGCATGTGCATGCATATATATATATATATATATATATACATATGGATGCGTGTGTAAATATGTGTGTGTGTGTGCGTGTATGTATGTATATTGATACATGTGTATGTGATTGTGTATGTCTTTGTATATGTATACCAGTATATGTATGTATATTTACGTAAATAAGTATGTGGTGTGTATGAATATATATGAGGTATGTATGTATGTATGTATGCATATATATATATATATATATATATATATATATATATATATATATATATAAAGTATAAAGACAATAATTTTTTTATTATTACAGTGTAACCCGGATATAAGAGATTTTCTCTGGTCCCAAAGTAGAGCCTGTGTTAATGTATATATAATAGACCAAACCCGGATATAAGAGAGATTGTATCTGGTCCCAAAGTAGAGCCTGTGTTAATGTATATATAATAGACCAAACCCGGATATAAGAGACGACTTCTCTGATCCTGACAACTCTCTTATATCCGGGTTACACTGTACCTTCAAATCTTCATCTCGAAATAGTTTCAAATTAGATTTGAAGACTTAGACTTTAATTAAGAAATATTATTCCTTAACAGTTATTCACAATATTAAAAATATTAATATTAGTAATTTTTTATTTTTTGTTTATTGATATAATATTCAGGTTATATTAAATTCCTAATTTATTTTGTGGAGAATTTAAATGCTTAAATTACTATCAAAATTTTAAAAATATATAAATGTCTGTTTTCTTTTACCAGATTGGCCGCTATATGCTCACATACATTAATTCTCTTAATTTCCCTCTCCAAATTCATATTCCCCTTTCTTTCCTTCAAAACCCCTAATTCCATCTCTTATTTCTTACATCTTTACTTATCTCTTTTTTTTCTCTTTATATCATTTCTGGTGAATTGACCTATTAAATAGGTCAATGTCTGATCCTTACCCACCTTCCTCACTATTAACTATTGTAATAAAAATAAATTTAAAAGAATTCCTATCCATTCCCTCTCTAATTTTGACCATGTCTGTCACACTATCTCTCACCACTCTGTATATCACCTTACATCAACTTAATACTACCACTTAAAAGTGTAAAAGATTTGTCCTCTGTCATATTAATAACTCAAACCTCAGGTGGTCCATCCTCCCAGGTAATACCTCTCCTTTGGGAGGAGGCTCTGTTGATTGCCCAGTGCCTGAGGTGTCCCCAAAATGAGGAAGTGCCAAGGGAGCTTGAGAATATTTCCACAGTACTGCCAATGAACTAACATTAAACTTGACTGCTTCAGTTACTATCCCACCACCGTAGCATAGCTTACTTGTGCCTTTTCATTACATATTTTCATGATAATTTTTCTGAAGAGGTTTCCTCTTTGGAATCTTGATTCACAGTATTAGATTGGTGCAAGCGTTTATCATATTACAGTTGAAATGGCCATATACAACTGCAGGTTCTATGCTAACAGTTTCTTCTCTCATGTGTGTCTCTCTTCTGGAACTCTTTTCTAGCTTCTTGCTTTCCAGTCAACTTCAGTCTTCAAAAATTTAAATGCAATATCAATCGTTATCTTCTGTCTTCTTAATTCCTGTTCTTTTATTGTTCTCTTTCCTTAATGTTTTCTTTTTTTCATATTTTCTTACACCCAGTAACCCCCTTGCATCTTAGTAGCTTTATTGCCTTGTTTAATTTTGAAGTGATTAATATATATGTAGTTAGGCTTGGTACAAGCACTTGCAATCTATGGCATTTGGGTAAACATCAGCCAAATTTTAACTTTGCATCCAAGAGGGGTCTTATATGCCCCCCAAAATACAGTAATGTTAGATAAAATCTATAAGTATATTATTTCAGAAAATATAAAAGTTTACATATAATTTGAAGTCACTAATCATCCTCCAATATGGCAAAAATGCTGAACAATTTTCACAAAGACAAAACAGAAACTTGAAGCAACAGAGATGCAGTTCTACAGAAGGATGCTGAGAATCTCATAGACAGAGCATGTCATTGAAAAAGACACTTGTACTTAGAATCAGAAAATTTAAATTTTGAGGACACTTAATGAGAAGAGAGGACTTGGTAAATTTGACATTTACAAGACATATTGACACCAAGAGGGACAGAGGGAAATCGTGAGTAATCTATTTAATGTGCTTGTGTAAGTGGCTAACAGAACAGTGAGTGTGAAATGAAAAAGACTAATATTGCTACGAATTACCAAAGATTGGAAGTTGTGGAAAGCCATGATCAACCATGTCCTGAAGGGACACAATATATATATAGAAGAAATGGCAAGTTACACACAGACTGTTGGCATAGCTATGGATTGATTTCTCAGCCCTACTTTAATTTCTTATTTAACTGAAAGAACACAGCACATGAAATAAGATAAGAATTGTACTTAAGGCTTGGCAGCTGAGTCAAACATTAGGAAAATGTATTTATTTGAATTAAGTTCTGTTATTAGTTCAGTTTAACAAAAATGTCAAGGGTCTTCTTGCTTTAGTGGTCTGAAGACATGCATCGTGTAATGTACAATAGTGTCATTGATCCACCACATGTATTGCAATAGCAATGGGTGTAATTCAGATGAGAGACCTTCCTTTTTCAGGTTCGTTTTTGTTGTATCCTTAAAGGTTATAGACAAAGGTGAGTCCATTCAAACATAAAATATGGAGGCGTTTATTCACATGCAAGATCTTGTACTTATAAATATCTGGAATCTGTGAACGAATATCGAGACAACATGGCTCAACATCACTCCAGAGGTCTTCTGACCATTGTGGAATTGGTGCCATGTCAAGTTACTGTACTTCATTTAGCTAGAGATGGTTCTACATAATCTGAGGCACTGATCCAATTACTTTTAGCATACTAGTGGAATAAAAGCACTGATGGCATATATCCTAAATCCATCATAAAAAGAAATCAGGATGTGAAATTAATAAATACTAAATACTTCAAATACCTCAGCATATAGATCAATTATAAATCTAATATAGGAGATCAAGAAATTGAACATAGAATAAGCTGTGCCAGAGATAGTTTTGCTCAACGCTGCAAGTTGCTACAAAAGTAAAACATCAATCTTAAAACTCAAACCATGTTTTTAAATAGCCTTGTCAGATGAAGATTTTCATATGGATGCCATGCATGGCACCAAACCTGTCCAGAAATATCTAAACTGTCAGCTGTAACCAACCACTTTTTAAGATCAGTGATTAAAAATGACTTTGAACAAGTGAAGCTTGAGAGTCTTGGCAAAGACCATTCTTCTTTGAACATTGTGGACTGGCACTACAGTCTTAAGATGACCATTAATAGGAAGAGATTTTTTTTTTTTAAAATGATCTATTAAGAAGTAGAAATATGTTAAACCACATCACTTGAAGAAACAGCAACACAAGCATAGATGAAAGAGTGGTTTATTGTAAAAGAGAATACACTACTAAAAGAGAGGGAATCGTTTAGCAGGCTAGTAACTCCCGAAACAAGTCTGCCAGGTATATCCTGTGCTTACTATATATATATATATATATATATATATATATATATTGATATAGTCACTCCACATAGGCAATAAGGAGTGTGGGACATTCCATTACAACAGTTTTGAATTCAGTTTCCCTACAAGGTTAAACAGCTCAGTCTACCCTACTAGATAAAAGATATAAATTCATGAATTTCTTAAGACCTTTGGTGTGCAAAGCAAATTTAAACAGCTTTAGGCTGTTTTGAATTTGGCTCACCAATTCCAGTTTGTGTAACCGATTACCACTATGCCATCCGTACTTCCATATTGTGGTTATAATTGTAGAAATACAACTCGGTCTTCTGTAATTTTGATCAAATTCTTGCTTTATTGGTTGGTTAGAATGAGAGATGAGATTTTTATTTCCTTTAGTCAAAGAATTAATTTAATTTGCCCACCCACTCCAATGAAACAAAGAAGCTGTAGGAACTGAATTAAATGGTCTTCATTGCTGCTTAGTTCCTCTGACCTTTGTGGCTAGATAGTTACTCTTTTATACATGTTTATGGTTAAATCCACATAATAATATGCATATATAAATCATGTCATCTGATTATATGCTCTGCCCTCAGCTATGATCATTTGTGGCCAAGAAATGCTATTGAATATATTACAGTTGTTAATATCCAATGACGTTTTTAAACTTTGTATTTGCTGTTTTCTTTACATGCTAAAAGTACCTAAAATCACAGGATAATAGAATACAAATGTAATAGCAGGTGGTACCACTGAATCTTGACACTGTGGGATGGTGATGGTAATATTAGCTGTTTCCCTACAAGGAAACATTTGGAATTCATTTACCCTGCTTTTGGTGGAAATTTATAAAATCTTTCCTTAAAATAATTTTTCAGGAAAATAGGTTTCTCAAGTCCAGTAGCTGTTATCACTCTTTCCAGTATAGATGGAGGCTACTTGCCTAACCTTTTCAGGAAAATAGGTTTCTCAAGTCCAGTAGCTGTTATCACTCTTTCCAGTATAGATGGAGGTTACTTGCCTAACCTTTTCAGGAAAATAGGTTTCTCAAGTCCAGTAGCTGTTATCACTCTTTCAAGTACTGATGGGGGTTTCCTTCCTAACCTTTTATTTGAAGTAGTCTGGAATGTCAACATCTTGATTATGCTATTATTTTCTCTTTGAGTTGTATGTGCTATCCATTTTAGTTGTTTCTACTGTTGGTAGTCTTCAAGTGATGTGGTTTAACATATCTCTACCTCGTAATAAATCATTTTAAAAAAAAAATTCTCTTCCTATTAATGGTCATCTTAAGACTGTAGTGCCAGTCCACAATATTCAAAGAAGGATGGTCTTTGCCAAGACTCTCAGGCTTCACTTGTTCAAAGTCATTTTTAATCACTGATCTTAGAAAGTGGTTGGTTACAGCTGACAGTTTAGATATTTCTGGACAGGTTTGGTGCCATGCATGGCATCCATATGAAAAATCTTTATCTGACAAGGCTATTTAAAAACATGGTTTGAGTTTTAAGATTGATGTTTTAGTTTTGTAGCAACTTGCAGCGTTGAGCAAAACTATCTCTGGCACAGCTTATTCTATGTTCAATTTCTTGATCTCCTATATTAGATTTATAATTGATCTATATGCTGAGGTATTTGAAGTATTTAGTATTTATTAATTTCACATCCTGATTTCTTTTTATGATGGATTTAGGATATATGCCATCAGTGCTTTTATTCCACTAGTATGCTAAAAGTAATTGGATCAGTGCCTCAGATTATGTAGAACCATCTCTAGCTAAATGAAGTACAGTAACTTGACATGGCATCAATTCCACAATGGTCAGAGGACCTCTGGAGCCATGTTGAGCCATGTTGTCTCTATATTTGTTCACAGCTTCCAGATATTTATAAGTGCAGGATCTAGCATGTGAATAAACGCCTCCATATTTTATAAATGTTTGAATTGGCTCACCATTCACGAGAAGCCTCAAAAATGCTCTCCAAACTAATTCTGGGAAAATTGGGCCTAATGCATTATCCTGCTGAAATAATACATCATTGTTAAGGTAAATGGAGTCCATGAATTTTTTTTTTTTTTTTTTTACAGCTTATCAACCCTTTGTGGGTTATTTAAAGCTAAAACATATTCTGAATTGTAAGAATAATTTTCTTTTTTTGTATTAACAATTTTTGGGAGATAAAAATTTTTTCCAGATTGAAGTCCTACTATTTAACCTACAGCTGGGGGGAAGAAGAGATTGATTCATATCTTTCCTAAGATTATTTATGCATAAATTAATTACCTTGTAGTTATTGAATTCTAATCTATCTGCAATTCTGAAATCAAGTATATTGATTTATTCCATATTCCCCACCCCACATATATATCCAGCTAATACACCTGTTTCTCTTTGTCTTTCTTTCTTTGCTATCCTTTCTCTCTCTTAATGAATATTTATTTTTTCCTTTCACCTGGTTTTCCTAGCATTTTTCTCATGCTTTCTCACTTTCTTTTACCTTTCCTACTTCATACCCTGTTTTCTCCCTTCCTCCTCTCCCCAAGGCTATTCTCAACGAATAGTTCAGTAGTACCAAAGTGAACAAGTGCTACTTAACATCCGCTGAACCACTCCCAACTTTGTACTTATGGCCATATCTTGTTAAAACACCAGTTCCCATATGATCACTGAAGTTAAGCAACGCCAGGCCTGATCAGTACCTAGATGGGTGACCACATGGGAACACAAAGTGCTGTAAACTTGGACAAATGGGTGGTGTATGGATAATGCCTCGGAATTGTAAATCAGAAAGCCAAGCTCCAATTCTAGTTGGGTTAGTTATATTCACTTATGTGCAAATACCATTGCAAAAGGTATGAATCCACTTCTACCCCCAACTATGGGTTAATTAGTAGGACTTATATCACTAAAATATTATCTCAAAAAAAAAAAAAAAAATTACATACAAAATATTTAGATTTTGGCTTTAGTCATAAATATTTACTCCTTAAAAACTGATCTGGAAAAAAAAACTTGAATACCAGAGGTTGAGTACTCAAAATCAATCAACTGACATTTCTTTAAGACATGTTTTCTATCAAATTTTGAGCTGTTACTTTTGATCTCATTCAAAGAAACACTCAAAAGTTAAGAAAGATGAGAAACAGTTACTGAAAACAACATTCAAAGCTCAATGAGTCAAGTTTAGTGACAAATTTTGAGCTGTTACTTTTGATCTCAATCAAAGAAATATGAATAATTTAAGAAAGCAAACACAAGACAATGCTAATTAAAATACAACACTCAAAGCTGAATGAGTCAAATTTTGAGCTGTTATGTTTGATCTCATTCAATGAAATATGAATAATTTAAGAAAGCATAGACAAGTCACTGTTACTGAAACCACAACACTCAAAACAAATGAGTCAAACTATAATTTGTTACTTTTGTTCTCATTCAACACCAATAGTTTAAGAAAGATAACAAAGCTAAATGAGTTAAATTTTGAGCTGTTACTTTTGATTATATTAAAAGAAATATGAATAATTTAAGAAAGAAAAGACAAGACAAAGTTACTAAAAATACAACACCCAAAGCCAAAGGAATCAAATTTTGAGCTGTTACTTGTGATTATATTAAAAGAAATATGAATAATTTAGGTAAGAAAAGACAAGACAAGACAAAGTTACTGAAAACACAACACCCAAAGCTGAATGAGTCAAATTTTGAGTTGTTACTTTTGATTATATTAAAAGAAATATGAATAATTTAGGAAAGAAAAGACAAGACAAAGTTACTGAAAATACAACACCCAAAGCCAAAGGAATCAAATTTTGAGCTGTTACTTTTGACTATATTAAAAGAAATATGAATAATTTAGGGAAGAAAACACGACAGTTACTGAAAACAACACTGAAATCTCACCTCGCTACTCAATGAGGACTTCAAAGAAACATGGTTGACTGATCTTCGAAAATCAAATGTTGGCCTCTTGGAGCCTTGCAAGATGGTAGATTTGGCCATATTGCTTCGTCGTCTTGGTTCTACAATTTTCTCCAACTGAAATGTGAGGAAATGATAAAGGCATCCACAAAAATTGCTACGAGTGTAGCAAAATACAGAATATAGGTTATGGATGTTAGTAATAGATTACAAAAGAGCACAGGTCAGAAAGTTGTTGATCTTGTCTTCAAATAAAACATACTTTACGGATTCTTCAAATTTTCCATATATTTTTATGTCAAGGAGAATAATCACTTTTAAAACGAGTACCTCATAAGTATTTATATCGAAAGAGAAAGTTCAATACAATGATTTCTATTTACATTTGGACTAATGACTTCATTATTATTGCTTTTAACATAGTCATGTCCAGTCTACTTTCTTCAAGGAATTTTGAACCGAGCCCTTTATTTAATCTACAGAGGTATATTCTCATTCTGTTGTCCATGCCTAGGGATATCTCGTCTTGTTCACTTTTTAACACTGCTAATTATTGCTAGCACCGTTTCCATGGAGAGTGAGTCTGTACTACCTGGCCCAGGGATTGAACTCACAATTACTTTGCCACCAAGCAGGTAACTAGAGTATAATAATGTGAAGCTGAGAAATCAATTTGATTCCTTTGTCTTATTCTGTACTATTTCTTATGATTTAAGTACTTTTGAAAGACAGGAAGTTGTGGAGAGGCATGATCACCCATGTCCCGAAGGGATGAGGCACATAGAATAAAAAGCAGCATAGAAGTACCTCTGAGTTTCAAACAAGCTGGGACAGTTATACATTTTTTAAAGAAAAAATCCACCCAGGACATCCGTATTCCAACACCCACCTTTATTAAATATTCAAAAGAAATGATTTGTTCTTGAATGTTCCTGCCCCCATCAAATGAAAATTAATTGTAATAATACACTTAATAGCCCTGTTCTGTCAGTAACACTTGCTTTAATTGCTGACCATTGACAATCCGTTCTTTAATTTTTTTTATTGCACAGCATACAGATTTCATGTTAAAGTTTAAATAAAAAATGTCCACTGATCCCGACTGAAAGACTCTAAAAAAACATCTTTACTGGCTTTAAATAACATGCAAAAGGTTGATAAGACATAAAAAACAATCAATCAATCAACTTTTTTAAAATTATTAGCAATGCATTTACATTATATACTTAATAGCCCTGTTCTGTCAGTAACACTTGTCTTAAATTCCTGACGAGATCAAATTACATGACAAAATTTACAAGACACCGAAATCCATTTTTAATTTATTTTTCCCCTGATTATGATTACATTTGATGTTCCTTAAATTCAGTGAATGTACAGGAACAGGTGTTTTAATGGGATACACACATAAGATCCCGTCAGGAATTAAGACAAGTGTTACTGACAGAACAGGGCTATTAAGTATATAATGTAAATGCATTGCTAATAATTTTAAAAAAGTTGATTGATTGATTGTTTTTTATGTCTTATCAACCTTTTTCAGGTTATTTAAAGCCAGTAAAGATGTTTTTTTAGAGTCTTTCAGTCGGGATCAGTGGACATTTTTTATTTAAACTTTAACATGAAATCTGTATGCTGTGCAATAAAAAAAAATTAAAGAACGGATTGTCAATGGTCAGCAATTAAAGCAAGTGTTACTGACAGAACAGGGCTATTAAGTGTATTATGTAAATTCATTGCTAATAATTTTACTATTGACTGATTGATTTGTATTTCATGGCTTATCAACCTTTTGCAGGTTATTTAAAGCCAGAAAAGATTTTTTTTAAATTGTAAGAATTTTTTGGAGATAATGATTTACTGATACAAGTCCTACTAATTAATCCATAGCTGGGGGGAGAAGAGCTGATTCATACCCAAAGGTATTTGCACTTAAGTGAATATAACAAACCCAGCTAGAATTGGAACTTAGCTCTCCAATTTCCAATTCTGAGCCATTATCCATTACACCACCTGCACATCCAAGCTTACAGCACCTTGTATTCCCAAGTGGTCAGTCATCTAGGTACTGGCCAGGCTTGATGTTGCTTAAGTTAGGGGATATTGTGAGAACCGAAATTTTACTATTGGGAAACACTGAAAATCAAGAAGAAAGGAATTGTCAAAGGTCAGGAATTAAGGTATGTGTTACTGACAAAACAGTGCTATTAAGTGTATTATGTAAATGCATTGCTATTGATTTTAGTATTAGAATGCACTGAAAATCAGGAAGAAAGGGATTGACAGTAAAAATCAGGAAAGAAGGGATTGTCAGGAGGAATTAAGGGAAGTGTAACTGACAGAACAGGTTATTATGTGTATTATGTAAATGTATTGCTAGTACAGTATTTACATTATTCGGACTATTGTCCTCATCTTTGTCGCCATATTTGTCACAACGTTTTGGCCGTTGTACGCTCTGGCCTTCTTCAGGTGGATGGTATTGCTAGTAATTACACATAAGAATTTGGTAAATAAAATAAAACTTGACAAATGAACAATTTGATCAAATTTGTCAAGTTATCTAGTATTTCCTGTGTCTTGTCAAACATACCTCATCTCTTTTAAGACCACTTTGTTTCTTTAAGCTTCTCAAAATTTGTGTATATAATGTAAATGTACAAAAATAATTTTGCTAAAGAAATAGCATTAAATTCAGAAAAGTTCTTGTCCAATGGTCAGGGATTAATACAAACATTACTGACAGAATAGGATTATTATATCTAAAGTAAATGCATTGCTAATAATTTCTTCTTTTTTTAACAGAAATCAATTGAAAATTTTATGATAAAAATTTATTGAGATTGTCAATAGTAAGAATTAGTCAAGCATTTGATAGAATAATATGCTTACTCTGGTCTATTAATTTGTTTACTTGTAAAATCTACAAAAATTCCCGAGGTTATAAATGTCAGCTTAAGAAGCTTTCTGACCGGTACTGCAACCCCTGGAAAAGTGGGGCATGAGTAAATGTTTAAAATTTTTTTTAAAAAAAAGCCAGAAGAAAAATAATTGGTTTAAAAGATACCCATGAAAATTGTAACCTTGAAAATTGTAACCTTGAAAAGAAGGCAAAAAAACAACAAAAGAAACCAAAGTGCAACCCAACAAAACAGAATCACTGACTGGCATGCAGCACAATTAAAGCCAACCTAATTAAGAGACTAACGAAGCAAGCAGAGAAGAAACCAAAATATTTGAAAGCGGGAAAAAAAACAAAAAAAACACTGACAGCCATATAGTCTGATTTGTTTTTTTAACAATCATTTTTTTTTTTTTTTTTTACTACTGTTTATCCTATACAAGCTCCCCCACCCAAGAAGCACTCAGGTTACTGAAGGAGGTTGTTGTATGAGTGGTAAGAGTAAAAAGTAAAAGGTATAGTTTATGAGAAAAGATAACAGTTAATTATAGTTTATGAGAAAAGATAACAGTTAATCTTAGACTTGAAAAGGTTAAGAGCGTAGTGGTTGGAAAGCACCATCTTGGGAGTCAGTTCCATAAAGTAGCAGTTCGTCATAATATAATTATGTTAGTTCCTTAAGTAGCATTTACATTATGTCCTGTCGATACCTCATGAATAATGGACTATCCATTTTGATCACAAGGAAAAATAGAAAAGACATCTCAGTGATGCCGTTTGGTTTCAGTGAGAAAATGAAAAAAAGAGATAGAATTTTTTTAGACATTTTGACATAAAAAAAAAGGTTTAAAAATTCTCTTTTTCTAAATTTCTAGATTTTAAATCTTTTCATTTGTACCCTCTTACTTCTTAAAATAATGACCTGCATTCATACTTTTGATTGTTATTGTTATGTTTACTTAAAGCTTCTAAGCTCAAATATTTAATGGTGCAATAGGGAATTTCCCTGTTTATTTTATAGAGGCATAACTTACAAGGAGCCTATTCAATCATTAGCTTAAGAATTATGATTCATGAGAAAATTCAAATAAGAAAAGCATGAAATTTTCACTGGTATTACTAATAATAATAATAGTCCCACCAATATGTACATTTTGGTGTGCTCTAGTTTCTTTTCAATACAAACAGATAAGAAACTGAATCCAAAAAAAAACATATATATTCGTGGAAGTGAGAGGAAAAAAAAAAGAAAGAGAAGATAAATCGAGCAATAACACTCACATGTATTTAATGTCTGCTTCAATGAAATGGAAAAACTTATCAGTTTCAAATTTCTTTTTCATTTGTACCCTCTTACTTCATGAAATAATGACTTGCATTCATAGTTGTGATTGTTATTGCAATATTTTGTTAAAGTCGCTAAGTACAAATATTTAAATATTATAAAATCCAATAGCAGATTTTTCAAAATTTTATAGTTGTAGAACTCACAAAGTGCCTGTTTAAACATTAGCTTTAGAATTAACATTCATCAGAAAACTTTAATAGGAAAACTGAAATTTACACAGGTATTTCTAGTGGTAATTATTCTAATCTGGTGAAATTTAAGGTTGTGGTGAGTCCCAAGAGTTGAAAGCTGGGGAAGTGGATATGATGTTTATACATATAGATATTAAATTCGACATATTGCAGATTTGAATATCATGTCCTGTTACAAGTCCTGTAACCCATTAGGGTGATTATGTCATCAAATGTGCTGCAGCCCTAGCAGCAGTGGGTGTGCCTAGGGTAAGATAACCTAAAGGTGCCCATCATGTTGATTCTGGCTTCAGAGTTTTTCTTCTTCTAGACCGGTTGCCACTCAAGGCAAAAGAACACAGTTCCTGTTATTTAACCCGTAAGTGGATGAAAATGTATTTGTGCCTTTTCCAAGGGCATTAGTGTGAAATGAATCTTTACCAACTTTCTTATTTTATTTTTACAAAGTCATAAATCTATCATAAATCGATATATACAAGCATTTGTAATAAACCTGTCACTATCTTGGCGTGGTCCAAAGTATCTAAGATTGCAAAAAAATAGAAAAATACAAAGTCGTCTTCACTTTCAGAACAAGTCTGTTATTTTGAAAAACATTAAATAGTATTAAAAATAAATTTCTTTGTCCCTAAGAACTAATTTATGAGTATATTTAGAATGTGCAAAAATTTTCTGTAAATAAGAAAAGAATAATTGGTTTTCAACTGTGTTTAGTCTCAAGTTTTCAAATAATGAACACTGGGAATTTCTGCACATATACTAGCAAGGCTACTCTTTATTACCCACATATTTTATCAAAATAATGCTATTAATCTACAAATTCATGATGAATAATATTTAAACTTTATGTTAACTAAATTCTAAATCTTTTGTGTGTACAACTTAAACTCCAAAACTACAATAAAAGAAAGTTTTAATTTATAAATATTAGGTTGTCACACATGAAATGATGCACTTTATAGGAAATGAATAAAATGCTTCTGAAATGTTAATTAACTAATTTATTTAGTTGAAATAGGCAACATGTTGATGAATGACTGTTCAATGTACTTCTAAATTCTTGATCCCATCTTTAAAAATAAATTCTCATCCTTTGATATGATAAACTTTGTAGTTTCCTTTCTGTGTCTGCTATTAGCACTGTCATTTGCATATCTTATATTGTTAGGAAAAATCAATAAAAAATATTGATCATTATTTAGTATTGGTTTAAAAAAAAAAAATCTATTTTAATATATTTAAAATATTTGAATTTCTCAGCAATTTCAAGGCCAAAAAATCCAATGGTCCCATGACTTTGTAGACTATCAGAGGAAGTGACAGTGTCCTTCATGGTATATCTCAGGAAAATAGTGTTACTTGGCATTATCATTCTCCAAATAAAATTAGACTATTATATTGGGTTATGTGGTACCAGCAAAAAAGAGTAATCCCTTTCATGATCTATTGAGAGAGGTGGATTCAAGCCTTTTCTATGGTCCTTCACATTTTAGATAGAAAAGGCAAAATCCCATTGGACTATGGTCCTTCACATTTTAGATAGTCCAATGGGATTGCTTGGCATTATCTCCAAATGAAATTAGACAGGTTTTCCTGTCTTAATGGTTTGGTTGATTTCATCTCGATCATATCAACACCTCTATGGGTTACTTAATGCAAAAATATAAATATTTTGAATGCAATTTCATGCCTTCAGCTACAGATATTGTACACATAATTTTATACTTTCAGGGTAGACATTTTTTTTTTTTTTTAGATTAAATATATATATTGTAGATAAAATGTATTGTTGGTATTTCTTTTATAGAAAATGTATTGCTGGTAATTTTACTATAAGAATATATTTTTATACTTTCCTAGTATTTTGATTTTTGTTTGGGTGGGGGGGGGTCACTATTTTCCTCATAGCTGGGACCCTGTCTGGATGCACCTGGGAACCCTTGAAACCTCCAATCTCCTGATCAGAGACCTTGCTGCCAAATGTAGTTTATCATCACACACAGGACTAGTTTTATTGTGTTAAGTGGTACCAACAAAAAATAATAATCCCTGGCTTACCTTATTGGGAGAGGTGGATTCATGCCTTTCACATTTTAGGACAATGGGATAATTTGGCAGTGTCTATCTCTTAAGTGATTTACAGGGTATCAGCAATAGCGTGTAATCACTAAAATAGGCATTCATTCCTTTTCAAATTATTCCATGTTTTAGAGTAATATGCTGGGTCCTTCATAGCACGTCTCTGGACAATTTAACATCTCCTCTCCAAGTAACATGTGACAGGCTATATACAACGTGATAACAGGAACAGACAATGCTTGGCCTGGCTTATTACGAGTGGTTGATTCATAGCTTTCCCTTGTTTTTTTTATACAGAATATCTCTGGTTAGTAAAATTAATTGGCAGTGACCAAGTAAAATAAGACTGTTAATACACATTAAGCTGGCATTGCACATTCTAAATTCACATGCCACATAAAAATAATAAAGTGTATTTTAAAATGTTAAAAAGAATCTATTTAAATGAAGATGTGAATAGAAGGAAAGCAATTTTGAGAAATTAAAGAGATTTTTTTCGAAATGTCGCTTTGACAATTCAAAAAAGAGGAAAAAAAAAAGAGGAAAAAAACCCAAACTGAATGATTATTTTTTTGGTGTTTATTTTAAAAGGACTTTATTTTTGTACCGTAAATATCATCAAAAATAAAACTCAAGTGAAAATATTATTTTCACTTGTAACATTCAAAATATTAAATTTACATACTTGAAATTTCTTGAGTTTTGATGATACTAATTTCAATTTATTGTATCAGCCAATTAACATGCACCACTTATGACCATGTTGGGGTAGTGAGCAGACAATTACCACTGTATATGCAGTGTTGGGGCAGTAAATACTGTTATGTGTAGATGACAGTATTGGGGTAATAAGTAGACAATTAACACTGTTGGGATAGTGAGTAGACAATTAACACTGTATATGTAGTGTTGGTGTAGTGATTAGACAACACTGCATGAGTGTTTGGGTATTAAATACTGTTAACAGTGTAGATGACAGTATTGGAGTAGTGAGTAGACAATTAACACTGTATATGATAGTGTTGGGGTAGTGAGTAGACTGTTAACAGTGTAGAAAATGAAATCAGCAAGCCAAGTTCAATTTGCAGCTGAGACAGTGTCCACCTCATACTAATGTCCTTAGGTAAGAATCCATTTCCTCTCACACCAACTATTTTCCAAAAAGCAGGACAGACTGTGTCCTATAGCCTTGGGTGGCAACCAGTCTAGGAGAAGGACAACTTTGAATTCAAAACTATAGAGAACACAGAAGAAAAACACTTCAGTGTCCTTTTCAAGAATGCTAAAAAAATTAAGGGAGATATAGAGTGACATGATTTTTTAAAAAAAGTGAACATGTTATCACATGGAATTCATATACCAATATGCTTATGTATATATTGGCTTATATACATATACTTTTTTATATGGTCATGTTTGTTAAAAATTTTGATTTGCTTTTTTATATACATATGTATATTTTTATGGGTGCATGGCCAAGTGGTTAGAACATTAAAATTTTGACCATGAGACCTAAGTTCAAATCTCTCCATTGTCAATTGGCCAAGGGGATAACTTCTTCATAATATCAGCCTGGAGAGAGAATTCCACCATGTGACATTATTTAGAAAGTATCTGAAAGCCATACTATGAATTGACTTAAGCCATGTGAGAAAAATCAGGTAGACTGTTTGGAAGCCATAATGGTCCAATATAGCATGAAATCATGTCATTGCAACTTAGGGTTTGAGTAGATTGGTCTTGCTTGTTCAACTATTGATTGCATTAGAGTATACACTCTTTCCCCAAAATTGTAAGAAAAAGTTTGCATGACATAGTTGCAGTATAAACAACTGGTTGGAGCTTCAAATATTGAAGAAACATAAATGTGTCTGCACAGGCATTTGCAACAGGGCCTGGCTAACGAGACTAACATACTAGGAAAGGAGTTGCCACTTATTACCTTTGTATATTTTGGTTTTGTTGTGAAGCTACAAACACTTCCCCATATGCACACATTGAAGTGGAAAAATCTTTTAAGCAATAGACTGTATTTATTTGCTTTTTATGACAGCAAATATGACACAAGGTCAGTTTAATCTGGGTGCTCATACATGGTCTTGTGAATAAGAACAAAAACTGTTTAGTTCCTATTTACTAGTAGCACAAAGGTGCCAAGACTTTCTTCTTTTTTAGCATAATGAGGAAGTGCTACTCCCAAGTCAGTATCAGACTCAGTTCATTTTATTTCTGTATAAACTGAAGACAAGTCATCACTGAGTCTGTACAAAAGACAAGGAAATAACACATTTTCTTATTCTAAATATTTCTCAAGTCACTATAACCACAGTTTATCTGCAATTCTGCTACTATGAGCTTTTTTTATATATAAGTTTTTACAAAAATTCAGTCTATGATGACAAGAAAAGAAAAAGGATTTTAAACCATAAATGTATTTAGCTTTAAATAAAAATAAATTTATACCGGAAGAAATAACTGAATAAGTAAATCATAATTTATATCATTAAAAAAGTTTTTTTTTATTTTAAACTAGCATTTCTTTCTTCTTAATCTCAATTGCTTTTTATTGAAACTCAAAGAGCATAACTGTGTGGAATTAACATTTTCACTACTGTGGAAATATTTATACATCTTTATGAAACTTATATTGCCTGCTGTTGACATGTATATACATCTTCAAGACTCTGTGAAATGTTGATCTTACCATTTGTGTTATAAACTAACTAGCATTTAGTGTCATTTCCAAGCCAGCATATATATATATATATATATATATAGTATACAATACAGTTTTGAGATGTATTTTATTGTGCATTGGAAATGTTGTTTAACTTAGTCTGTACTGCAGAATATTCATTCAAAACCAAAATGGCAGCACCCATGAGAAACCATTCTGTGTCATTACAGTCATTTATTTCTAATAAATGACAATTTCCTATTTTTTTTTCCAAAATGAGCCAGCACAGCCAGGCAACAATGCAGCAGTGAAAGTTGAAGACTCCTTGACCTAAACAGTAATCTGGAAAAATTGAGAGTAAAACGATGTGATATTTATCTTTTATTCAAATTGTTTACTATCAGCTAAAGAATGACAATTTGAGAATTGCTGTAAAAAGCAACTGAAAATAAGGTGAAAGAAATAATAAAAAATATATTAATAATAGAGAAATTAATTTTAGTAAACTTATTAATATTAGATAGAGAATTTTATTTTATTGTAGATATTTTTCTATAAGAATAAAGAAAGCCTAAAATAACAATGGAAACAAGATGCGGAAGTACTTACCTCAGGGAGGTCCCAGCATGACTCTTCAGAACCCTCCTTGTAATAGTATCGACGGCCATTGTTATCCACATTTTGTCTCCACTGAAATACAAAAAAAAAGAAATTTTTAAACAATTGTGAGCATTAAATTTAAACACAAATAAATTACGGATAAAAAATGCATTAGTTTATGAATGTGGTGGCATAGTAATTGGGAGTTCAATCTCTAGAATGGGTGGTACAGACTTAGACTCAGTGGAAAGAGGGTGAACAATAACTGAGTAATACTAAATATCCTGGTCTAAAAAAAAACAATAACTGAGTAGTACCAAATGTCCTGGTTTAAAAAAAAACAAACAATAACTGAGTAGTACCAAATGTCCTGGTTAAAAAAAAAAAATAACTGAGTAATACTAAATGTCCTGGTCTAAAAAAATAACTTAGTTATTGTTTTTTTTTTTTTTAGACTAGGATATTTAGTATTACTCATTTTTTTTCGTTTTGTTTTTTTTTAACCAGGACATTTGGTACTACTCAGTTATTGTTTTTTTTAGACTAGGATATTTAGTACTGAGTAATATCAAATGTCCTGGTCTAAAAAACAAACAAAACAATAACTGAGTAGTACCAAATGTCCTGGTCTAAAAAAAAAAAAACAATATCTGAGTAATACCAAATGTCCTGGTCTAAAAAAATAACTTAGTACTAAATATCCTGGTCTAAAAAAAACAATAACTGACTAATACTAAATGTCCTGGTCTAAAAAAATAACTTAGTACTAAATAACCTGGTCTAAAAAAACAATAAAAAAAAACAATATCTGAGTAATACTAAATGTCCTGGTCTAAAAAAAAATAACTTAGTACTAAATATCCTGCTCTAAAAAATAAAAAATAGAAAAAACTGAGTCACATTTCAACCCTGATAACTTTAAACTAAGATAACTTTAAACTAAAGATGAGAACTGGTTTCCTTGAATGTTTCCTAACACATGATGAGCATTGAGCTCATCCCTTTGAGCCAGAGACAATCCATGCAGTAGACGCCCCCCTCCAAATGACCTGTTTCAAAGAAGGCCATGGTCGATTCATCTGCAGGGAATGTGATGGCCTCAGTTTTGGGGGGGGATTCAAAAGGCATTGTTTTTATTAACTATCTTCAAATGAGTCACAATATGAATGGAAAATATGCCAACTTGCTGAGGCAGTTACAAAAGGTTAAGACCAAACACCCAGGAAAACTGATGAAAGGGATCTCGTTTCATCAGGACAATTCTTCCTTATTTGACCCCATCTATCATCTGTTCCCCAACATAAAAAAAAAACCCCACTTGACTGGGAATGAGTATCACAGTGATGATATCATATCAGCTGTTGATGACAGCAGGATGAAAGCTTCTTCACCAATGGGCTCCATGCACTGCAACACTGATGGAAGAAGTGTGTTGACTGCCAGGGGGTTTATGTTGAAAAATAAACCTCATTTGATCATATTTCATGGGAGTATGTTGGTCAGTCTGTGAACTTTTCAGTCAACCCTCATGTATACACACACAAAATATAGAAAAATAGTTCTTTGTTTCTTTTTATTTTTTTCTTCTGTGTGAGTGATTAGCCTCACTGACTTGGTTTTTCCAAAGACAGATTTATTTGATCCATAGATGGGACCCAAGCTGTTGCGACCTTATGGATTTAGAAAATATGATTTTATCTCAATCTGAAGTGTTTCTGTTTTTATGGCCAATAAATAAATCTTTCTGAAATTTTCTAAGCAGCATCCACTTTGACCAAAGAAGAACAGAGACATGAAAGATTATATAGGGGTTTTTGGAGGCAAAGTGACAACAAACCAGACTTTGATTATTTCTGAGTACTGGTTTATATTAACAGTTACACTTGGGATCAGGAAGTCAATTGTAATATCATTATCTTTGTTGCTTGTAGATTGATAACAAACCAAATACCATTGCTAATGAAGCTGATCTATATTGATAGTTATGCTTGGGATCAGGAAGTCAATTCTGGTTCGCCATTGATAGGAGACGGATGCCACCCATTCTAATTGCCAGCCACATGTTGGGATGTGTAGATGAGTGAGGAGTTGGTAGGGGGGAAAGTTGATCTATGAGATTGACAAAGCAGAAGTTGTCCCAAGTGTTACCTACCTATCAATCTGGACAAAACCATGAATAAACCATCTAAATATAATATTGAAAACAGAGCTTGCATTTTCATTTCTCAATGTGGTATTTGTTTTTCATCTCCATTTCCTTGTGAGCATGCAGCAGGCCCTTTCCCAGCTGTTGGTGCATACCAAAATGAATGAGAATGGAATGCAACATGGGAAATCATTGGCCGAAAGTTTTGGCAAAGTGTGTTGTTTATTTACACAGTGACTACCATGGTTGGTCAGAGTAGATGTGAGAGAAACTGTGACCGAGGAGTGACTGCGCACTCCCCCAGGACTCCACATCTGCCAAATTAGAGAACTACCACTTGATGAAGTTTAAATATCATAACTAAGACTATATAAATAACATTTCAATTTTAAATAAACATTTTTAAAAAAAATTTTTTATAGAGATAATAACGGTTTTTAGTGATACTAATCTTACTAATTTAGCTAGTGGGGAGAAAAGGTAGGATTCATACCTTTTCCAAGGGTATTGGCACATAAGTGAATATAATGAAACCAACTGGAATTAGAACTTGACTCTCCAGGTAACAACTCTAAGCCATTATGCATTACACCACCCACAAATCCAAATTTACAGCACCTAAGTGGTAGTGATCAAGAAGTGACAGAGAAGTAACTGTTAGCATAAAACTTATGGTTACATCCATCCATGAATATATTTATATCAGAGGCACAGGGAAGCTACATTATGGCAATGTAAAAGAGACTGAAGCCAAGATGCCAAGTCAGGACTGATAACATTGCAGATTCTTCTTTGGATTTTAAGTATCTCCAGATACATAGAAGCATCAAACTAGATGTGGTAGCAATATTCAATGAGTAGTTTTTCATACTAATTCATGAACTATTTGGACTCCTGTCATTGTCTCGCGTTATCACAAACTATTTGGACTCCTGTCATTGTCTCGCGTTACCACAAACTATTTGGACTCCTGTCATTGTCTCGCGTTACCACAAACTATTTGGACTCCTGTCATTGTCTCGCGTTACCACAAACTATTTGGACTCCTGTCATTGTCTCGCGTTATCACAAACTATTTGGACTCCTGTCATTGTCTCGCGTTATCACAAACTATTTGGACTCCTGTCATTGTCTCGCGTTATCACAAACTATTTGGACTCCTGTCATTGTCTCGCGTTATCACAAACTATTTGAACTCCTGTCATTGTCTAGCTTGCAGATTGATAGCAAACTGGTTTCAGATACAATTGCTAATGAAGCTGATCTTTAACTGGTGCTCCAATATTTTGAACTTGTGTCAAACTTGGAAAAGCTCAATATTCACTGATATTCCAACATTTAGTTTATTAAAATGTTACTTCTTTCATTACTATAAATTAAATAAGACTTTTATTTGCATATATTGAATAGATTAAAATATTAGGCTTATGAGCCTAATAGAAAGGAGTGGGGACATTTATTTTATTTACTTATGTTTAGGAAATTTTCCAATCACCACCCTCATGACCAATTTTGTTATATCCCACTTTGTGCCCCGTCAAAAGATTTCCTTTATAAATTACAATTTATCTATAAATTAAATATGACTTTTATTTGTATATATTGAATAAATTAAAATATTACCCTTAAGCTTACAGTACTTGGTATTCACAAGTGGTCACTGACCAGGCTCAACATTGCTTAATTTCAGTGATCATATGGGAACCAGTGTTTTTTGGTAAGCCCACCAAAAAATGAAATACAATCCTTTATTCAGGTGTAAAGGAGGCACAGTGGAGTAATGGATAGTGGCTCGGATTGAGGAATCGGAGAGCCAAGTTCAAATTCCAGTTGAATCCATTACATTCACTTACATGCTAATACCCTTGGGAAAGGTAATGAATCATCATCTTCTTCCCCCAGCTATGGGTAAATAGCAGGACAGACCAGGTTCTATAGCCTTGGATGGCAACTGGTCTACAAGAGAAAGAAATGGCAACCTACTGCACAAAAAACCCCCAAAAAACTGCCTCGTCAGTCATGTATTGAAAGATACATGATCGCCTGAGCGTGTATCATGCATGGTACATAACTGCCTGAACTTTTGGAATAATTTCTAAATTAAAAAATTATACTGAACTTAATTTATTTGAAACATAAAACATGAGACCCCCTCCAAAAAAAGTTATCAATTAGTTTTTTAATAAAGATAGATATTAGAAGTTGAAATTTACATGACACATTACTTAAATGAATATAAGCATAATCAGAAAATTTTGCCAACATCTGTTGAGTAATAACAATTCTATTGTGAAAATATTGACATGCATAATAAGATCTGACATAGTGTAGTAATTTAGGGGTGGATCAGTTTATAACTTAAGAACAATAGAGAACCGATCACCCACTTTATGTCCAAGAGAAAATTATATTAAGATTTAACATAAATATATCCTAGAAATGTTACCAATATCTTTGATAGGTAACAATTTTATTGTGAAGACATTGACATGCATAATAAAATTTGGTATTGTGTAATAATTTAAGGGTGGATCAATCTATGTCTTAAAAACAATAGAAAAGCGATCTCTCACTTTATGTCCAGGAGAAAATTATATTAAGATTTAACATAAATATATCCTAGAAATGTTACCAACATCTTTGATAGATAACAATTTTACTATGAAATCATTGAAATGCATAAGATCTGATATAGTGTAGTAACTTAGGAGTCGATCAATTTATTACTTAAGAGCAATAGAAAACCTATACCCCACTTTATGTCCAAGAGAATATGTGTATTATTTATAAAAATATAATAAAATGTGAAATAGTAGAGAGACATTTACAATTGTAAAAGGTATAATAAAGTTTAACATACCTAATTGTTTTCGTGATTTGATCATATTGAAGAATTTGCTAGAAAAGCTTCCAGGTTTTGGTAATGGTTCATATGGAACCGTCACTAGCAGAAGTAAGAGCCAATCCAAGGAATCCCAATGTACAACAAACCCATCAGTACTAAACATTATCCTTGAGGAGTGACATTGAACATTGATGATCTGATTGGTCAGAAATATTCCATCTGAGAAGTTATGAATCAAAGTTTAAACAAAAAATAAAAGACAAATTTCTGCTCCTTTTTCTTTAACGCGATTCAAATGTGAAGAAGAAGAAGAAATCCTGTTTTGTTTTGTGCAGTTGATTCAGATCAGTGTTTGAGTAAGGCCAAGATTTGAGTGAATGGGCTTACACTGTTGAAAACGACTCTCGGACGAGATTAAAGTTTTGATGGCAGAACTAAATGTCAGTAAGCGGAAGATATTAACACAGGAATAGGAGAGGAAATGAAACTGATTTCAAATGGCAGTAGTGCCTCTTTCCTTCTCACTCTCTCTTTCTTTCTTTCACATGTAGAATAACTGGCCAATCATGTTCTTGCTTTACTGTGAAACAGATATACATACAAGCAGGGTTTCAAGCTGATGTATCTGAGAACAGGGAATTTTTTCTTTTCTTTTTTAGTCTGGTGTCATCCACAAGGGAAGCTGAAAGTGTAGGGGGGGAGGAGGAGGATATGTACCCTCACCATTCAACTAAGTTTTTAACACCACAGGAATACTGTACAAAGAGGATAGTCTGAGATAAGTAATTAGGTCTTTAAATTATTCAGCATCCATGGCAAATGATTTTTAATTTTTTATTTTGAGTTTACACTTATGTACTGTTTCCATATCTTTAAAAAATTTTCTCTAATTTCATTTTTATAAGAAAAAAAAATAGCAACAAAAAATATCATGCTTGTAAAATCCACAGAAAATTACTAAAACTCATCAAATAAAATTACAATATTAACCATTGAATATAGCTGTCAATACTCTGTTCTACTGCTTCTGCTATATATTTAGAGATTCCTGATCAAATCCAAAGAATCTGCAATGTTATTGGTCCTGACATGGCATCTCAGCTTCAGTCACTTTTCCACTGCTGAAATGTAGCTTCCCTGTGTGTTTTCTATAAATATTTTCATGGTAATTGTTCTGATGAGTTTTCCTCTTTGATTTCGGCCAGTGAACTGGTATTTCTGCCACATTTAGTGATTGTGGGGGGTTTTATTACTAATATTATTTTTCTTGAGTTTCTTGTAAATATTTTGTATTCATATTGTAAATTCTCATTGGGGTTAGTTTTTTAGAATTGTTATTTTATTCCCCTCCCCACACAGACGCTGAATTGTAAATATGGGGACTAGTTAGTATTTTCATAGAGACAGTGAGGTATTATGGTGGGTGTAGTAAGAAAGGTACGTATGAATGTGGTGTTTTGGTGTAAGGAATATTGTTCGTTCGATTGGGTCAGTGTTTGCGGCTAGCTAAGTTATAGTTAAGACAGAAGAAGACCGTCCTTTCCCCACCCACTTCCTTCGGCCTTGTGCCCTACCAAAAGGTTTTTCATGCAGTGAAGCTCTCTAATTCTTTTTTGAAATCTTCAATAGTCTAACTTATGCACATGTCTTGATGTGCATATGCATAAGTTAGACTCATCAATTTAGTATGCTTTTTCTTCTTATTTGTATGTAGTGTTCCTTCAGAATGTGGTTGATCATGGCTCTCTACAACTTCCTGTCCTTTGTAACTTTTAGTAAAGTTTGTTTTTTTCCTATCTTTCCTAATCCCTGTTCTGCCAACTATTTACATGAGCATATTAGGTAGTTTATTTGCTGCTTTACTGTCTCTCTTGCCTTTAATATGACCTGTGAGTGTCAAATTCTCCAGCCTCTCTTTCCTTATGTGTCCAAGAAATGTCATCTGTCTCTGATGTTAAGTATAAGTGTCCTTTTTGTTTCTCTTTTCCTAAAAAATTCCTCATTACTACATATGTTCAGTCCATAGTATTCTCAGCATCCTTCTGTAAAACTGCAAGTCTCTTCTTCATCTGTGAGGAGATTGTCCTGCACGCATTGCCATATGGGAGGATTGATATCGATAGAAGCTGAGTGCACTAATCTTTGTTTCTAATGAAATTTTCCTGTTTCTTAATACATTGTTTAGATTTTGGAAGGCATCTTTTGCTCTACCATGTACTTTCAGATTTTTGATTCTTAGTACAAGCCTCATTTTTGATTGCTTAAAGCTTTTTGGTTACATGTTGAGTCCATGGTATTCTCAGTATACTTTTTTTTTTTTTTTTTTTTTACAGTAAGGTCGAGATAGAGGGTTATGTTAAGAAGCAATTTGTACAGATTGGAGGGGAAGATAATGGTTAACCCTAGACTTGAACAGGTTGAGATGGTAGTGATAGAGAAAACATCATTTTGGGAGTCAGTTCCACAGAGCCGTGGTTCATGGGGGGAAAAAAAAGCTGTTCAAGTGGAACTGATTTCTCACCAATGGCGGAAATGTGAATGGTTTGCTACAATATAAGTGGCATGGTGGGTCCTAGCCATGAAGATTAGACCTGGTGGCACCAAGGAATGTAGTTTGTCCGAGCACTTTCCATGGTAATAGCAATAGAGCAGTGACAGGTTTGCCACATCCCACCTGTGAGAGAGAGAGATTGGTAGGTGGAAAATAATTTGTCACCCAAAAGGACTCGGAAACGCTTCTAAACTATATTGAGACTGGAAAATGAGGACTGAGCAGCTCCTGCCCATATATGCCAACGGTACTCCATTTTCGGCTTGATTTGGCCCTTATGGAGGTAGAGAACAGGTATTTACTGGAGTCATACATGGAACTGACCATTTTACCTACATTTTTAGCAATGGATCATATGTAAGGGTTCCACGAGGTCAGGAGTGAGTTTAACGCCTAATAGTCTCACAAAGTATAGAGCCTCCCCATGAGACATCCATTCATCATGACTGGTGATAGTTTAATCCTTGTGTAAAATTGTAGAATTTATGTTGCCTCAGCTTCATCTGTGAGGAGAGTGTCCAGTATTCATTGTCTTATAGGAGGACTGATATAGCATAACATTTCAGCAGACTTTTCTTTGTTTCTAAGCATGAAATGATAAACAAATTTTTCCTGTTTCTCAATACTTTGCTCGGATTTTGGAAAGCATATTTTGCTATTCAAAAGTTACTTCAGACTTCAAGTGTTGATTTTTCTGCTACTTCCTTTAATTTTCTTATTTTCCATTGATGTCCATATTATTATAAGAGCCCTTCTTAGGAAAATCAATGACAAAGTTGAAAAATATTTTTCACATGACGTGCTTCATCTTTTAGAACTTCATTGGAATAAAGTAATGTTTATCTTGATGTAACTAAACATGTGCATGAAACAGGGGACACTGAACTTTAGATCTTTTAAATTTAATTTTTTTTTTTAAATACATGTTGTTTTTTTTTTAAATACATGTTTGCAGATATAAAACCTTATATATCATATTATCCCATGGCCCCTCTGTCTCTGATATATATATGTATGTATATATATATATATATATATATTAATATATATATATATCAATGTTCTGCCATACCAGATTTTGGTGTCACCTTTTCTGTCCTCTATTAAAACACTTTATGCTCTACTTTGATTTTCTTATTTTCCATTAATGCCTCTATTATTATATGAGCTCTTCCCTATATATATGGTCTGCCATACCAGATTTTCTACTTTCCCTTTTCATACAGCTTGACTATTTTATTGCTAGTAAGAATAATGATAATAGTTTGAGGAATTACTTGGAATTGTTTACCTTATCTTCAGAACTGGAATGTATAAAGACAGTTTCTCCATTGTTGGCAACATCTATTCTCCAACCAGCAGGAAGCTTATTCTGTTTCTCTTTTGCATTTTCAATAACAGGTGTGACATTCACCTGAAAAATTAAAAAAAATTAAAATTAGATTGTAATCATATTTGATAGCCTATACAACCTATGTTTAACCAAAAAAAAAAACCCCTCCAAAATAACCCTTTGTCTCAATGGTCAATCATTATCTATCCTCCTTATCCTCATAACTTTCCTCTTACTAACATCTCTTTCACTCATATTACAGCTCATTTATCATAATCTTTTTAACTGTAACTCTCTTGTATTGGATGATCTTTAGTATAAAAACAAAAAATTTGTTTGTTATATAAATGTGTACATTTTTCATAATTTATTTTAATACTTATTATTTGTTAATAGTTCTGATGAATCTTTCAACAATATATTCCCCTTCATTGTTTACAACCTCCTGCCAACGATCCACTGCCCAATGCCTCAATGATAGAAATCACTAGGTTTTGACTTGAAAAATTCATGAAGCCACATTTTAAGCCCTGCATCATTGTTGAACAAAACTCTCTTCAAATTGTTACAATCACACAGGTCAGGTCTTTTCAGCTGAATTGCTAGTTTGAGATTGTTCCTTTGTTTAACATACTGCTTGGCATTAACCATTTGATTGTTTTGAAGCATTTCATATTCTGTTGGTAATGAAGTCCTCTCCATACACAGCACAAATGTCTCGAGCATCTTTGGCAGCTTGATTAAAAGTAAAGAGATGATATCTTGTCTACTTGGCATTCCATCTCAAAGGGGTGTCTAATCTGAATCAAAATTTCAATAACGTTAGACAAAAGTTCTGCAGGATGACCAGAATTACTCAGAATCAAAAAATACTACAAAAGATTAATCTTTGAGATCATTTGCAGAAAATCAGAAAAATCATTATTGATGAGTTGCTTAAAAGGCATTTACATTGTTTGAACTGTTGCCCTCATTTTTACTGTCATACTTATGTTTTTTTTTTAGCTGTACTCTCCGGCTTTCTTCACGTAATATGTGTTGGAATTTTGAACCAAACCATTTATTTAGTCCACAGGAGTAGATTGTTCTAGTTCTGCATGCCATGCCTTTTCTGGATATCTTAATTTCAGTTAGTTCCTTTTTATAACTCAACTCTCCAAGTTTTTGTTCATGTCTGCTGTGGCCAGGTATTGAACACACAATTCTTTGGTTCAAGTCACTAGATTACTTCAACCAATGCTTTTATCCACTGGGCCATGTGTCCAATATGACAACAATCCGAACAATATAAATAATGTAAATAGTTACTTCATTTCAGAAATATAGACAGATGCTTAAAAGGGGTTCGATTACAAAAAAAACTTGGTACAATGTAAGTTTTTGTTTAAATAAATCCAAAATATAATACTTGATTAATAAATCTTTAACTATTATTATTCGGTTGTTACATAAATTTATTTGTTTTTTAGTTTTTATTTTAATACTTATTATTTATTAATAGTTTCGACGAATTATGTATATTTTACGACCTTATGTCAATGATCCACTAATTGTTCAATGCCTCAACAATAGAAATCATTATATTTAGACTCAAAAATTTCATCAAGTCACATCATTGTTGAATGAAAGACTTCCTCAAATTGTTAGAAAGTGACTAATAAGGGTTGTCATCTGAAGGGACTAAATCAAGACAATATGCTGGGTGTGGTAGAACTTCCCAACCAGGCTTTTAATTTCATGATTGGTTATGTCATATTGAATAATCATACTGTATCACCAGTCAGGTCTTTTCAGCTGAATTGCTTCTTTGAACTTTCATTTATTCAACATACAGCTCATCAGTGACCGTTTGGCAGTTTTGAAACGTTTCATCTCTGTACACAGCTCACATGTCTCGAACAGCTTTCTGAACTTCATTAAAAGCAAAGAGAAGATGTCGAACATGCTACTTCTTGTCTAATTGGTATTCCACCTCAAAGGAGTATCTAATCTAAAATAAAATTTCATTAATATTCACTGAATGACCAGAGTTGCTGTTATACCGTACATATTGACTATAACGGGTATGTCCTGATTCTCATAAATACAGTGGAATATACTATATATTACTACATGACGTTAGCGAATCTTGCATGTTGTTAATGTTATAAATATTATCATTCCATTTCCAACCTTCATTTCGGTTATTCTGATTCAGTAACCTTCTTCACTAGACTGCCTAAGGGAGATAGAGGGCCTAAACTGATTTGCTATTTAGTCATGGCTGGGAGAAGTAGATTCATGCCTTAGGGGCAGAGAGGATCCTCAGACAGGGCTAAGTCAAAAGGCAGAGTCTTGTCTCAGGAGACAGCTACCCGACCCTGGGTCTATGGTGAGACTATGGGCTTCGATACCCCATACTAAACTTCAGCCTTGTGCCACATCTGACTCTGTGAAGCGGTTAGTAGATATCTTCCCCTTGGGATTCACTTGCAATTCACCATAATTCATAAAAAAATATTTTTTTGCAAAAATATTTTTCAATGAAAAATGAATTTTTAATACAATTTGTTATTTTTTAATTATAATAGATTTTTAAATTTAAGTTGTTAAAATATTATAAAATTAGTTAAAAGCCGCATCGGGTTTTGTAAGTGTCCTGATGAGATAGATCTTTGTTTAGTGCGTTGTAAATTGTATCGTTTTCACTAATCAGAAGACCTGCAGTAATTAAGAAATGTAATTATGTGTTTATAATCGGGCTCTAATTATAAAGTGCGGAAGACCAACCAGAATACAATTAAGTTGCGTTATTTGAGTTAAGCATTGTTCTCGCTGTTCAGGCCTTTAATTTTGCAAAACACGTGTGGGGAAGTTTATTTGACTTTTCAATTTCAACTGAGAAGGGTACCTAAAAGTATCAGTATCATCTTATGAAATTTATATGATCTTATTTTTATATTAATCTCAGCTATGGCATATTTTCCATAAATGAAATATCAAAATTAATAATAAAATGAATGGTAATACAAATAACACAGTAAAATGTAGTAAATGTACATAAAATTATAGTATTTTATGTACACTTCTGATAAAATTTCATGAGAAAGGTACCTATAAATTAATTAGATACCTTTCTTATGAAATTTAATCTCATTCGTAAGTCTTGTTTTAATTTCTTTATAATATATTTTCCATAAAGCATCGTAAACGTAATCGTGAAAGCTAAGTACAAAAAAAAACAAAAAAAATTAGGGCGCTGAAAGTTTTCCTTAAAAATAACGAGGTAAATAATTTGTTCACTTAAATGTAAAATATTTCACTTTTCTCCTTCCGTAGGACAAATTATCCTCACGGAATCCATCAATATGTCATTCAACACCTGTCAAGTGACACGAAAGTTTATGACCTGCTTTGTTTTATTTTCAAATTACCTCTTTTCGGCACAGAAGCTAAGCTAAGCTAAGCTAAGTTAAGCTTGGTTCAAAATATTTTAAATAAACATTATAATTTCTGATTTTCTTAAAATAAGTTTTGAAAAAATGATAATTGATATTTAAAAGAATTTCAAACTGAGATTTTCATTGATTCTATAAAATGGAAAAAAATGCTCAATTTTGCTGACTCAAAAAAAAGAAAAGATTTTTAACGAAATTTTTGGACGTGTTAGGAACGATTAAAAAATGTAAAAAAATACCACAAAAATACTTTGATCTTTCCTCTTAATAATAACAAACATTTAGACCATAAAATTTTGTTTTCGCCAAGTTTGGCATCTTTTTCATCATGCTATGCACCTTTTTTAGTGATGTCGTGGAGGTACCTACTTTATAGTGTTTTGTTTTTGTTTGGGGGTTTACTATTTGACCTTAACTGGGACCATCACAGGTGCTACCACCCTGGATCAGGGTGGACCTGGGAATAACAGCAATTAAAAGGTGGTACCATGCTCCTCAAAACCTCTAATCTTCCAATCAGAGTCCTTGCTGCCAGATGTAGTTTATCATCATACCCAGGACTAAATTTTAGTTATGAAAAGGAAATGTGAGAAGAGAAATCCTTTTGGAGGGGAATTTGGGGTTATGAAAATTTAAATTTTTATTTATACTTAACAAAAAAAAGAAACCTCTCTAAAACTCTTTGTGATTTTACAAGATGTATTTTATGTAGTCTGTATATAAAATGGCGTAGTAGTTATCTGTGCGACAAGTGGAATCTGCATGAAAAATTCAAATACTGGCCAAGTTATGATCAAAAATACCCTTGGAAAAGTTATGAATTCATCTCTTCTCCTCGACCCCAGCTATAGGTTGAGCTGTCTAGCCTTGATTGGTAATCAGTCTAGGAAAAGGATAACTTTGAATTCAAAACCAGTTGGGTATAGAACTGCTAATTCCAACCCATAAAACCAACTCGTTACAGAAACGCAGCAACACCTAGTGTAGTGAAGCTGTGGCTCTATAATCAACAGACAAGTCTAAATGTGCTAAGGAGGAGAAAGTGGAGTGATATATTGACAAGAACCAATCAGTATCTCTTCAATATTCATTACATTACAAGAAAAGTGAAAAAAAGAAATGAAAGAATAACTGATAATCAAATAAATAGCAAGACTATGCTTTAAGAAACTTACATGCCCACTGGAATGAACCACCCACATTCCATTCGTATTCTATTGGTTGAGATGTAAGTTCCAATCAAGCCTGTTTCAAACATATATTGATGTTTCTAACAGTCAATGATGCTGTACAGATATGAGATATGCATAATTAGCAGGTCAAAGGTGTATTAAACATGATTTCTGTTTGTCAGGCTAAACAGATAATCCAGCATAGTTCTGAAATCTAGAGTATTGGAAAACTGATCGTGCACCTATATTTGTTTGTTTTAGCATGTAAGAGAAGGAAAGAAACAAGCAGAAAAAGCCACACATTTTCTTGTGATGTCAACAAACACTTGTTGCCACTTTTGTAATGTCAACAAAGACTTGTTACTTTTGAAATGCTTGTTGGAGTAGAGACTTTGTAATCGCAGATACAACTATAGTAACCCCATTGAACAAGTGGAGATATATTGACAGGAATCAATATCTCTTCAATATTGATTACATCGCAAGAAAAGTGAAAAAAAAGACTGATAATCAAACGAATAGCAATGACTCTGTTTTAAGAAACTTAATTCAGAATGTTGCCATGCCACACCCATTGTAGCAAACCACCCTTGTTCCCTTCGTATTCCATTGATGAGATGTAACTTCCAATTAAGCCACTTCTTCCCATGAACCGCTGCTTTTTAGAACTGACTCCCAAGAGGATGCTTCCCTGATCACTACACTCTTAACCTGTTCAAGTCTAAGGTCAACAGTTACCTTCCCCACATATCTGCATAAACTGTGCCACTTACACTGTTACACTCTGCCTTGAGTGGCTCTTGGGCTTTGTACAGAGTGAACATCATTGAAAGAAAATGGTGGATATATTGCTTGCTAACCACTCAATAAAACATTTGAATTAGAGCCCAAGTCATTTGTTCTTTTTATATTTAATTGCAGCTCCAATATTTTTCAGTAATTAATAATCCAGCACTTTTTTTAGTCCAAACAAAATAAGTAATCTTTTGACTTTCATGCAAATGCCAGACTAATTCCACAGATAGCCACAGGTGGCATTGTATTTAATAAGAGCATCATTGACTTTTTGAAACATATATTGATGTTTCTAACAGTTGATAATGCTGTACAGATATGAGGTATACATAATTAGCAGGCCAAAGCTGTATTAACCCTTTCAGCCCTGACCACTGCTTTACCAGTGGTAGAGAAAAATGACATAATGCTGAGCCACTGGTTCAATGGTGGGCAAACACTTGTAAGTATTTTTATATCTACCATGAAACATTACATTCCAATTATTTGTGAATTTTGACTCCGGAGCTCAGGCAGAAAGGTTAAAATTGTTCAGGAATGCAGGGCTCAAAAAGTTAAACATGATTTCTGTTTGTCAGGCTAAACAGATAATCCAGCATAGTTCTGAAATCTAGAGTATTGGAAAACTGATCGTGCACCTATATTTGTTTGTTTTAGCATGTAAGAGAAGGAAAGAAACAAACAGAAAAGGCCACACTTCATTAACTATATATTCATAGTATTTACCTACTTCCTTAGATAAGATGTGCATCACATGCTCAAAGAAAAATATTAGTTTCACACACTTTAAAAGAAAACCCAAAAGAGTAAAAGAACTCGAGACAGCAAGTCTGTCTGTCTTTCTTCTCTATCTCTCCCCATCTCTCCCCACTTTCATTGCACCTGATTTTCTTTTTGTTTTTCTTAAGCTTTCTTACTTACCCTCTGGTTTTCTTTTTTTCTTACACCTTTCCTCTTTTCCTTTGCTTTCCCAATTCTGTTGTCTTACACAAATTAACAGATAGGCAGTTGATGATTCTATTGTGTATAGAACATTTCACAGAGTGCACAGATACTACACTGATCGTAGACAGACGTGCTAGGATGGGGCACTTTGATCCTAGGCTGAGGATACAAATATTTTGATCCAGGCAGAAGATTCATACATAAATAAACATGTCCTTTTTTGACAGGTACTATGCTAATTATGTATTATTCTTTGTTATGGGCTGGTTGTAACCAGAAAATCCTTTTAAGAAATTGTTTTAGGGGCAAGTTTATATAGATTTAGGTCTTATGTATGCTTTGAATTTTTTTAAGTCTGGAAAACAACTCATATCATATACAAGTCATTACAAGAAGACACCAGAACATGTTTATGTCGAAGTGTTCACAGTAAAACAAGTTACCATATTCTCTGTATGCTAAAACACTACAAGTGGTAAGATGCACCATATAATTACCTAGGTATTTTTGGAAAGAAAAAATTTGATCAATTAATAGCTTACCATATTAGTAAGTCCAAGTCAACAACTCGAGTGTCACAATTTATCATATTTTTAGACCTATTATTAAATATTTGTGGTTATTACTAATT
>OZ038518.1:52528579-52558579 GCA_964036315.1 Acanthosepion esculentum
CTTATATATATATATATATAGGTGCATGATTGAATAGTTAGAACATTTACTGTCTAACCATGAGACCCAGGCACACGATTGATTCGTCAGGAAGATGACTTCTTGATAGAGGGAGGCAAACCCAGCATGTGGCATTTATGGAGAATGCTTGCAAACCATACCACAGGTTCACCCAAGCCTTGTAAGCAAAGTTGGGTAGATGAAATTGTTTATAAATGGTTGTGCTAGCACAGAATCACATGACATTGAGATCAAAGGTTTGAGTGTAGTGACCCTGTTCAAAATGATGATCACAACAGATTATGACCTCTCTCCCATAAACACTAACCCCGGCCTGCTCAGCATAGTTATACTATAAACCACAAGTGGGCTCGATGTGTGTTGAACAAACATGAATGTACCTGAGCTGGTGTCTGCAACAGGGATTGGCTAACATCCCTCAGAGATGGGCATATTTAGAAATGAACTGCCATTATTATTGTTATTATTATAATAAACACACAAATTTTAGGCTTAAAAAATGTGATAAAAGGACATTTTATACACAAATAATTATGGCAAAACATCTAAATGTGTTCATGCCAATGTTATCATAGCAAAATAAGTTAATATTTATTTTTTGTAGAGTACATAACTGTTGTAACCTAGGGAAGGTTACTGAATAGAATAATCACATGTAGAGTGGTAATGAACGATAATATTTAGGACACGAACAACACATAAGATCCACCAGTGGTATGTAGAAGAAGTAGTCAACTGCTAGAAGTGAGTCAAGTGAATTCCATAATGAATCTCCAACTGCAGACCAACATACAGTATTCACTACTGTATTTATGGGAATGGGGGTATACCCATTATCATCCATAGGTATACTACAACAATAGCTAGACGTCTCTTCTACTTCAATAGCTTCATGTCTCGCACATCTCGCCTGTGGAACTCCCTTCCATATTCCTGTTTCCCTGACAAATACAATCTCCAACTATTTAAGTGTAACGTCAATCGACATCTCCAGTTGCCTTGATCTATCCCCTTCCCTTCTCCACACCCTCTCACCTTTCATTCCTATCGGCTCTCGCTCCAAATCTTCTGTAACCCCCTTGCCTTGATCGATCCACTATCTTTCTCCACATCCTCTCCTTTACCACTCCTATCTGCTCTTTCTCCAAACCTTCTGTAACCCCTTGCGTGCTAGTGGCTCCCAGCCTTTCTTGGGGTGATAAGCTTAAAAAAAAGCTGTTAGGCTTAAAAATCAGGAAAAACTGCAATTTAATTGATTCATTCATTTTTTACAGATTAGCAACCCTTTGCTATTTATTTAAAGCCAGAAAATATTTTTAGATTGTAAGAATTTCATTTTAGATATGAATGTTTAGTGATGCAAGTCTTACTAATTAACCCAAAGCTGGGGGGAAATTTATATCTGTCCCAAGAGTATTTTCATGTAAGTGAATATAACAAACTCAATAGGAATTGGAACATGGATTAACAATTCTGAGCCATTATCTACTATACCACTTACACATCCAAGGTTAAAGCACCTGGTATTCCCAAGTGGTCACTCATGTAGGTACTTACCAGGCTCGACATTTCTTAACTTCATGATTGTTCGGAAACTGGTGTTTCAATGTAATGTAGCCATAAGCTTATAGTGCATATTATACACAAATAATTATGGTAAGACATCAGAGAAATCTTCATGCCAAAACCCTGATGGGAATTATTAAATAAATGCAAAACAATTGATGTAATTGCACTTCAGTATCTGGGATTTGTTGGCCCATAAATTGAAGTTGAAACTACACCCTCAGAAAACAATTGATATTTGCTGTGAATATTGTTAGATTAACTGTAGAAAAGAATCTTTGAGTGGTGTGTGTTCCATAAAATGTTTCTTCAAGACATTTTGTATATCTTCTATTTGATATCTACTTTATTAAATGACATTTTCAGATGCTTTTTTCCGTTTCTAAAACGATGATGTTTGGAATGCCATCAGAATTATTGTAAATGCTTTGCACACAAATGACTAATTCAACAGTCGACTTTCTTAGAAAGGTCATAATAATCTTTGATTTCTAAATACCAGATATACATTAGTGAAAAATATTTTTTCTGTTTTGGATTAGAGAGAGAATTCTTTATCTATAAAAATATACTAGAGGTTTATTTGGTAATGGTAAGAAAAGTTGTCAGGTACAATTTGTTAGGGGAAGAAAAAGAGAAAATAATAATTTTCATTTTGTAGATACTGTACTTGTAGGTGCCTAATGTGAAGGGGTTTTAATAATTGGGGGTGTCAATAAGCAACAAACAGGGGAGCCTTTAACTTGTAGGTACCTAATACAGAGGGAGGTTTAATAATTGATGGGTTAGAATTTTTCTGAATATGCAATAAACAGGGAGACCTTTAATAGGTATTTGTAGATGCCTAACATAAAGGGGTGTTTTAATATTTGAGGGAGAATTTTTCTCAATAAACATAAACAGGGTGGGTGCCTTTTAATACTTACTTGTAGGTACCTAATAATACAAAGGGAAGGTTTAATAATTGAGGGGTCAGAATTTTTCTCTATATGAAATAACAAGGTGGGGAGTTATAAATGCCTAATACAAAATGGGGGGAGGTAATTGTGGGGGGGTATTTTTCTTTATGCAATAAAAAGGACACCTTCAATAAAAGGGAACAAGAAAATCATTTAAAGGGGCACAAAGTGGGATATAACAAAATTGGTCATAGGGGTGGTGATTGGAAAATTTCCTAAAAAAATAAATAAAATAAATGGCCCCACTCCTTTTTATTAGGCTCATAAGACTAATATTTTAATCTAATAAATTAAATAAGACTTTTATTTTCATATATTGAATATGAAAATAAAAGTCTTATTTAATTTATAGTAATAAAAGAAGTGACATTTTAATAAACTAGATGTTGGAATATCAGTGAATATTGAGCTTTTCCAAGTTTGACACAAGTTCAAAATATTGGAGCACCAGTTAAAGATCAGCTTCATTAGCAATTGTATCTGAAACAAGTTTGCTATCAATCTACAGGCTTGATAATGATACGAGTCCAAATAATTCATTATAATACGAGATAATGATATTAGTTCATGAATTAGTATTAAAAACTACTCATTGATGATTCTGCTATGTATCTAGAGATACTTAACAAAATCCAAAGTATCTGCAATGTTATCAGTCCTGACCTGGCATCTTGGCTTCAGTTGCTTTTGCATTGCCACAATGTAGCTTCCCTGTGCGTCTTTTATAAATATTTTCATCGTAAGTGTTCTGATGAGCTGTCTTCTTTGGTATCTCAACTTTAGGAATTTAAGCACAGTACTAGATTGGCAGTAAGGTCCCATCATTTTATAGCTGAAACGGCTAGATGTTACCATAAGCTCTAGGCTGACAGTTTCTTCTCTCACACATCTCAACTGCTTAGGACTACTAGATGCTGTAGCCTTGCATGGGTGGTGTAATGGATAATAGCTTGGAATTGTTAATCCACAGAGCCGGGTTTCAATTCCAGTTGGGTTCGTCATATTTACTTACGTGCAAATATCCTTGGAAAAGGTATGGATCAATCTCTTCTCTCCTCATAATCACTGTTGTTCCTGAGGTGGTAGAACCTGTTAGGGTCCCAACTATGGGTAAATAGTTAAGTCCCAAACTGGGGTCAAAATACATTTTTATAGTTAGAATACCAGCAATACTTTTTCATAGTAAAAAAAATTAGCAACAATACATTTTTGTTTAAAAAAAAAAAAAGGTACTCGGAATACATTTTTTCTCCTACAATTTCTTAAAGAAATCAAACTGTATTCCAAAATATAACTTCAACAAAACTACAACGTGAAACACACATATCACCGCTTCTAATAATTAAATTTAGGCATAAAATGACCCATGAAGGAATTGATGTGCCGTTAAACATTCATATAATATCCTACAATTTCTTAAAGAAATCAAACTGTATTCCAAAGTATAACTTCAACTACAACATGAAACACGCACATCACCGCCTCTAATAATTATGTCCACACAAACATGCACAAAAGCTGAGTATTATCTACCATGTATTCAATTGTGAAAGCAAAATAACAATATCATATTTCTGTTACTTCATAGCACCCAAGAAAATTACATTTCAGCATTAAATGACCCATAAGAAGTTGATATGTTTGTAAAACAAACAAATAAACCTCTTCTCTCCCTAATTATGGGATAGTTAGTAAGACTTGTATCATTAAACCATTATTATCTCTAAAAAGAAAAAGAATTCTCACAATCTAAAAATATTTTCTGGCTTTAAATAACCTGCAAAAGGGTTGATAAGTTGTAGAAAATCAATCAATCACACTTCTCACTTATGGAACTCTCGTCTGGCTTCTTGTTTTTCAGTCAACATCTTTGAAAATTTAAATGCAATGTCAATCATTATTGTTAGTCTTAATTCCAGTTCTTTTATTGTCCTCTCCTTAATAATATCTTCTTTTTTTTCTCATACTCTTTCATTCTCAATAACCCTTTGCCTTTTAGTGGATTTATTGCCTTACTTTGGGTGAAATTATTGAAAAAAACATTCTCTCTTTGGAAGAGAGTATTATTGCTTACTTAATATCATTATCTTTTTACGTAGATTATTGTTTTACTAAGTCCATTTACCATTTTTCTTCAAGTCATTTTCATACAAGGTCTGGTTACAGGCAATATCAAACTATCTAATATTAACGAAACAAATTATTATACTGAGGGCAATAACAAGTTGGTCTTATTAAAAAATACTGTCCTTAGGAGAGAGTATCACTTATATAATTACTATAGATTAAAAGGTAACGTTAATTTGATATCAAATTAATTCTTGATCTTGTCCATGATTTGAAATCTTTCTTTCAACTGAGATTTTAGTTTTGGAAAAACAAAAAAAGTTACAAGAAGCCAAATTTGGATTTGGGAAGGGCTGAGACTTCGGTAAAGCAGTTAAAAAAAACAAACCTGTACAAGACATCACTGTGAATACAACAATCCCACAGTATAAAAGTCCATTCAATAACATCTTATTGCTAAGTAAACCCCATAGGATTGTGTCTACTCATGCATGTGCAGCTAGGCTTACTTTGAATTACTTGACAAGTTACATTAAATCCACTCAATTGGTTCTTGAGATATTCAAAAGAGCTGTATGTTCTCCAAACAGACCTTGTATTTTTAAGAGAATACATTATTTTTTATTTATATTTTAACTAATTTCTTTATTTTCATTGTCATTGTCATAATATTTTCATAACAAATATGGAGATATTAGCCTGAATATAAATAATGACAACTCCTCATCAAAGGCCAGAGGACACAAAAGCTGAAATGTTGTGATAATAACAACAAAGATGAAGATATTAAATATCTAATAATAAAATAAATAATGATAACTCTATTCAATATATGAGAATACTTTATTTTGTCACTACATTTTTGGTGTCATTTTTGTTAATTTTGCCATCATTATTTTTTCTACATTTTACAATGTATATAAATTTGTCCTGTTATATCTTTCACAATTTTCTAACTGTCCTGGGTATGACGATAAACTACGTCCAACAGCAAGGCTTCTGATCAGGAGGTTTTGAGGAGCATGGAACTACATCTTAATTGCTGGTCTTCCCAGGTTCACCCTGACTTGGAGTGGTAACACCTGTTAGGGTCCCAGCTATGGGCAAATAGTTAACCCCCAAACTGGTGTTATAACACTATGAAAGAGTAAAAACAGATTTTATTACCAGAAAACTTTTTAAATTATTGCCAGCAATACATTTTTGAAGAAAAAAATATTACCAACAACAACAAAAATTTTGTTGGCATTAAATAACTCATTGAGGTTGATATGCCGTAAAACAAGTCAACCAACCAACCTGAAATAGATTTTTTGAAAAAAATATTACCAACAATGAAAATTTTGTCAGTATTAAATAACCCATTGAGGTTGATATGCCATAAAACAAAATAAACGAAACCAATGTAAACCAAAGAATACATATTCTATTCATATGAAACTATTCTAAAAATGTTGTCGGCATTAAATGACCCATTGAGGTTGATATGCCATAAAACAAAATAAACCAAACAAATTTCTAACTTGCTATACCGAAGTTTGTAGGTTACTTAGATTTCTTAAATGAAATATTGTTATTATTAATTTATGACTAGTTCTTCATCTTATTTTTTGTTGTTTTCATTGCAACGAACAAACTGTTTTTAATTTATATTACCATAAAACAGCAATTTATTAAAAATAGTAGCTACTTTATTGATGGGCCAAAATATGGATGACTCCTGCTGGTTAATCATTGTAGCCTAATCAGTAAGGCAGCTGGCATTGAAAGTGTTGAGATGTTGAGTGTTTCCACGTGAGTATATGGTAATAACGAACAAACACAGTCGTAGGGAAAAATACTGGTATAATCAGAGAGGTATTTACATCAGAGAGATTAGTAGTAGAATGAACGTAGGTTAGTAGTAACAATCAGTAATAGTAATAAAGTCCAACGGTATCTTCCGGTCGAGAAACGGAAGTGTAACTGATCACTACAGAAGTCTCACTCTGCACTGCACTACACTGCTACACTACTCACAGTCTCTAGAACTACTGTTCTATTTATAATAATAGGATCAGTCTATTGTGGTTGTGAAGGTGGGTGCGCCCCAACAGAAAGATAGGCTCTTAAGGATAAGGGGTACAAGTTCAGTGGTTTAGTCTTTATTTCTGATTCACTCTGCTGATAAACAATCATAGAAGATTATGATTTGAGCATTGTGATAAAAAAAGCAACAGAAATTATTCCAGAAGAAATACGAGTCTAAAATGAACAATGTTTTATTCCAGAAATTCAAATAAGATTACATCTAATACTACGAGTGATTTGCAAGAACATAAAGATACTGTAGTTGTCTTTTTGTTTCTTAAATTAAGTATTGTGATTAAATTTCTAATAATTTGTGTTTTATTGTTGTTTCTTTTTATGAAAATACTCAAGATGATTTTATATTCTGCAACTGAGTTAAACAGCATGATATGAATATAAAGGCATAGCCTCTAACAAGATTTGAACTCACATGCTATACTTTTGTGAACTTGTCAAAAATTAATAAAAGCCATAAGAATACCTTTTAATAACAAATAATACATTAACCAAACCAAAAAGAAATTCTCTACTGTTGCTATGGTAACAAGAGTGTTCTCTTTATGCTGCTACCATGACTTGATGAGAAAACTTGAACAGCCAGAAGCAGGTTGTTAATATCAAACATCTGATCGATTCGAAGAGGAAAACGATCTATTCCCATTGCCAATAAATATAAGACAATTTGTAGAATGTTTTACTGATATTTGCCAAGTCAAGCCAAGTATGACACAAGGCCATACAAAAAATATGAAGCAGGAAGAATATGTTGCCCCCCAGGGTTCCAAGCAGAAGAACCATCTGTCTCTTAAAGATATTGACTAAGTTTAGCATTGCACAAGTCCAAGTAAGGAAAAACACTATAGATATGAAAATAAACAAATTACATTCTCTTCACAATTGGACAATTATGATTTCTACATCGCCAGAAGAGTCCACTACATAGAAATGGGAAAATATAGCAGTTTATTAAAATATTATTTTAACTATCTTACACATTTATAAATCTAATATTCATCCATGCACTGAATATTACTGACCACATCTGGTCTGGTACTTCTGCTATATATTTAGAGATTCTTGATAAAATACAAAGAAGAATCTGCAATATTACTAGACCTGATCTGGCATCTCGGCTTCAGTAAATTTCCCACCACCCTAACATAGCTTTCCTGTGCCTTTTCTATAAATATTTTCATGGTAGTTGTTCTGATGAGATTTCCTCTTTGGTGCAGAGACTTTATGAATTTAAGCACAGTACTAGATTGGCGGCAAGGTTTCGTCATTTACTGTTGATATGGCTAGATGTAACCATAGGTTCTATGCTAAGAATTTCTTCTCTCAGACTTCTCACTTATGGAACTTTCTTCCAGCTTTCCGGTTAACTTTGATTTTCAAAAATTTAAATTCAATGTCATTCATTACTTTTGTATTTTTTAATTTCTGTTCTTTTATTATTCTCTTTCTTCTTAATAATGTTTTCTTTTTCTCATATTCTCTCACTCACAATAACCCCCTGCATCTTGGAGTAAAATGATTAAAAAAATGTTAAAAATTAAATAAGACTTATCATTAAATTCTCTATTTAAATATTATAATTTAAATATCTGTCTATAGTTCCGAGATGAGGTATCATGTACACTATTTACATTGTTCAGACTATCATCCTCATCTGTGTTGCCATATTTATCATGTTTTGGCTGTTGTATGCTCCGGCCTTCTTCAGGGGGTTCGAATGTTGAACTGAACCCTTTATTTCACTCGCTGGACACATGGCACAATGGATAAACGTGTTAGTTAGATCCAGTGACAGGACCCAAAGAGTGTGAGTTTAATACCTGATTAAGGCGGTGGAGAACTTGGAGTGGAGAATTAACAGGAGATAACTGATATCCATTAAACATAACACGTGGAACTAGAACAGTCTACTCCAGCGAGCGAAATAAAGGGTTCAGTTCGACATTCCAACCACCTGAAGAAGGCCGGAGCGTACAACAGCTGAAACGTTATGATAAATATGGCAACAAAGATGAGGAGGATAGTCCGAACAATGTAAATAGTGTATAATTTAAATAACTTATTTTATTAAGATATAGAGACGGATATGCAATGTAATTGGCCCTGATTTGTTATCTCGTCTGCAGTTGCTCTCTCACAGACACAACGTTGCCTTGCTCTGTCTTTTTTACAAATACTTTCACGGTAATTGCTCCGAGGAGCTGCTTTCGCTTGTCCCTAGGCCTCATGAATTTAAACGTCCTACGAGGCTGGCATCCCGTTCCCACCCCTTCACCGTTGAAACTGCTAGATGTAGACATATCTTCTACTCCAATAGCTTCATGTCTCGCACATCTCGCCTGTGGAACTCCCTTCCCTATTCCTGTTTCCCTGACAAATACAATCTCCAACTATTTAAGTGTAACGTCAATCGACATCTCCAGTTACCTTGATCTATCCACTTCCCTTCTCCACATCCTTTCACCTTTCATTCCTATCGGCTCTCGCTCCGAATCTTCTGTAACCCCCTTGCCTTGATCAATCCACTATCTTTCTCCACATCCTCTCCTTTACCACTCCTATCTGCTCTTCCTCCAACCACCACTCCTATCTGCTCTTCTTCCAACCCCTTGTGTGATAGTGGCCTCCAGCCTTGCTTGGGGTGATACGCTTAAAAAAAAAAAATTAAATAAATTTTAATATTAAAAGGTTGACCATCTACAATCCAGTAATCTCGTCCAATCAGTAACCTCATACTAATTTCCACAATTTCTTCAGATTTCCCTTGATAGCCACATTGACCTGCAACCACTGTTTGGTGATGCTAACTTCTGCATCAGCTGTTTTTGAAAACTTTCAAACATTGGTGAGTTATTTATGTTGAAACTTCTAGAAAACCTTGACACATTTGGAAAGGATATAAGAATAACCCAGAACCTATACTGACAGCAAACTGCCTGCATATGAATAGAAAATGAAAGAGTGTAAGACAAGGATGTGTCTTCTCACCAGACTTATTCAACCTGTACAGTGAGGCAATTCTGAGAGAATTAGAAGTACTACCAGGATTTATTATTGGTGGCCACAATCTTAATCTAAGATATGCAGATGACACAGTGTTGATAGCAGACTTAGAAAGGAAACTACAAGAACTCCTACAAAAGAGATTGAAGGAAAGCAAGAAGAAAAGACTAAACATCAATTACAATAAGAATTCATAATTATTAGCAAAAGGAACAGTCCAACATGCAAATTACAAATTAGTCATACCAAAATCAAAGTCCAACAATTTAAATATCTGGGAATTGTTTTAACAAAGGACTGGAATTCGAAGATGCATTGGGATAGTGAAAAATGCCTTCCAAAAATTTAGCAAAGTATTAAGAAATAGGGAAATTTTGTTAGAAACAAAGAAAAGAGTACTGTTTTGCAATACTAGTCTTTCTATATGGTATTGAATGCTAGACAATCTCATAGATGAAGGAGAGACTTGAAGCAACAGAGATGTGGTTCTACAGAATGATGCTGAGAATACCATGGACTGAACATTTCAGCAACAACGCTGTTTTAGAGAAAATGGAAACAAAAAGGAAACTTATAGGACAATCAACATCCAGTCAGGATCAGATTATTCCACGGTAAATTTCATAAAATTAAATCCCATCATATGAGGACTTTCAACAGCAGCAACAACTAAAATGAATAACACAATCTCAATATTGATGTTCCACACTACTTCAAACAAAAGGTTAGGAAGGAAACCCGTATCAATACTGGAAAAAGCAATAACAGTTAATGGACGTGAGAAATTTTTCTTGAAAAATTGTTTTAAAAGATTTTACAAATTTCAGCTAAAAGTAATACTGGCTGTTTGGTCAAGTAAATAGCTAATATTACCATTACAGATGAGGAGAACAGCTATTACACTTTGATCCCAACCCAATAGCTAGAGAGTGGGGAAAAGTGTAATTAGAGTAGCCATTTGGCCAATGAACACTGAATGTTTCCATATAAGGAAACAGTTAATATTACCATTATGAGTTCCATTGATGCCAGAATAGTATTGGTTAATAAGTACTTTTAAAAGAAAATATTACTTTTTTAAAACTATCAATACACCAATGTAATGGCTTTATTTCCTATGATTTTTTCCTACTTACAAATTGTATTTTGAAGTTTTTATATGATTCCTCCATCCACAAGTCACTAAATTCCTTCTTTTCCCAAGAGATGAGAGGTGAACATAAGCCGCAGTTGAAATTTGAATTGGGCTGGCAGTTTCCTTAATTGCCCTTCCGACCACTAAGTACAATTGATGAATAAGTGATTATTTGTTAAATAAGACCATCATTCAGAAACTTTTTAGAAAAAAAAAAAATATTCCCAGGGAAGCAAAGTGGGGAACACATTTTCATAAAAATCAGGGAAAGTTTGAAAAGGACCCACATCTGCACTCACCCTTTCACTCTTTGCCAATCATACACTCTCTCTTTTTTTAATTTTTATTTTAAGGTCAGAGGTTACAGTTTGTGACAACACAGCCTTCAGGCTGCTAGAAACTAACATGTTCCATTGCTCTTGTTGACAATGTTGGTACATGACAAAGACGTTAATACATTACAACCAATAATGGTTACAAGGAAGAGGAACAGTAAGAGAAATGCTAGGGGAAAAAAAAGAAAAGGAAAAGACATGTTTGCAGGTTACAAGCAACTATTTTGTTTAATTTTTTTCTTCTTCCTCTTCCTCATCTCTTCTGGCTTCCTCCTGGCCTCATTCCGGATTTAAATGTCAATGCATGAAAATCTCTGGGGACTCATTATAGGGACATGTCATGCTTAACCACTTGTTCTATGGAAATGAAGCTGACACTGGAACACTTCCATTAATGATTATTTCTTTTTTTTTTCTTTTTTTTTTTTTATACCAAAGCAACCATTCTACTTTTAGAACTATCATTAACTTTCAAGAAAATTATACAGGATTTAGAATACACCAACTAAATCTCCGAAGGGGGCGTAAAAAAGGAGATACATTCAGGTTGATTCTTACTGAATCAAATATAAACTGGATCTTTGACTATCACTTGAACCTGAGTGAAACCAGAGCTTAGCAGCTGATCTCTCCTCTGACCTGCAAAACCCTAAATGACCAGAGCTTGCCAGCTGATCTCTCCTCTCCGTCCTGGGTACGACGTTAAACTGCATCCAACAGCAAGGCCTCTGATCGGGAGGTTTTGAGGAAGCGTGGAACCACCTCTTAATTGCTGGTGCTCCCAGGTCCACCCTGACCCGGGGTGGTAGCACCTGTTGGGGTCCCAGCTATGGGAAAATAGTGAACTTCCAGGTCTTTTCCAGCACATTGAAACAATGATGTTGCCAACTACACTTTTTTGAAACAATGATGTTGCCAGCTACACGTTTTTGAAACAATATGATGTTGCCAGCTACACGTTTTTGAAACAATGATGTTGCCAGCTACACGTCTTTGAAACAATATGATGTTGCCAGCTATACGTCTTTGAAACAATATGATGTTGCCAGCTATACGTCTTTGAAACAATATGATGTTGCCAGCTATACGTTTTTGAAACAATATGATGTTGCCAGCTATACGTTTTTGAAACAATGATGTTGCCAGCTATACGTTTTTGATATATTTAGTAAATACTGGATCTGGCATTAAATAACCCATAGTGGTTGATATGCCATAAACCCCCAAACAACCAACCCTGATCTCTCCTCTGAACTACCTCTAACAGCTCAGTTGGGAAAAAAGAGACTGGTTGGTCATATTCAATGCTTTGAAAAATCAAACTAGCAACATTCCATTATCACTAAGCAGATCCTGACTATTAACCTATCGTGATTAACTGGTACTTTCCCAGGGATGCCCTGTGCCTTGAGAACCTATTGAGGCTTAAACTCAACCCAGATCCCAAGTGGGATTCATACATATGGTTCATTACAAAAGTTACTGGGAAAATACCTATACTGTACTAGTAAGTATCTGACTCTTCCTGCTATGCTAGAGCATAGCAGGAAGAGTCAGATACTTTATACTTACTTTACTTACTTTATAAGAGCCAGATCAAGTTTAAAACAAAGTAATGCTGGCATATATGGGGAGGAGATACCCAATGTTTGATTTTCAATCTTGATAGTCTAAAAGCATCTCAGAGTCCTTGTGGGCGACAAATTATTTTTCATCCTACAAGCCCTTTCTCATAGATGAAATGTCGCAAACCTCCACTGCTCTATAGCTACTTCCATAGAAAAAGTTCAGGCAAACTACATTTCTGAGTTCTACCAGTTCTAACTATCACAACTAAGACCAACCATACCACACACATTTATAGTGAACCAACCTCATTCCCTTCATATTCTATTGGTGAGATTTAAGTTCCACTTAAGCAGCAGCTTCTCATGAACTGCTGCTTTATGGAACTGATTCCCAAGAGGATGCTTCCCTGACCACTACAATCTTAACATATTCAACTATCTCCTATGCATATCTGTATAAACTGTGCATCCTACTCTGTAATGTTCTACCTTGAGTGACCCTCAGGCCATGAACAGAGTGAACATCATTGTTAAAAAAAAATGAGCCCGCATATAGAAGTCTTATTTTCTATCCTTTCTGATTAACAAGCATTTTTATAGTAAGAGTTCTAGAAATGCATTCTGTAGTAAAGTCTGAAACAGTGTATTTTCAGAAAAATATTAATGATGCATTTATATTATACATATAATAGCCATATTCTGTCAGTAGCATTTGCAGTAATTCCTGACCATTGATGATCCATTTTTTTTGGATTTTCAGTACACAACATAAATTTAATGTAAGAATTGTTCAAACAAATTTTAAGAAGTGGTTAAATCAAAACATCTTTAAACACCACAAAAATGTAAATATCTGGAAGTGCTTTAACTGCGGACAGAAAGTGCAACACCGAAATCCAAAGGTGCATTGGGATATCAAAAGATGATTTCCTAAAGCTAAGTAAAGTATTAAGATACCAGAAAATTTCATTAGAAACAAAGAAAAGAGTGCTGAACTGCAATATCAGTCCTCCTTATTCAACCTGTGAGGAAAATATGAGAGAATTAGATGTCCTACCAGGATTTATTATTAGTTGCCACAATCTTAATCTAAGATATGCAGGTGACACAGTGTTGACAGCAGACATAGAAAGGAAACTACAAGAACTCCTACAGGAGGTAGTGAAGGAAAGCAAGAAGAAAGGACTAAACATCAATTGCAATAAGAAAGAATGCAGACATTCGCAAAAGGAACAGTTGAACATGCAAATTACAAATTGGTGATACCAAAATCAAACAATCAAAGTCCAACAATTTAAATATCTGGGAATTGTTTTAACAGAGAAAGTCCAACAATTTAAATATCTGGGAATTGTTTTAACAGAGAAAGTCCAGCAATTTAAATATCTGGGAATTGTTTTAACAGAGGATTGAAACTCGGAGATGCATTCGGATAGCAAAAGATGCCTTCCAAAAATTTAGCAAAATATTAAGAAATAGGAAAACGTTGTTAGAAACAAAGAAAAGAGTACTGAACTGTTTTGCAATACTAGTCCTCCTATATGGTATTGAATGCTAAACAATCTCCTCAGAGATAAAGAAGTGACTTGAAGCAACAGAAATGTAGTTCTACAGAAGGATGCTGAGAATATCATGGGCTGAACATGTCAGCAACAACAAAGTTTTAGAAAAAATGGAAACAAAAAGGATATTTAGAAACAGAAAGGGACTGTTGTATTTTCTTGTACACACGATGAGGAAAGGGAGCTTAGAAAATTTGATACTCACAGAACATACTGAAGGCGAGAAGGATAGGGAAAAACAGCCCATAGCATACCTAATGAGCTTCAGTAAATAGCAGGCAGAACAGGGATATAGGAGAGATAGCAAAAACAAAACTTTCTAAGAGTCACAAAGGGCAGGGAATTGTGGAGAGCCATGATTACCCACGTCCTGAAGGGACATGGCACATAAAAGAAGCGATGATAGTGATTTTCATTCATTTGCTGGTGTAATAGATAACAGCTTGGTATAAAAAATAAGATAACCAAGTTTGAATACCAGTTAAGTTCGATACATTCACTTATGCAAAAATCCCCTTGGGAAAGGTATGACTATCTCTTCTCTCTCCTGCTATGGGTTGAATAGCAGGACTGACTGGTTCCTAAAGCTTTGGTTGGCAATCAGTCTACCGCAAAAAGGAACAGCAGCCTGCTGTAGGAAAATCTTCTGCCTAGTCAGTCATGTCATGAAAGTGACATGATGGCCCAAATCTGTGTCATACATGGTACTTAAGTGACTGATTGAATACTCAACAATTATAAGTTATTAAAAACTTATGTGCTGCCCATCAAATAGCAATGTTTTAATGTTGAGGATAGATATTTGCAATTGTAAGTAATATTAAGCTTTGTCATTTTGGACATCCATACTTCAGCTGTCCCATGTAATGTAAATTGGCTGTTGTCATATATGGATAAGCAAAGTTGACTCAAAACACTTGACCATTGAACTGAGTTGAAAATTAACAGGTAGCTGTTTGTGTCTTCTACATGACAAAGCGATGGACATCATATATATATATATATATATATATATATATATATATATATATATATATATATATATAAAATACAAGAGGAAAAACTATACTTAGCCTACTCTTGTGATACACTATCTGAAAATAATTTACATGCACATTATTTATATATGGCTTGACGATTGCATCTAGCATGAAACAGACTGTTGCCTCTAAGTGTTGACTTCTATGTTCACTTTTATATTTACACACGCACTATCTCTGATATTGAGCACTTTATTCCATAAATATAGCACATTTTAAGACTATATTTCTTTATATATATATATTACACACACACACACACACTTGACAACATTAATTCCTATGCAATAGTATTATCATATACTGTATATACGTAATTATATATGTACATATATACACACATATTTTTATTTATGCATACTGTATATACACCATACCAATAGCTTCATGTCTCGCACATCTCGCCTGTGGAACTCCCTTCCTTATTCCTGTTTCCCTGACAAATATAATCTCCAATTATTTAAGTGTAACGTCAATCGACATCTCCAGTTGCCTTGATCTATCCACGTCCCTTCTCCACATCCTTTCCCCTTTCATTCCTATCTGCTCTCGCTCCAAATCTTCTGTAACCCCCTTGCCTTGATCGATCCACTATCTTTCTCCACATCCTCTCCTTTACCACTCCTATCTGCTCTTCTCCCAAACCTTCTGTAACCCCTTGCGTGCTAGTGGCTTCCAGCCTTGCTTGGGGTGAAAAGCTTAAAAAAAAAATGTATTAGCTCACTCATAAGCACTAGAAAAGAATTTGCTGTTAATAACTCATTCTTGTATTGCCCCCACTTAAAAAAATTAAAATTGCCACCCTCCTCCCTCTGGTGCGTACACCCCACTTTGGGAATCACAGGGTTAGACTATATACCAAACACATATTTAAAAAATAATTTAAATTTAAAATTTCAGTATCCTTTCTCCTTCATGCACATATGTAGTCACGTCAGTGTAAATATCACTTTAGTCTGAAGAAGTCTTAAAGAACAAAACATGTCACACAAAAATTTTTTCCACTTTGTCATAAATTTTCCAAAATTTGTTCTGATATATAAAAATTTACACATCTTTTTCCCAAAAATATGTAAATAAATAAAAAGTTCAAACACTTATCTTTTTATTAACATTATCAATATTCAGACTAATGTCCTCATTGTTGTTGCTATTATCACAACCTTTCAGCTGTTATGTCATTCGAAAATTTTTCAAGTGTTGGTCAAACTGGTAACTAGCCAAAATGTATTTTCTCTGACATTCCCACACTGTGTGAAACATCAACTAAACTTGGAGATATTATAAGATACTGTTGGAGTGCTCTGGATTAGGGATTAGTTTTAGCTACAGACCAAATCCCTTCAAACATTTTTTAATGGAGCATTGAATCTTTGTCATTAAAATCAGTATTCGTCTATATTGGGTTCGCTTTTACAAAGTTATAAATCGATCTCTTCCCCCCAGCTATTGGTTAAATAGCAAGGCAGATTGGCAGGCTTCCTTGTTTTGGTTGACAACCAGTCCAGAACAAGGTCAACTTTGAATAAATATCCAGTTGGGTCTGGGGCTAGCATTATCTCTTAAAAAAAACCCTTGTTACAGAAACCATAGCACTAACGCGTAATGTGGTGAAGCTGTGGCTCTATATTCCATAAAGGTGTATACAGGATTAACACACAAAGTATACTGACCTTATTCATAAATAAATTCCTTGTGTTCATCTTGTTTCCGCATGTTGAGAGTGCTCCTGTCTATTGAGAAAAACCCCTGGTGTTATATAGCTCTCCCAGACCCACGCTGACTATTGGCTAATACCTGCCCAGTATTGTTCACATGCAAATACAAGGTAACCAAAAAAGTTCTGTCCGTTCTTTGATTAGTCATTGAATGAAGTTGAGATATATACGAAATGCGTGTAGCAATTGTTTTCAAATTCGGACAGCTGTGAGAAGGATGGAAGTGTCTAGAGATCTCGTTCGGGGCTGTTAGCTTTACAACTTCAAAGTGGGCTTATCAGCAGCTGCATCAAGTTGCCGCATACGTCAAGCATTTGGGGATAGTGCTGTGGATGAACATACAGCAGGGCGTTGGTTTTGAAAATTCAAGTCGAGAGATTTGTTTCTCCATGATGAGCCTCGCAGTGGACGACCACAGGTCTTGAATGACGGAGTCCTGAAGGCGGCCATTGAAGAGGACAATAGTCTAACGTGTGGTGAACTTGCAAGACAGTTCAACGTTTCTAAAGAAACAGTTAGACTTCACCTGCACCGCCTAGGTAAGACGTACAAACTGAGCAAGTGGGTTCCGCAAAGGCTGTTGGAGGTTCACAAGGGACAACGAGTGGCAGCCTGCGTATCACTGCTTTCTCGCCACCGTACTGCATCCTTATTCAATCGAGTGCTTACCAGTGATGAAAAGTGGGTTCTGTACGAAACTCCCAAGCGTTCCAGATATTGGTTGTCTCCTCAGGATGCTGTCCCTCACACCTCAAGACCGCCTATGCACCCACGCAAGATTATGCTTTGTGTCTGGTGGACAGGTCGTCAAGTGGTTCATTATGAACTGCTACCAATGGGCCAAACGGTCACTGAAGACCTATACTCGCAGCAATTGAAACGTGTGCAACAGGCATTGCGCCAGAAGGAGCCAGCACTGGTGAATCGCAAAGGTGTGCTTTTCCTCCATGACAACGCCAGGCCGCATGTCGCGCGAGTGGTCAGGGATACCATACAGCAACTTGGGTGGGAGACTTTGTGCCATCCACCTTATTCACCTGACCTTGCGCCATCCAATTACCACCTCTTCCAGTCCCTGGATAATCATCTTCATGGGAAATTCTTCACCAATGAAGCAGACTTGCGCAAAGCCCTCACGGACTTCTTTGCATCAAAACCCCCCGAGTTCTACCGCAAGGGCATTGAACAGCTGGAGACACATTGGTAGAAGGTGCTGGATGCCAATGGCGATTACTTCGAAGACTAAATATAAGTTATACATACTGTGAAGCGTTTTCTTTTTTGCCTTTAAAAACGGACAGAACTTTTTTGGTTACCTTGTAGTTAGCATCAACTACTCTAAGTACGAGGTCTTCTCTCCACAACCCATTGTGGAAGGGGATGCAACTCCTGTTGCTAACAGCACCACATACAACCAACTCGAAGTCTTTTATCGAGCTGACCTGATTCTCTGTTACAGTGTATATGTAAATAATATTAGGGACCCCAGAGTTTCATTTTATTAAATTTTAAAACATATTGCAGTAATTGGTGCTGGTGTTCTTAACCATTTTAGCTAGGAATTAATAGAAGGGCAGGCTGGATTCTTTGGTTTGAGAAAGTAACCAATCCTTCTCCTAAAGGATAACTTTGTATTCAACACTGGTTGTACATCGAACAAGCAGTAAACCCTAAAACGTATTGATATAGAAACCACAGCAATAACACTGCATGTGGGCAGGCAGTGGCACATGAGAGAATGTCCCAAATATGTTTGCATGCTGAAAGAGACTAGAGAGATTTAAGAAATACAGATTTGCAAAGTTTTAACCAAGATAAACATAAACTAAGCCAAGATTATCCAAGGATTATCATCAAACAGGATTAATAGTAGTTGTAGTCTATCTTGGTTAGATTATGGTATAGTATCTGCATTTGAAGAATTGTATCCTAAAGAGTTTTTTTTTTAATCATTTCACCCCAAGCATGGCAATAATGCCACTAAGATGCAAGGCATTACAGGGGATGAAAGATAATGGGAAACCTTTAGTGGAGAGAAGTGAGAAGAAAGGACAATAAAATAAGAGATTTCAGGAAGACAGTAGATGGCAATTGGTGTTGCATTTAAATTTTTTAAAATTGTAAGTGACAGGAAAGGAAGAAATTAAAAGGGAATTCCACAGGTAAGAAATGCGAGAAAAGAAACTATTAGAATAGAACATATGGCAGCACCAATCTAGTTCAACAGTAAAGTGATGAGACCCGGTTGCCAATCTGGTAGTATGCTTAAAATTATGAAGTTGAGGCACCAAGGAGGAAAGCTTATCAGAACAATGGCCATGGAAATATTTGTAGAAAAGACATAGGGAAGCCATGTCATGTCTTTAAGAAAGTGACTGAAGTTGAGATGCCAGGTCAGGATCGATTATATTGCAGATCCTTTTCTGGATTTTGTCAAGAATTTTGAGATATATAATAGGAGCACCAGACCAGGTATTCTAGGTAACCAGCATATACACAAGTTCATATAATTGTCTCCAACAAATGCTTCTATGACAATATTTCTTAATTGTTTTCTGTTCTTTTACTTTCAGGTCATTCTGTAATGAATCATAAGTTCTATTCTGACAGTTTCTTCTTTTGTACTTTTCCCTTTCTTCTTGGTCCCGGTTGTCCTGTCAATTATGATCTTCAAAAGTTTAAAAAGCAACGTCAATTGTCATTTTCTGTGTCCTTGTATCCTGTTTTTTTATTGTCCTCTCCACTCAAGTTTTTTCTCAGATTCTTTCACTCTCAATGGCTTTTTCACCCTGTTTGGGGTGAAATGGTTTTTAAAAAATTCAGGTATCAAAAATGACCAATCAAAAACAACTGTCCATAATTACTTTTATTGTAAAAACTACATTTCTTCCTGTCCTCTGATTGGCCAATCCATATGATGATTAACCAATCAAACAATGCCTATTTCTTAATACTTTGCCCTAAAAAATTCAACTATCTCTTCTTGATGTTAAGCATAATTGTCCCTTTTATTGTCACTGTCTCTAGAACTTTATTTTTGCTCACATGTTTGATCTATGGTATTCTCAGCATCCTTCTGTAGAATCATGTTTTTGTTGGCTCAAGTCTCTCCATCTGGAAGGAGATGGTCTAGCATTCACTACCCTATAGGAGGACTGATATAATGTAACAGTTCAGTACTATTTCTTTGTTTATAATATTTTTCGATTTTTTAAAACTTTGCTTAGCTTTTGGAAGACATCTTTCACTATCCCAATTCACCTTCAGATTTCCATGTCACACTTTCTTAATGTTTAGTCCTTTCTTCTCACTTTCCTTCACTACCTTTTGTAGGAGTTCTTGTAGTTTCCTTTCTCTGTCTGCTGTCAACAATGTGTCATCTGCATATCTTATGTTGTTAAGATTGTGGCCACTAATAAGGAATCCTGGTAGGACTTCTAATTCTCTCATTACTTACAAAGTAAAGGTTATTATATATAAACTTTTCATAATAATCTCACAAGTAGATGAAAATCAGAATGGTTATTTGAATCGTTAAACAAGGGATTATATTGTGGATATATAAAGTGGATTTACTCAAAACAGTTATATCCCAGGTAATCTGAGGTTATCTTGATGTGATGTAATAATTTATGATTAAAAATTAATTAATAATTAATAAAATCCAAGCTATCAAAATGAAACTTTATCACAGGCCATTCATTATGGTATTTGAAATTAGACAATTTAGTTTTAAAAACAACTATATTTGGATGGAAGGGCATTTTAATGTGGTGTAATGGTTAACAAGCTTTTCTAACAAGATCAATTATGACTGAATAGAGAGTTCGATCCTCACTGGGTGCCCCATACATTTGGCCTTGTGCCACATCTAAGCTACATTTAGAAAATGGCCATAGCTACAGGAATAGGAGCAATTTCACATGGTATAATGGTTTTACAAGCTTGTCTCACTAGATCAATTATAACCGAGTAGTGAGTTTGATCCTCACTGGGTGTCCTCATGCTTTTGGTCTTGTGCCACATTTAAGCTATGCTTAGTAAATTGCTATATTTGGATGGAAGATAAAAATGTTAAATCTCTGTAAGAGTGATTTCTATTGTGTGTGTGTCTCTGTATATGTTTGTGTATGATTGTCTTTTTTGTGTATCTGCATGTGTGCACATGTTTGTGTATCTGGCTGTGCATGCATGTGTATCCACACATTTGTGCATCTCCATGTAGGTTTGTATATTAATTTTCTAAACAAACTTATGATTCCACACCAAAACAGATTATGGAAACTTGGAATATTTCCCCGATTTTATTGAAATAATTCCAGGAAATGAAGAAAATCCTTCCCTCAGTTATACAAAATCTAAATAAGATTAAAAATTAGTAAATTTAAAAAAAAATTAAAATTAAAAATGATTAAAATTTTTTTTAAATTATTAAAAATTAAGATAACATTTTTCTGTTGAATTTTCAAATGTTACCTAATGGCAATAACCTTTCTTAATAAACTCGTTTTGCTTTTTCTAAAAACAAAATAGAAATGCATTGAAAATATTCTGTAAATGATTTATAGTTAGATTAAGACAATACTGAGAAAGTGAAAGGACTTTTCTTTTTTTTTTTACTCAACTATGTTTATCACAGGAACCTGTTGTGTTCTGTTGTCGACTTTGACTTATGATGAAAGTCAAATTCTCCAATAATTTTCATTGTAGCTTCACAACATGCTGAAGCGAGAAAAAGGTCAGTTATTTCATCTTCTCCCATCTTCTCTGGTTGCTTTTCAATTTTTTAGCCCTAGCCTGGGCTGCAAAACATCAGATCCAAGTCTCAATAAATTCTGATTCATCCAAGTGACTTAAACATCCTATTGGTGACGTCATAGAACCAAATACAAACACAACACTAATTAAATTTAACAGTAATTATATTTAGATACCATTCAGAGACATTTCCCAGATTTTATTCTTTTTTTAAAAGTTGACTGACTACTGAGATGAAGAGGAATAGGTGATGCTGCAATAAAAGTTTCTAATGTAGCAAGGGGTCTGCCCATATCAAAGATATGAGCTTTAACATCAAGACTTTATTTTCTAGCCTTGTGCCATACTGAGATGAGTAAACACCTTTAAGATGGAGGAGATTGGGATGAACAATCTTGCTAGCATCAGTTGGCCTTTTGCCATACAAGGTTGAGTAAATACCTTCAAAAGGTAGGAAGATTAGTGCAATCAATGTTAGTCCTTTCATTTGGTCTTGTGCCATACTAGGTTGATTAAATACCTACCAGTTGGGAAACTGGTACAAGAAATGCTACTAACTGTTCATATCTTGCCTTGTACCATACTAGGTTAATCTGACTCAACATTGATACAGGCACATTTTTAAAAAATATTTCTAACTCATTTTAACCTTTAAAAGTGTTAAAAAGAGAAGCTCAGTTTTTATTTGGGCTAAGAAAAAACAATACAGAAGCTTGAATCCCATTCTTTAAAAAAAAAAAAAAATTAAATCCTGTGCTGATCTGTTGCAAAGAGAATCACAGAAGAAAGGAAAGAAGAGAAAAAAGAGAAATACGCAAAAACCAAATAGAGATTATTTGGGTCAATCAAAAAGAAAATCCTTTTCCCACCCATTCACCTTATTTACTTCATAATTCTACAGTTGTAAAAAATTTAGGCCAAACGAATTTGATTAAAAACAAACAAGAAAAAGAACATTGTTTTTGTTACAACTCTCTCTCTTGTCAGCAATGCATTTTGAGGCCAACAATGAAGAAGAGTCACGTGTGTTTGAAGTGCAGAGCAGTTCATCTGTAACGTTGTGGGGATCGTGTCTCTCATATAACAAATCTGTTGACATTAGGTTCTAGCTTATGCACACGTCCACAATGTGAGAGAAAGAGGCAAACACATAAATGCACAAACCTTTATATATTTTATATACACACAAAAAAATGCACAAGAATATGTATACATGCACACACAGAAAAATGCAAATATATATATATATATATAAAAATGTGCATATACACATACATACACGTACGTACATACATACATGCATGCATGCATACACACACATATATATATATATACATACATACACGCATACACATATATACACATATATACACACACACATATATATACATATATACACACACACACATATATATACATATATACACACACACACATATATATACATATATACACACACACACATATATATATACATATATACACACACACACATATATACATATATACACACACACATATATATACATATATACACACACATATATATACATATATACACACACACATATATATACATATACACACACACACATATATATACATATACATACACACACACATATATATACATATACATACACACACACATAGATATACACACACACACACATACATATACATACACACATATATACATATACATACACACATATATACATATATATATATATATATATATATATATACACACACACATATATGTGTATATACATACATACACACATATATGTGTATATACATACATACACACATATATGTGTATATACATACATACACACACACACACATTATATACATATATTTTATTTATTTTGAGGGGGTGGGGGATAAAAATCGCCTGAGGATACCATAAGGTTGAAACCAAGGTTGCGGATTCAACTGAACGCCTGATTTTTAAAGTAAAAAGCTCTGCATGTTATTTTTACATTTTTTTTATTTTTTCACATGTGTATTGAGCACTTTTTAATACTAATGTTTCTTGGTCTGATTCAATGATTATAATTTTTGAATAAATTATATATATATATATATATATATATATATATATATATATATATATATATATAATACAATAATACTCAGTTTCAGCCAATAAAATTCATCGGCCAGATATAATATTAGACACGCACATATTAAAAAGTAACTACATATGTTGGTTTCACAACCACATCATTATCAAAATGTCTTACACTTCATTTGTCAGATACAAGTTCTATTGCACAACATTTAAAAACACATTCCTGTCCACCTTCACAATACCAGGAAATACTTGTTGCAACACCAATATACTTCACCATGATAACAAAATCATCCAACCAACACTCAACAAAATTTATTATAAATGTACAATGTGTTAAAATGCATATAGCATTTACTGCCATTTTACATTTCTACCAATTTTTTGTCAGCTCCTTTACATTGAAATGTTTCTTTTGCAAAATATTGCATAGCTACAACAGATAAATTTAACATTTTAAGATAACTATAACAGAGCATGTTCATGTGTCTTTAAAAATCACCATCACAATAGAATGGAGATTTTATCACAGTTTCACTAAGTTTGTCTTTGTAATTTACCCCTGAAGATGATCTTGGAAAAGATCTAAAGTACTCGGGGTATCAAAAACTATGGCACCTTCCTTGATGAAATTTATCTCGACACCAAGAAACTGATTAGAGAACTGGAAAGGATCAGTATAAAAATAAGTAGACTCAGTATATCTATTCTTCAATGAAACATGTTTAAATGAAGATATGCTGCCTACATCTATATAATAAATGAAAATGTCAGTGTCACTTTGTCACACTTTTTCAATTAAAGGGACACAACTCTCTAACTTTCAATAGCTCATTTTCTTCTATGTAATAAATGCGAATGTCAGGGTGTCACTGTGTTACCCTTTTTCAACTTTACTCCTAGTAGTTCTTAATGTCATACTCTATCAAATGCCTATTTGTAATCTATAAAACATAGATATACAGTGGGCTATGATAAGTTTTTAGCCACCCTTGATTACAACAATTTTGGCTTGTGTAATAACATCTCTTCTTTTTTCAGACAATACTGTATTAGTATCAAGCTACTCTCATCTATGAACAATAGTTGCCTTATATTTTGCAATGAAAGTTTGCAGAATTAAGGAAATTGATGAATTTCAACAAGGGCAAATAATAGGATGGCATCAGTGTGCCAAGTCAAATAGAGAAATTGCTAAGTTTTTCATCAAATGGTTAATAATATTGTCAAGAAATTTAATGAAGAAGGCCATTGTCATGTGGAACAACATTCAAGAAGACCAAACATCATGTCTGAGCAAAAGAAAAGAGCACTGAAGTGGGAAATCATCAGAAATTGTCATCAGAGCATCAAAGATGGTGCCAGCAGCATGGAAATGTCACCATAAGCAGTAAGAAAGACTTTGAAAGAGGTAGGCTATCAAAGAAGAGTTACAAGAAAGAAGCCCTTGATTTCAGGGATTAACCAGAGCAGGTGTATGGACTTGGCGAGAGAATTCAAGTGCAAAGATTATTAAATTTGGCAGTTCGTAATTTGGTCAGATGAAAGTAAATTCTGCCAATATTTGAATTTGAGACGGGTTTATGTTTGGAGAAATCAGAATGAGACTTGGAACACTGAATGTCTGCAGGTGACCGTGAAACATGGAAGGATTGGAGTAATGGTGTGGGGCGCTGTCTTGTTTGGAGGGAAATCTGAGCTGATTCTTGTTGAGCAGTTGAATGGTCCAAAATACTTTCTGAAGCCAATCAGACAAGAATGCCTAACTTTTTCATCCGAGCAAAGGCCTGGAAGGAATCACAAGGAATGAAGTCACTGCCATGAGTAGCCCAAAGACCTGACATGAATCCAACAGAGCATGTTTGGGAGCACCTTGACAGAAGACTTTGAGAACGTGCAACCAAAATCACGTCACTGGCAACCCTTAAAGAAACATTGCTAAAGGAGTGGCAAAATATGGATCAGACGATTGTTGATAACTTGATCAAATCCATGAAAAATCAAATACAAGCACTGAAACTAGCAAATGGAGGACCTACACCATACTAGTTCCAAATACTGTTTATTTATGTTGAGTTGGGATTATGTAATTAAATTTTGAAATTGAATGTAGTTTACTTCTGGCTAAAAACTTTTCTTAGGCCTGCTGTAGGTCATTTGTATTGCTTGCTCTGATAGCATTTTTATAAAAAATACAACATTTTTTGTTCCAGTATTTTGAATAAAGTTATATGCATTATGTCAGCACCCACAAAGACACCAGTGGTGTATTTTTATGAAAATTAAACTGAGCTGCGTTGGAGAAAGAAAATCAGTGATACATATTGGACATGTTGATGTAGATCCTAGATTAAACATAGCATGGGTTTAGAGAATTTTGAAAAAGAACAAGGATCTCTAGAAAATGTTGAAACCATCTAACATTCAATTTAACAAAGTCAGGTGGCCTCAACATTTGGTTATCACGGTGTATTCGTGCCACTTTTTGATAATTTTGTATTTTGAATATGCTTTGACTTGTTATTTGAACTATTGTTCTCATTTTGATTATTATAGATGTTATTTTAGTCATAAAATTTTGGCCTATTACTCTCTGCCCATCCTCAGGTCACCATTATTTTGGTTTAGTTTGGTTTGTTGTATTTTATGGCATATCAACTTCAATGGCTTATTTAATGTCGACAACTTTTTTTTTTCTGGTAATATTTTGTTTTGTCAAAAATCTATTTCTGGTAATATTTTTTTCCTCAAAAATGTATAGCTGGTAATATTATTGTAAAACATGTTTTGTTTGTAATATTTTTTTTTTTTTTTTTTTTTAATTTATTTCTGTTAATAATTTTTTACAAAGTATTTCTGGTATTAAAACCTATTTTTTAAACTTTTATAATGCTTTTTACCTCAGTTTCAGGGTTAACTATTTGCCCATACCTGGGATCCTAACAGGTGCTACCACCCCAGGTCAGGGTGGACCTGGGAACACCAGCAATTAAGAGGTGTTTCCACGCTCCTCAATACCTTCTGATCAGAGGCCTTGCTGTTGGACATAGTTTATCATCTTACCCTGGACAAGGATGTAGTTTATCGTCATACCCAGGACGACACCATTATTTTGGCTATTACAGAATATCTTGTGTTGATATCAGGTATTCAGACAATATATTCTGGTTTAGTAGGAACAAAAAAGAATTAGCATTGCATTTAAAAGAATGATTAATCAAGGTGATTCTAAGATTAAAATTCATCAACAATTTATGCAGTTATTTCTCTTATCGTTTTTAAAATTCTCTACTGTGTTGTAAAACATCAAATTCTATGTTCTTCCATGATGGTAAATTTCAATTTTCCATTTTTGTTTCAAAATCATAAAAACATGTGAAAAACAGAGACTTGTGTGTAAACAATAAAATATACAAATATATAGCCTACTCATAGGCATCTTTACTTTTTTTTTTTTTGTGCTTCAGCAATTTTTGAGGTTGACCAGTTTGGGCAGGCTAATATCATGAATTAGGTTACGGCCCCATCTTATTTATAGAGTGACATGTTACAGCAATATAGCTCATAGCACTTGTGCATTAGTGGCTGACTTCATGTGTATTGTAAATTTATACAAAATAATGATTCTGTTGAATTCCAGCTCAGGAATTTTACATTTTACAGTCAGAATATTTTATTTTTTAGTAGCAAAATTCCCATTTCCCTTGATTTCCATATTTTCCATTTCCTACTGTATTTCCATGTTTTTTTTCTGCTTTCCGTATCACGGAGAACTTGCCTCTCTACTCTAGACCCTCAAAAGAAATCTTTCATCATGTTAAGTCTCAATAATTAGTATCTCATGAGAGGCAATTAAAGCGTACTCTAGGATCCACACCAATATATTGTTCAATATATATATATATATATCACAGATTTTCTTTCTCCAATGCAGTTCGTATGATCACCAAAGTTAAGCAACATCGAGAGTAATCAGTACCAAAATGGGTAACTTGTAGGTGATGGATAATGGTTCAGAATAGGAAATTAGAGTGCCGAGTTCCAATTCCAGTTGGATTTGTTAAATTCACTTACGTGCATATACCCTTGAAGAAGGCATGAATCCACCTATGGGTTAATTAGTATAACTAGTATCAGTAAATCATTATTATCTCAAAAAAATTTCTTACAATCTAATATATTTTTTGGTTTTAAATAACCTACAAAAGGTTGATAATCTGTAAAAAAACAAAATGAACCAATGCAATGTCAGCTCAGTTTCCATGTCTTTAGACTTAATTTTCAATGCAGCCCCCTTTTTATTCATGCAACTGAGATTTCAATTTTGTTCCACATTCTCCATGTCATGAAGTGACATGACAAAAATAATAATGTCTACACTGAAAAATATTTATTTTGTATAACTTATATATATATATATATATATAATAAAAGCTGATCACTTCGAGGATACCCATCTACTAGGCTGGCTAGCCAATCCCTATTGCAGACTCTCACTCAGGCACATTTGTATTTGTTCAACACCCACAGAGCCAACCTGTGGTTTATACCGCAACTATGCTGAGCAGACTTACAGTTTCTAGGAGAGAGTGTGTTATCTAGCATGATCAGTAATCTAAATAACATCAGCACGCTCAAAACCTCAGTCACAATGACTTGTGACTTCATGCTAGCACAGCCATCGACAGCCCCCAAGTGTTCCATCCACCTAATATCACTCACAAGGCTTGGATCAACATGTGGTATGGTTTTCAGCCATTTTCCAAAGGTGTCGTATGCTGGGATTGTCCCCCACTCCAGACTGATAACATCAGGAAATCTCTTTCCTGACAAATCAACCATGGTGAGATTCGAACACAGGTCTCATGGCCAGAAAGCAAACCTAACCACACACACACACACACAAGGATGTAGTGAAAAGTTCTCAATCAAGAAGCTCTCTCCCTTTCCTCACTCTTCTGATGTAGCAGCAGAGGCAGAGATGCAGTAGATTTGCCATCTCTTTCTGCCTCCTCTAAGATGGCAAAAAAAAAAAAAAATGACAGTTTACAGCCTCTGCTGCTGTGAAAATATATATATATATATATATATATATATATATATGAATAAAAAGAAAAGAGGAAAAACGATTCTTAGCCAATGCATTTCATCCTCTGAGGGACTTTAAGGCAGATGTAGGAATTATTTTGTTACATGTGTTTATATACAAGAGCAAGGATGACATTGGTTTATTAAAGCTTTTAAATTTGACCCTGTTCATGAATATTCACCAGGTGTTCGAAAGGTCAGTCAAAACAGGTGGAGAACACAAAGTGCCGTAATTCAAAGTCTAGTATGACAAAAGTGAGTGAGCAATATTAAAAGATTTTTATTTTTTTAATATATGAATATTGTTTAGATTGCAATCAGATTGTTTTAGTTTCGGATTGATGTGTGTGCTGTACATCTTCAAAAACCTGAGGTAATGGAGTTAATGGTTTTCATTTGATTTTTTAACATTTTTCTTGTTTATGTATTTAAGTGGTAATTCTTTCAGGAAAGTTGAGATTGGAAAGAAATGGGGGAGGGGGGCACAGATTTATATTTTGATAAGATTCAATAGCGGCACTCTTAAGCGGTAGAGTAGTTGCTATCCAAGGCTATAGAACCTGGTCTGTCCTGCTATTTACCCAGCGGGGGGGGGGGGGAGATTTGTACCTTTCCCAACGGTATTAGCATGAAAGCGAATGTAATGGATTCAACTGGAATTACTAGTCTTATTCTCTCTTATTATTGTTGTTTATCTATCCCAACAATCTTGGTCAATACACTCTTCATTATTTCTATTATTTTATTACTAGTTTTATTCCGTCTTACTAATGTTGCTTTCGATCCTGACACTCTGGGTCAATACACTCTTCGTTATTAATATTATTTTATTACTAATTTTATTATGTTGCATTGTTGCTTTTTATCACAATAATTTGGGTTTATATCTTTTCATTTGCAATAAAAACTAGTGTAAAATCAGAAAGAAACGAAATCAATCGCCATCAAACCAAGACTTAGTCGAGTTGATCTTTCATAGATATTTCCTTCAATCACAAAGCTGAGCTCAAATATG
>OZ038518.1:52566079-52731079 GCA_964036315.1 Acanthosepion esculentum
CACATTTGAGAAGTATTTATAATCAAAATTTTGTGAGCATGACAACCAAGATATTCATTAAATATTAAAGAGCCACATGTGGCTTCAAAATTGCAGTTTAACCTCCTGAGAAAAACAAATTAGACAATGAAGTGAGTCAGTGTGTCACACACCTGTGTTCCTATATCAGACTAACCTAAATAAACTTAGTAAATGAACACCTATCATTGCCTGATGGTTAACGGAGTCTAATACACACAGAGTGCTCTACTACTATAGCCTTGTGGCATACTAAGCTGAGTAAATAATTAGTTTTGACAACTTGTAATGGATAATAAAATATGTAGTTTGATCTTCATTAGGGGCCCTAAACCTATGGCATGCCAGACTAACCTGGTTAAATGCCGATAAGAATGATCACATTTGTTTTCCAAAACAAAGAATTCACAGAGCAAGGTCTTTGAATTAAAGTTTTAACACGTCTCCATGCATTAATATTATATAGAGAAGTTATTAAAATATAGCAAGCACAATGACTTTATAGACATTTTGCATAATATGAAATAGCAACTCATTCTTTAGTAGCTCTTTAGTCACAGAGTTAGAATAACATATTCTGACCCTATGACCCAATCCCACTTACAATTAACTATCAGCTGAAAAGGATGGAGACTTAGCTTTATGAAGTAGGAGAGGTAATTTCAAACAGTTATTTATATATATATATATATAAGATAAATTCCTTGAACAATATCTCTTTTAATATGTGATATCATTTCAGACATCTTGGTTGGAAAAAAATATATCCGGTTTCACATTGAAAAAAGTAGGATTTAAGTTGAATTGGTGGAATTTTTTTTTTTTTTTTTTAATCATTTAAAAAAAATAAATAATTTCACCCCAAGCAAGGCAATAAAACCACTAAGACACAAGGTGTCCCTGAGTGTTAAAGAATAAGATAAAAATATACTATTAAGCAGAGAGGACAATAAAAGGTTTAGTTTGGTTTCCGGCATATCAACCTTAATGGGTTATTTAATGCCAACAAAATTTTCATGGTTGGTAAATCTGTTTCTGGTAATAATTTTCCTTCACTTTTTTTTTTTTTTTTTAAATATATTGCTGGTAATTTTATTTTTTTCAAAAATGTATTGCTGGTAATTTTATTTTTTTCAAAAATGTATTGCTGGTAATTTTATTTTTTTCAAAAATGTATTGCTGGTAATTTTATTTTTTTCAAAAATGTATTTTTAAACTTTCATAGTGTTTTGACCCCAGTTTGGGGGGTTAACTATTTGCCCATAGCTGAGACCCTAACAGATGCTACCACCCTGGGTCACCAGCAATTAAGAGGTGGTTCCACGCTTCTCAAAACCTCCTGATCAGAGGTCTTGCTGTTTGATGTAGTTTATCATCATACCCAGGACAGGGACAATAAAAGAACAAAGATTAAGAAGACAGATAACAATTGACATTACAGTTAAATTTGTAAAGATCAAAGTTGACTGGAAAGTAAGAATCCAGAAGAGAGTTCCACAAACTAATTGATCAATCAATCAATACTTGTAAGTCACTTTCAGTTGAACTAAACTTAGTATGTAGTAATAACTTGACAAAGCACTGTTCATCTTAAGTTAAGATTGTTTAGATACAGTGAAGATTCTTTTTTTTTTTTAAATCAATTCCTCCAAAGCAAGACAACAGAGCAACTAAATTACTGAATGTATGAGTGTTATATAGGAATAAAATGTCGCTGCTGACACTGGAGTTTGAACACAGATCACCAGAGAGCAAACACAGTTGATCCCATTTTGAATAAGTATATCAAGTGATGGTAAAGGAAACGTATATATGGAAATTAGTGTGGCGTCTAAGTGATCACTATTCGGATCACTATTTGGTGGTTACTATTTGAGCGAGTATTATTGAGCAAGTACTATTAGTGCGAGTGTTATTTGAAAGCGTCTGACACCAGTACTGTTCAACAGTGTACTATAGTTGTATCTGATTACAAAGTCTCTTCTACAACGAGCATTACGAAAGTGACAACAAGTATTTGTTGACATTACAAAAGTGGCAACAAGTGTTCGTTGACATCACAAAAATAAGATAAAAAAATTAGGGAGAGAGAACACTAAAAGAACAAGAATTAAGAAGACAGAAGATAACAATTGACAATGAATTTATATTTTGGGAGGTCAAAGTTGATTGGAAAGCAAGAAGTCTGAAGAGAGTTCCACAAATGAGAAATGCGACAGAAAATACTGTTAGCATAGCACTTATGGTTTGGTATTCACTTTTCCTTTTCTTAGAATAGTTGCCAACCAAGATTAGATAGCCCAGTCTACTATACTATTTAACCCATAGCTGGGAGTATATTTTTATAATTATACCCTTTTATTATTAATTAGCCAAATACCTATTCTACAAACAGAGAAATGTTAAATTGTTATAGAAGTCCACTTCGCTATCAAAAATGTCTGTATAAACTAAATTTTCAGCAAGACATCCACTTTCTAAAGTTCTTTTTGTCATTATAAAAGTCCTCTTGAATTCGATACTCTGGACACAGCTATATAGAGCTGACGACGAGAGAGAGATACATCTGGATAATTTTTTCAATGTTTATATTAATAATGACAATGAATTCAGCAACCATACTATTTTTTTCATTTGTTTAAACAATTTGGTAGTTTTAAGAAAATCCTTTTTTTTTCTTTTTTAAGCATATCACCCCAAGCAAGGCGGGAGTTCCACTAGCATGCAAGGGGTTACAGAGAGTGAGAGCAAGAGTAAAGAGGGAGGGGTTACAGAGAGTGAGAGCAAGAGTAAAGAGGGAGGGGTTACAGAGAGTGAGAGCAAGAGTAAAGAGGGAGGGGTTACAGAGAGTGAGAGCAAGAGTAAAGAGGGAGGGGTTACAGAGAGTGAGAGCAAGAGTAAAGAGGGAGGGGTTACAGAGAGTGAGAGCAAGAGTAAAGAGGGAGGGGTTACAGAGAGTGAGAGCAAGAGTAAAGGGGGAGGGGTTACAGAGAGTGAGAGCAAGAGTAAAGGGGGAGGGGTTACAGAGAGTGAGAGTAAGAGTAAAGAGTGGTGTTTTTGGAAAAGGATAAAGAGAAGGATGGGGATCAAGATCAAAGCATAAAAGATGTTGATTGACATTACAATTGAATATTTGAAGATTATAGTTATCAGGGAAGCAAGTAAGAGGAAGGGAGTTCCACTGTCGGGAAGTGCAAGAGAAGAAGCTGTTGGAGTAGAAGAGGCAGTTATATTTAACTGTTTCAACAGTAAAAGAGTGGGACTGAGATGCCAACCTAGTAGCATACTTAAATTCATGCAGTTTGAGTACCAGTGAAAATAGCTTGTCAGAGCAGTTGCCATGAAATTAAACAGATTATTTTCACTTATTTAGATAATGCTATATTTTTTCAGCTCTGTTTGACTAATTTGTAGTAATGTGAAATATCAGACAACAGGCAATGCTTATTATGAACGTTGTGGGTTTTCTAACTTATGACTGAATTTTGACAATGCAGATATAAATTCTTTCTATACAAACAATGAATTAAAAAAAATGTCATTACCTGAAACCTTACATATATGGCAAGGTTTTAACCTTGAATTAAAAATAAATAACACTGATGAAATATTTATTAAAATATGCTTTTAAAAATCGTTATGCAAATTAAATGTTACTGCTTATGTGTGAATACCATGAGTAAAAGGCTGGTAAACAGTGTCCTGAGTATGATAATAAACTACATCCGGCAGCAAGGCCTCTGATTGGAACGTTTCCAGCTCTTAATTGCTGTTGTTCCCAGGTTCATTCTGACTTGAAGTGGTAGCACCTGTTAGATTCCCAGCTGTGGGTAAATAGTTAACTCCCAAACTGGGGTGAAATCACTATGAAAGTGTAACAATAGATTTTCAGTGTAAAAATACCAGAAATACATTAGACTTGACAAAAACCCTCTTTACAAAAACATGTCAATGAAACCTGATCTACAAACTGATTTCTTACAAAGAATACATATTCTATTCATACGAATCTATCCTAAAAATGTTGTCGGCATTAAATAACCCATTGAGGTTGATATGCCATAAAACAAAATAAACCAAACCAATCTAAACAAAAGAATACATATTCTGTTCATATGAACCTATCCTAAAATTCTTGCCAGCATTAAATAAGCCATCGAGGTTGATATGCCGTATAACAAAATCAACCAAACCAGACGCTCTAAAAACCTTCTTTACAAAAATACGTCAATGAAACCTGATCCCTTACAAAGAATACATATTCTATTCATACGAACCTATCCTAAAAATCTTGTTGGCATTAAATAACCCATTTAGGTTGATATACCATAAAACAAAAAAAAAAATGAAGCTGGTAAACATTCATTATGTGTTAACAATGTAGGTTGGGATTAATGTGTTGTATCTGTTCTCTTCATTAATCAATGGAGAAAGTGCTTAGCATAGTCTTGGGGAATTCTAACCTGTGGCAGCACCTTCCTTATTGCATTGAGGGAGGTGGAGGTCAGAGTAATATTGACACCAGCATGAAAGTGGTTTCAGGGATGGTGCAATTTTTGTCCTTGGTCCTTATGTACATGTATGGTCACCCTACATAAAAATCATTGTGTCACATCTTACCTTAGTTGGGGGTCAGGTAAAAATTAGGTTGGTGCAAAAATAATGTCGTTTTCTCACATGAAGTTGAACGTCAAAAAACAACATTATTTTTGCACCAACCTAATAAATACAATGTGTGTTATTTTGTCCTACTGATGTAAGGTAGGGACACACAGACAAAATTTAATTTACACAAATTTATGCTATTCTATTGTGTCTGATTTATAAATTAAACTTTATAACAGACTTATATGGTGTGATGAGTAAAGTGTCACCATTTTATATTTTTAATTTCACACATGTGCATTGTTCGTTTTTGATTTTGTTGACTGCACAGTAGTGTTATCTTTCTAACATCTATAATAATTGTTTTAATTTTAATACCTTTTTTTAATTAATGCATTTCGAAATTAAAATTGTTTTTTAAAACAAATATACCTCAAGCAAGGTGTCTCCAACTACATCTGTGCTAAAGATATATAAAAGATAAATGTCAAAAAAACAAAAAAATAGAGCACAAATTTTGACCGTTTTTTATTTATAGCAACAAAAAAAAAAGAGAAAAGGCATTTTTTTAAAGTTCAGTTCATTCTGATTTGAAATACATACATACATACATACATATATATATATATATATATATATATATATATATATATATATATAAATGAAGAGAGAAACAATAATCGTTTTTGGTTGTAGTGTGGATTTAAAAAAAATATATTATGCTTTATTTGCCATAATTTTGCTACACACGTTTCATCAGGCCTTCATACCTACATACCTTCATCAGGCAAAGAGCGGATATTTCCACATATTATTAAAAGGAATTAATTTTTCTCATGCTTTTCAATGTTAAATATTCTCGATATTAGACATTCTCTTTGTGTGTGTTAGTGACTCAAATGTCTTCTTTGAACTGGCAGTGAAAAGTTCTACGTGAAGGGTAATAAAACAATTAAGACTGATCCAAGAAAGGGTGAGGAAGATATCTATATTCTTATCTTTTAATGATGCCTGTGTGTTCTTAGATCTATTGCCATTTTTTTGTATTTTTGTCAGCATGCGTACGCATACATATATACCCTCTCCATACATGCATTCAGTCTTATTATAAGGAATTAGTATACACATATGTACACATACACACTTACATAAAAACACACCCTGCGTGTGTCTTACTCTCTCTCTCTCTCTCTCTCATATATATATATATATATATATATATATATACATACACACACACAGGGTGCAATGGGTAAATTGTTGTCATTTTATATTTTCAATTTTGCGCATGCTCACTTTGTTTTTGATTTTGTTGACTGCACAGTATAGTAGGGTCAGTTGGGTACCATCCATGAGGAAAAGAGCACCATGATGCAATTCACATCTGACAGAAATTTGGAAAATGGCATGCTGTACTGCTTGGCATTCATGCTGGGAGCTCCAATATAAACATTTCAGAGTGTTTGTGTCATAATCTGAGGATAGTGCAGAGGATTTGGAAAGAGTTGGATGAGTCTAATGGTGATTATGAAGGTGTTTGGAGTGATCACTAGTAATGGCAATGTTATTCATCTTTCTAAAGTCCCTCACATTCAACATGGAGTCCTATATCAAGTGCTTTGAAGAGGTATTGCTGCCTTGCATCAAGAGGCTGGCTGCTGGAAGACCCTATGTCTGGCAAGAGGACTCTACACCATCCCACACAAGCATGAGAACTCAGTCATGGCTGTCAGACAATTTCTGTAACCACATCACTACTTGTATCTAGCCACCTAACTTCCAAGACTGCAACCCCCTTGATTATTATGTGTGGGGTACAGTTGAGTGACACACCAACAAAACTTCTTGTAATACCAAAAATGAAATGAAGGCAAGGATTATGGCAGCATTCACCAACTTAAACAAGGAGACTGTCCAGAAGAGTTGCAAGAGATTCTGAAGTCATCTAGAGGCCGTGGTTGAAGCCAATGACAATTTTATTGAATAAATTTACTCTTTAGTATTTCAAGATATATTTACCAAAATATCTGTTAAAATGAGATGGCAATGTTATTTTCATTTTTGTGTAATTTAGATGACAATTTAGCCATCAAACCCTGTGTGTATATATATATATATATATATATGAAAAAAAATTGTACCTACACAGTTCAGAATTGTCTACAGCTTTAGGTAACCATTGGGGATTTTCAAACATTTTTTTTTATCTCACCTCAAACAAGGCAATAATGCCACTAGGATGCAAGGGGTTACAGGGAGTGAAAGAGAAGAAGAATTTAGTGAGGAGAAGTGGGTAAAAGGACAATCAATGAACAGGATCTAGGAAGGCAGAAGATGGTGATGATTAACATTGCATTTAAATTTTTGAAGATTGTAGATGGCAGGGACGCAAGAAATCAGAAAGGAGTTCCACAGGCAAGAAGTGTGAGAAAACTATTAGAATAGAACTGATGGTTGCATCTAGCTTATTCAACAGTAAAGCAGTGAGATCTAGTTGCCAATCTAGTATCAAACTTAAATTCATGCAATCGAAGCACTAAGGTGGAAAGTTTATCAGAACAATTGCTGTGAAAATATTTGTAGAAAAGATGGAGGGAATCCACATGATGGGAAAGTGACTGAAGTTGAGATGCCAGGTCAGAATCGATTACATTGCAGATCCTTCTTTGAAGTTTGTCAAGTAGGAGCACCAGAGCAGATACGGCAGAAGTATTCAATGCATGGAAGAATGGTAGATATATAAATGTGCAAGAAGGATTGTGCCAAGAAGAATTGTCTTGAACAATGCTTTGAACCAACTTTCCTAGTAGCAGATCCAACAACTGATTCAATATAATCACTCCACTTCATGTCAATGGAAAACATGAGTGCAAGAAGGGGCGAAGAGTTTATCTCTTGGAGGTTAGCAGCTTCTGTGGTGATTAAATGAATGCAGTTTTGTTTTGGAGGCATTAGAATTTACAAATTAACCACTGATTAGAGGTCTTTTTTGAGAACACTTGCCAGTTTTACTTTGTCTGGTCTGTCAGACTTGCCAGTTTTACTTTGTCTGGTCTGTCAGACTTTCTACTAAGACAGGAGTAAACAGTTGTGTCATCTGCATAGATGCATATTTGGGAACTCCTATAGATAAGCAAAATCTTAGATGGTTTTATTTTTGTAAAGTTTTTTTTTTTAATTTACCCACTTGATAATATTTTATTTGCACTAGATCAAAATCTATAAACTCTAATGGTATATGTTTCACTGTCAATTTTAATTATTGCTGATAATAATTTTTTCTTCAAAAATTATTGTTGGTAATAATTTTTTTATTACAAAGTATTTCTGGTATTAAAACCTATTTTTACACAAGTTTGGGTGTTAACTATTTGCCTATAGCTGGGACCCTAACAGGTGCTACCACCCCGGGTCCGGGTGGAGCTGGGAACACCAGCAATTAAGAGGTGGTTCCATGCTCCTCAAAACCTCCTGATCTTGCTGTTGGACGTAGTTTATCGTCATACCCAGGACGGAGTTATAAGTGTACCCTGTGCCATTACAAGTAGGACTTAAACAAATACTGGATGTCCCTAAAGTCTGGGCGGATTGGAAATCTCATTTAACTCTATTTGTTTTACCTCTGCAGATTAAACATGGTTTTGTCAAAATAAAGAAAGAATTGATGACTTTTTCTGGGGTATGCTAAAGGAGAAAGTGTAGTCAATGAAAATCACAGATGCAACACACTTGATTGAATGTATGTAGAGTCAATGTGCTAAGATTTTTTGCTCTGTGTCCAGACTTTAGGGACACTCTGTATGTTAAAACTTTATTACTCTAAAGATTACATTAATATTGAAAATACCAAATTCTGGTGATGAAGCTGGGAATGAAGCCGTCATCAATGCATTTTAGTACTCACTATATTTGAAACACAGCATATGTGTACGTAACATTTTAGATTCTAGGTTTTCTTATCAATACCCAGAAGAGAAATACATTGTAAAATTAAAAATATTTTTACTATATTGATTGATTCATTTTTTTATGGCTTATCAACCCTTTGAAGTTTATTTGAAGCCAGATTTTTTTTTTTAGATTGTAAGAAGTTTTTTTTTTTTATGGAGGTAATGATTTAGTGATAAACATCTTACTAATTAACCTATCGCTGGGGGAGAAGAGGTGAATTGATAAATTTACATGATCCTGATCAAGACAAAAATCGAGTACAGTTATAACTTTTTTTTGTCTCCATAGATTAAACATGGTTTTTGTTGAAAGAAAGAAAGAATTGACTTCTTTTTTTCTGGGGTATGCTAAAGGAGAAGGTGTACTCAATAAAAATCACAGAAATTGGAAAAGTATAATAAAAATTTGTTTAGATGAATACTTGCTTCCCATATCTCACAGAGACACACATATACAGGATATCCCTAAAGTCTGGACACATAAGAAATATTAACTAAATTTTTTTTACCTCCACAGATTAAACATGGTTTTGTTTAAAGAAAGACTTTATGGAGAATCTCTATATTAAAACTCCATTACTCTAAAGATTACATTAATATTGAAAATACCAAATTCTGGTGAAGAAGCTGGGAATGAAGCTGTCATCAATGCATTTTAGTACTCACTATATTTGAAGCACAGCATATGTGTACGTAACATTTTACATTTTAGGTTTTCTTATCAATACCCAGAAGAGTAAAATTCAAAATATTTTTTACTATAATGATCAATTCATTTTTTTATGGGTTATCAACCTTTGCAGGTTATTTAAAGCCAGATTTTTTTAGATTGTAAAAAGTTTTTTTTTTATGGAGATAATGATTTAGTGATAAGCATCTTACTAATTAACCCATAGCTGGGGGAGAAGAGGTGGATTGATACTTTTCCCAAGGTTATTTGTGCGTAGGTGAATATAACAAACCTAATTGGAATTCAGCTTCCTGATTAACAATTCTGAGACATTATCCCTTACACCATTGATATATTCAAGCTTACAGTCTGGTATTCCTAAGTGGTCACCCATCTAGGTACTGACCAGGGTCAATGTTGCTCAATGAGTGGGTTGAAATGTCACTAAAGTGGAGTTAGGAAGCTTTCAAATTCTGGCCAAGTCAGTTGTGTTCACTTTTGCAATAATGCCCTTGGGAGAGGCAGGATTCTGCCCACCCTCCAACTATGGCTTAAGTTATAGAATAGACTGGGTTCTCTAACCTTGGAAGGCAACCAGGTTAAGAGATTGATTTGTTATTTTTTATGGATTATCAACCCTTTTTGGGTTATTTAAAACCAAAACACATTTTCTAAGAATGATTCTTTTTTGCAGGTGAATATTGCACTAACAATTTTTGGGTGATGACAATGCTTTTTCCATCTACAAGTTCTACTGTCTAACCCATAGCTGGGGGAGAAGAAATATTTTCATATCTTTCCTAAGAGTTGTTGCACATAAGTAAATATAATGGAATTCAAATTCAGCTCTCCAATTTCACATTCCGAGCCACTATCCAGCCTAAAAGAAGGAAATCTTTGAATTCCAAACTATGAAGAAAGCAACAGAAAACCATTCTATTATCTTTTGCAAAAATGCATGGCAGTACACTGATAATAATGAAAAGAAGAAACATGATCACCCTTGTCCTGAAGGGACATAACACTAAAAAAAAATGGAAATGCATCAAAAATAATCTTACATTAAAAAAAAAAAAAAAATCAAGATAGAAACTCTCAGAAATTAAGTTTTATTGTGATAAGGAGTTATTATTTGCATTTGGACTATTTTCTTATTATTGTTACTCCTTGGTATGATGATAAACTACATCCAGCAGCAAGGCCTCTGATCAAAAGATTGAAGGTTTTGAGGAGTATGGTACCACGTTTTAATTGCTGTTGTTCCCTGGTCTACCCTGACCCATGGTTGTAGCACCTGTTAGGGTCCTAGATAGAAATGAATAGTGACCCCCTCCCCACAAAAATACAATGAAAGTATAAAAATACATTTTTATAGTAAAATAATAATTATAATAAATTTTTATATAAAAAAATTACCAACAATACAGATTATCTGTAGTTGAAGGCATACATAATACAAAATATATTTAGTTGAAGCCATGAAATTATGTTCAAAATATTTAGATTTCGGCATTAAATAATGCATAGAGGTTGATATGCTGCTAAACAAAATCAACCAACCAACCAGATCATCATTATTATTATTATTGTTGTTGATATTATTATTATTATTAATAATAATGTTTGGGCCATTGTGACCTCCAGCTTTCATCAAGTTATCCTTCAGGAAATTTTGAAATGAACACTTTATTTAATCTACAAGGTGAGATTGTTCTCTTTCTGCTGATCATGTCTAGGATATCTCATCTAGTTCTTATTTAGTTATTGCTCACTCCATTTCCACTGAATCCAAGTACGCACTATTCAGCCTAGGGATTGAACTCACAATTACTATGTCACCAAATCCTTAACCAACACTTTAATTCACTAGGCTATTGTTCTGTGCTGCTGTTGAAGAGGGGGGGGGGCAATAAGAATATCATGTTTAAATTCCAGCTTCAGGATAGCTTTGAGAATTTAAGTATTGATTCTTGAATTTGGTGGCATAGTAACCGCAAGTTCAATCTCTGGTCCAAGTAGTAGAGTACTCAGTGGAAACAGGGCTAATAATAACTGAGCAGTACTAAATGTGAACAAGATGAGATATTTCAAAATATGGGAAACAGAATAAGAACAATCTACATCTGCAGATTAAATAAAGGATTCGTCTCAACCTGAATGCACAGACTTCTGATGAAGGCCGAAACATTGTGATAGTGACAACAAAATTGAAGACAATAGTCCAAGTGTAAATAACAATACTCAATATTTAAGTATGTAATAACTAATTTAGAATCTAGTATCACTTCATACTTTTTTACAGAAATAGCACGAACCTGTTCTCACATATGAGCCATTGCCAGAGATGTAGTTAGAAGGGACCAACCACACTATCATTCCCAAAAGTCATGACACTTCCCAGATAATAAAGGAAAAGGAATCTGTGGATAGCCATGATCAACTATGTTCTGAAGAGACCACTGTACTATCTTTCCCAAAATGTCATGGCAATTTACAGATAATAAAGAAAAAGGAATCTGTGGAAAGCCATGATCGTCTATATCCTGAAGGGAACATTCTACTCTCTTTCCCAAGGTCATGGCAATTTGCAGATAAAAGAAAAAGGATCTGTGGAGAGCCATGATCACCTATGTTCTGTAGGGATCATTCTACTATATTTCCCAAGCAAAAGGTATCTGTGGAGCTCTATGATTGCCAACTATATATATATATATATACACACACACACAAAGACAACTTGAAACGTCTCAACTTTGATCTGAAAACCTTGGAAGCCCAAGCATCAAACCGAAAGGAGTGGTGTAAGACATGTTTCATTAAGTTAAAGGGTTTCGAAGACAGTAGACTGAAGCACCATGATCAGCTTCGTCAAGCTCTGAATTAGAGACACCATGAAAATCCCACTTTAACAAATTTCATCTGTCAGTGTGGCTTTGTCACCAGCAGCAAGGCTGGGCTAGTAACGCACTTAAGAAAGCACAAATGAAATATGTCTTTCCTTTACCTGATTTTCTCCATAATAGCTCCTGGTAGCATGCATAAGTGTAAAACGAAAGGCACCATCCAATGCTGACCCTCATTTATCATTCACGATAGGAGAGTCCACTATATATATTTTAAATAAAAACAGACCACTTTAAGGTTCCATATAATAAATTATTTCACCACAGCCCTTTTAAAGGACAGCGGATCATCAGATTTTACTTCCAAAGGTCTTTGGAAGTAAAATCTGATGATCCGCGGTCCTTTAAAAGGGCTGTGGTGAAATAATTTATTATATGGAACCTTAAAGTGGTCTGTTTTTATTTAAATTATTAGCTCTGATTTACATTGAGCTCTCTGGATTTTATCCTCCTTGGGTCTACCCATACGGATTACCTAGTTTTTCGTAAACTAAATATATATATATATAATTAATCCTTTCACCCAAAGCAAGGCAATAAAGCCATTAAGAGGCAAGGGGGTTACTGATTTTAAGTGAATATGAGAATAAAAAGAAGTGGCAATAATATTCAATGCATGGACAAAAGATAGACTTATAAATGTATAAGATAGATTTTGATAAGAAAAATTGTCTAGCATAACAAACTTTCATAGTAGTACAACTAGCAATTGATACAATATAATCTTTCCACTTCATGTCAGTGGAAAACATTAACTCAAGAAGACATAATGAGTTATACCCCTGGAGGTTATATATATATATATATAAAAATGGTAAATGTATTTTTCTTTAATTACTAAAAATAAAACCTGACCCAATATGTTTTACCATGGCACTAAAATCTCAAATAATTGGTCAAATTTTCATAAACATTTTTACATCACACATACATTATTTTATTAAAAAATAAAAAGAAATTTTGCTCATGCAAAGGTCAACTTGGAAAGATAATCATGGAAGCCATTTTGTCATTTTTCTGCAGTATCTTGCTTGTATTTTAAAACCCACATAAAATGTTGCTGGTATGTCTAGTCAGAGATAAAATCAATTCTATTTGTTTATTTTGTAGAATAGCATTAGACAAGAATATCATTTATGTCTCTGCTTACATATTCAATAAATCGTAATAAAATTCTTTGAACTTCATACCAGACAGTTATTTGGCAAACAAAAGAACTGATTATTGGATGTCCAACAAGTCACTCATCAATTGACTTTCTTATAACACTCTGCTATGTCTAGGGGCTATTCTGTGCTTGCACAAAAAAGGAAGATACAGCAAAGGAAACAGAAACTGAAGAAATCAAAGAGAAAAGGAAAATGAGAAACACAAAATGGTCAAGAAAAGAGAAATATAAAAAGAAAATGAAAGAAATGGAGAAAAAAAGAGAGGGACAAGAGGAGGACAAAGATAGAAATGTAGAGAAAAAAGAGATACAGAAATGGAAAGAGAAAGAGATAAATGGAGAGAAAAAAGTGAGACAAACAGGAAAAAAAAGAGAGACAAACAGAAAAGAGACAAACAAAAAAAGAGAGAGAGAATAAAGAGAGATAGAAAAGAGAGAGAGAGAAAAAAAAGAGATAGAAAAGAGAGAGAGAGAAAAAAAAGAGATAGAAAAGAGAGAGAGAGAAAAAAAGAGATAGAAAAGAGAGAGAGAGAAAAAAAAGAGATAGAAAAGAGAGAGAGAGAAAAAAAAGAGATAGAAAAGAGAGAGAGAGAAAAAAAAGAGATAGAAAAGAGAGAGAGAGAAAAAAAGAGATAGAAAAGAGAGAGAGAGAAAAAAAAGAGAGAGAAAAAAAGAGATAGAAAAGAGAGAGAGAGAAACGGAGAAAAAAAGAAGAACGAGACAAACAGAGGGAAAAAGAAAAGAAAGAGACAAACAGAGGGGGGAAAAAAGAAAGAGGGAAAAAAAGAAAGAGTCAAAGGGAAAAAACGAGAGATAGAGAAAAATAAGAGAGATACAGAGAAAAATGATAAAAAGGACAGGAGGTAGAGAGAGAAACAAAAAGAGAGATAGAACTTTGATAGAGATAGAAAGAAAACAGAGAGGGTGAAGATATAGTGTAAAAAGATCAAAGAGAAAAACAATAGGGAGCAAAAGGGAAGAATAACAGAAAACAAGAAAAAGATAAAAGAAAAGCAAAAAATAAGAAAAATGTTTAGAAGAATGAAAGAAGAAATTAGGAATGATTTCATAGATTTTCCAAATCCAACAGAAGAAATACTTTCAGTCAGATTCTATATATACAACATATTGTTCACTATTAATTCCTTTGGACAGTCTTGTCTTGGTTGTTTTTGAAACCACATTTAAGATAATATATTCTCTGATTCTTTTCAAGTATCCTAAATCATTGACCCAAGTTTAGACTAAGTTTTCAAGCAGAAATCTTTTATCAAAAAAAATAGAGCACAAAGTATAACAACTAATGATGTCTTTACTTCAACAAGCTGATTACAATGTTGTGACATTTGATAGATCAACAACCAAACGAACATTGAAAAAGTTGCAACAGGAAAAGAACATGAAATGAAACTAAGAAAATCTCACTAAATTACAGCACACAAATATTACTTTTTCAGAGAGAGAAACGAATGGAGAGGGGGGAAAAAGAGAGAGAGAAACGAATGGAGAGGGGGGAAAAAGAGAGAGAGAAACGAATGGAGAGGGGGGAAAAAGAGAGAGAGAAACGAATGGAGAGGGGGGAAAAAGAGAGAGAGAAACGAATGGAGAGGGGAAAAAAAAGAGAGAAAGGAATGGAGAGGAAAAAAAAGAGAGACAAAGGGAGAGAAAAAAATTAAGGTAAAAAGGGAGAGAAACGAATGGAGAGGAAAAGGGAGAGAAACGAATGGAGAGGAAAAGGGAGAGGAAAAGGGAGAGAAACGAATGGAGAGGAAAAGGGAGAGAAACGAATGGAGAGGAAAAGGGAGAGAAACGAATGGAGAGGAAAAGGGAGAGAAACGAATGGAGAGGAAAAGGGAGAGAAACGAATGGAGAGGAAAAGGGAGAGAAACGAATGGAGAGGAAAAGGGAGAGAAACGAATGGAGAGGAAAAATGTGAGAGAAGAATGGAGAGAAGATAGAAAAAAATTAAGGTAAAAAGAGTGATAGAGAGAAGATAGATATAGAAAGAGAAAAGAGAGTGGAAAATGGTAAGTCAAGTGAACAAAAGAGAAAAACAATAGGGAGCAAAAGAGAGACAGACAGAAAAGAAAATGAGAAAAATATAAAATAAAAAGAGAAATGAAGAAATAAAATGTAACATTTAATAGACAAACAACGAAATTGACATTAAAAAAGTTATAAAAGAAAAAAAAAAACAGAAAATGAAACTGTAGGAAAAGAAGTCTACCCTCATAGATTAAATAAAGTGTTCAGTTCAAAATTCTTTTAAAGTAACCTGGATTAAAAAGCACCTGATGAAGCCCAGAGAGCACAGCGGCTGTAATATTGTAATAACAACAATAAAGATGAAGATAATAGTCTACATAAAAATACTGTAAATAGTGTAACATGGGAGTTTTTCCATTTAGTAATTTTGTAACCCATGAATATTAATATATATTAAACATGACTTAATTTCTAACAGATTTAATAGAAACAGTTTTAATAATTAAAACCCAAACAAGATGAAGCCACAAAGAGTCAAGTGATTACTGAGTGTGAAAGAATATGTGAGAAAAAAAAAAACAATATAAAGGAGAAAGGCTAATAAATAACTTTTTTTAAGCATATCACCCCATGCAAGGTGGGAGTGCCACTAGCACACAAGGGGTTACAGAGAGTGAGAGCAAAAGTAAAAAGGTGTGTTTGAGGAAAGGATATAGAGAAGGACAGGGATTAGGATCAAGGTAACAGAAAATGTCAATTGACATTACATTTGAATATTTGAAAATTATAGCAATTAGGGAAGGAAGTAAGAGGAAGGGAGTTCTACTGATAGGAAGTGTGAGACAAGAAGCTATTGGAGTAGAAGAGACAACTACATTTGACAGTGAAAGGGTGGGACCAAGATGCCAACCTAGTAGCACACTTAAATTCATGCAGTTTGGCAACCAGTGAAAGTAGCTTGTAAAAAAGACAGAGGGAAGCCACAGTATGTCTGTAAAAGAGTGACTGTAGATGAGATGCCAGATCAGGACCTATCACATAGCACATCCATCTTTGGAATTTGCTGAGGACCTTGAGATGAACAGTGGGGGCATCAGACCATGTATGGCAGCAATATTCCACACAAGGATGAATGGTTGATTTGTAGATTTGAAGGATGGACTCAGGTGAGAAAAAACTTAAAAAGGAATTAAAGAAATAGATGATGACAATTGACATTAAAAGCAACATGCTGGAAGAGAGTTTCATAAATGAGAAGTGTGAGATAAGGAACTTTTATTTATATATATATATATATATATATATATATAGTAAAGATAATAAATCTGTTGGTGTATAATCCAAGTTGATCCTAATAATATAAAATATTAAAACTGATCCACAAAAAAAGCTCAATGTATTTATTATAACAGAACAAATAATTAATACACAATAAAATCTAAAATCATCTCATATGATATATATAAGAAGTGAGTTTGATCCTCACTGGGCACCGTATACTTTTGGGCCTTGTGACACATCTAAGCTATGGTTAGAAATTCACTATATTTGGGCCTCCTCAATGTGGTGTAATTGTTAGCAAGCTTGTTTTGCTAGAACAATTACAACTAAGTAGCAAGCTTGATCCTCACAGGGTGTCCCATACTTTCAGCCTTGTACCACATCTAAGCTATGCTTATAAAATCACCAGAGTACTAAGATACATCAAATGGACTAAGCAGATTATTTGAGAAAAAAAAGAAGAAAAAACACAAAAAAGGGAAGAAAAAAAAACACAAAAGAAAAAACAACAAAAAAGAAAAAAAAAAAGAAAAAAGAAAAAACAACAAAAAAGAAAAAAGGAAAAAGCAACAAAAAAGAAAAAAAAGAAAAAACAAACACAAAAAAGAAAAGAAAAACAATAAAGAAAAAAAAAACAAAACAAAACTCAGGATCAGCCAAAATAATATCTCTTCAGATTTTAAAGATGACAATTTTATTGTCTTTTTTTCTTCTAATTAAAATTCTCTTGGTAGCACATTGCAAGATTATTTTTAAAACTTAATGAATCTGAAACACATTTTGTAAAATTTACAATTTTATACTGAATAAATAAAAATGCCTCAGAGTAACTAAGTGAATTCTTTTTGTACCGTTCTTGTCCTTACTGAGATTTCAGCGAAAAAGCTTTGGTTTGCGTCAATGAAAGAATGGTGAATGGCTCAGGGGAGACTGAATATACCAATTATTCTAATTCACTGAATTAGAAATTAGAAGACTGCATATAAATCCAGTCTGCTAGTTTTTCTTTTGAACAAATTTCAGCAATCTTTAAGCTACTACTAAAACTACTACAGAATGTAAAGAAATACTATAGAATTTCATATTTCACTAAAATAGTTAAAAAAAAAAAAAACTCAGTGAAAATCTGAATAAATACATAAACATTATACTCAAACATGATAGCCACGCCTGTTTATAGAGGGATGGCTGGTAGGACTTAACCCTTTAGTGATCGGATATGCTTATGTCAGTTAAGTGCCATACACGATACATGCTTAGACGATCATGTCTCCTTCGATTCATGAGGGACAAGGCAGAAGATTTTACCGCAGGTTACCATTTCTTTCTGTGTTGCTAATCAAGATTATAGGAACCAGTCTGCCCTGCTAATTAAGCCCATAGCTGAGGGGAGAAAAGATGGATTCATACTTTTCCCCAAGGGTATTTGCACTAAAGTGAATGTAACAAACCCGACTGGAATTCAAACTCAGCTTTCTGCATTGCCCCACCCCCTACACATCACCCTAAAAAATCAGTATAAATTGATAAGAATGTAATGATGTGGTTGCAGAAATTGTCTGACAGTCATGACTGGGTTCTCCTGCTTGTGTGGCATAGTGCAGAGTCCCGTTGCAAAAAATAGGGTCTTCCAGCAGCCACCCTCTTGACCCAGGGCAGCACTACCACCTCAAGGCACTTGATGTAGGCCTCCATGTTGAGTCTGAGGCCCTCACTAACAAATCTGGGGGTTCTTATCAGAATGCTCAGAGTTAGTTTCCTGAGCTGTTAATCACCCTTAGACTCATCTAACTCTTTCCGAATCCTCTGCAATGTCCTCAGGTTGACACGCAAACACTCTGAAATGTTCGTATTGGAGCTTCCTGTGCGAATACCAAGCAGTACAGCATGCCATTTCCCAAATTTCTGTCGAAGTGAATTGCACCGTGGTGCTCTTTTCTCACAGACAGTGCCCAACTGACCCTACTATACTGTGCCGTCAACAAAATCAAAAACAAACAATGCACAAAATTAAAAATATAAAATGGCGAAAATTTACCCCCCCTCCCTCTCTCTATCTGTGTGTGCATTTGTATTTTTTTCAAATCTGAATGAACTAGAAAAAAATTGTTTTTCTCTTTTTTGCTATAAATGAAAACTGGTCACAATATGTGCTCTCTCTTATTTTTTTTGACATGTATCTTTTATATATCTTTTGCACAGATGTAGTTGGAGACACCTCACTTGATGCATATTAGTTTTTTAAAAAATAATTCTAATTTCTAAATGCATTAATTAAAAAAAAAGGTATTAAAATTAAAACAATTATTATAGATGTTAGAAAGATGAAACTTTGCAACATGTTAATTTGATATAACTTTTGAATGATGTGTAAAGTTTAACTTATGTAAATTATAAGCTGATGAAATTCTACTTCAAATTAGACTCTTGGTTGGTATTGTATTTCATAATATCAGGTTTTATTTTGTTTGAAGTTGTTCAACTTACATAATATGTTTTAATATGTCTTATTATTTAAATGTATAAAGTTTGTTTTATCAAATTTTAATTTATACACATTTTCAGAATTATTTATAATCCACATGGAAAGCAATTCGAGACTATGCTTTAGAAATTTTTACTTTAGTATTTCCATGATTTCCTTATAAAAGGAGGAAGCCAATTGATCTAATTTTCAAAAAAAAAAAAAAGAACTGAATTTAAAAAAAAAATTCTTTACATTGGTCTAGAAACTTAATTTACTTCATACACTTCACTAATCAGGAAGCAATATTTATTTAGAAGCAATTCTTTACATTTATAAACCAAACGATTGAATATTTAAACATGAAGCAGTGACCTCCCTTGAATTGAAATATATTCAACAATGAGGGAAAATTTTGTCTACAAAGGAATTTCTCTAGATTAGGGTCAAATGCTATTTTAAAGTAATTTCCTGTTAATTTGTACCACTCAGATAAGGTTATGGTAACATCTTGTCTGGGGCAGAGATGATCTTATCTTCAAGAAAATATTTCAGGTAACTAGGATGTATTAATGAAATTAATTAGTGGATGAAATATTTACACACACACACGTACTGCTATAAACTTATCTTTGAGTGGACATCCCAGATTTTTAGGGTAATTTAATGTGTACCAGCTGAAGCATTCAACAGTAGACGTATTACACAGCTTAAAAAAAAAAACAGATACATTTACTAAAACATGTACATAAATTTAAATATGACATTTAGTAATAAGAAATGATTTGGGGTTATAAATAAAATCCATTTATTCTCTCTCTCTCTCTATATATATATATAATATTATATATTTATTTATTATCCATTTATTCATTAATGAATAAAAATGGATTCTATTTATAATCCAAGATCATTTCTTATTACTATATAAATGTCATATATATATATATATATATATATATATGTAAATAAATATATATATGAGAGAGACATACACACACATATTAGAGAGACACACACACACACGAATGAGAGACACAAACACACACAAATATATATATATATATATATATATATATATATATATATATATATATATTTATAGAGAGAGAGAGAGAGAGAGACAAACATGCATAATTATAAAAAAAATGATGCAATGCAGTTCTATTGCAAAACATTTAGATAATAGTGAAACGAAAAGCTGCTGAGAAGTTTTCAAAAGGACAACATCCGTAGTACACACTTATTAATGATGTAAGCAGAGTTTCAAATTTGACATTTGCAAATAAAACAAAATACAATATCTCTTTAAGAAGTCATGGTTTGATTTCACACTGTATTTATATTATGAACCGGACCTCACTTCTAAAATGATAAAAATTCAATATTTTTAGCTTCTGACAAATGTTGTGGCTTGAGGAAGGTCTAACGAATGTTGATATAACAAAATTTATTCCTCCCAAAATTCTTCCCGTTTTTTTGATGAGATCAGATCAGTTAATTTTACAAGTGACATTTTTCTTACTAGCCTGTGAGAAAATTTGTGCACAGATTTTTGGAAATGATTGTGGTCCCTGTTTTTAAAGTCTCCATAAAATAAAAATAAATTGACAGGAATTTGGATGTTTAAATTATTACTTTAGAACAAAATTTCAGTCAGATCAAGGATTTTAAAGTTGATTTTAATAGGGAAAGGAGAATGGAAATATTTACATCCCAAATTAATTTTGGTTTTAAAGTTCTGAGGAGTTAAATCCTGACAAGTTTTCATTTATAGCAACAAAAAAAAAAAAAATTAAAAAATGTTCATTCTAATTTGAAATATACATACATACATACATACATACATACATGTATACACATACAGTACATACAGTTCAAAAATTTGAGGCCCCCCCTGGTAATTTTTCTGTCCTCCTGATTACTCTTCTTTTGTTCTTGCTACTTAGTAAAGTTTCTATTTTCTAATTCTTCCACACCCAGTAATCCCTTGTGTCTTAGTAGCTTTACTGCCTTGCTTAGGGTGAAATCGATTAAAAAAAATAGATAAAAAAATTAAAGTTTAAGTACTGATAAAAACTTTATATAAGGCATTTTCTTCTAAATAATTAATGTTTTCTACACGGAAAAATGAAAATAAAGATTAAGTAAATGTTGGTAGTATATTGGTATAAGTAAATGTTGGTAGTATGTCGGTATAAGTAAATGTTGGTAGTATGTCGGTATAAGTAAATGTTGGTAGTATGTCGGTATAAGTAAATGCTGGTAGTATGTCGGTATAAGTAAATGCTGGTAGTTTGTCAGCCTGTTTACAAATGCTTTTTTGTCATCTAACATTCTTTCTATCTAGGCAATTCTTGTGTGTCAATTACAACAATAAGCTGGCTAGAGGTCAAAATGGTGTCTGCAGTTTTTTGAAGCAGACTAGAGGTCAAAATGGTGTCTGCTGTTTAGTGAATAGAGCAAGCCAACTGCCACACAGGTTTAACAGAGTTTTCATTCTTTGTAAGTGCATTACAATCTGAATACATGCTAAGTTTAGGAGGTTGAAAGAAAAAAAATTTCTGTATACAACTTTGGATAGAAAAATTCACACTTCGTTTACAGTAATTAAAATAATATTTTTAGGTTATTGTGTTTGAAGTTTTTAGTGTGTATTTTCGTTAAAGCAAGCAGTTACACAATTACAATGCAATAAGAAAAAATATTTAACATCACATATTTCCTGACAAAAATAATTTCAAAGCATGCCATTCAATTTGACCCAAATATTTACACTATATACATTGTTCAGACTCATTTTTATTGCCACATTCACAATGTTTCAACCACTGTACACTCCAACCTTCTTCAAGTGATATTAGTTGGAATTTGGAACCAAACACTTTATTGTCCATGAGGGTAGAGTAGAGTATTCTAATTCCACGTGTCATGCCTTTGAATATCTCAGTTTCAATTAATTCCCCTTGGTAACTAAACTCAAGTGACTTACAAGGTCTATGAAGAAAGTTCTTTGCTCATTCCTGTTTTGTAACAAAAAACTCAAAGATATAGTGGGCAAAAGATGAAAATAATGTTCTACAATATCCAGAGATCAAACTTTTAGGTAGATCATCCAGCAATCAGAATTTGTGGGTAAAGAAAGTTTATGAAAGTTTATGTAAACTGGGCCATGCTAACCAAAGTTTCTGGCTGTTTTACCTGATTTAAGAATTTTACTTCTATTTAAAAAAAGTTACTGACTCAAAATTGTCAACTTGAAAGCAAAATCTTAAAAACTTGTGATTTGCTCATAATTATTAATATTTTCAATACAATTTTTTATTTAAACAGTTCAACCTATTCAATCTGACACCTTTGTAATCAGGCCACTGCTGGTCTGTCAAGGATTCACCAGGCAAATGAATGTACACACACTGGAAGAAATACCATGGGCTTATGGTAGAACCCATTACAAAGAAGAGGTGAGACAGGTCAATCCAACATCAACAACAAAACATTAGTTTCTATTAGGTGGTGGTTGTGAGTTCAATTCCTGTGATGGGAAATACATAAGTATATAGAACAATAAACCACAGAAAATTCCAGATGACAGAAATCACCCCCCCCCCAATACCCTATGTAAATACAGTCTTTCCAGCTCATTTCACATATATATTGCTGATGTTGCTTTCTCTAATCTCTTCAGTAACTCCACCTTTTCAAGCTTAGATAAAGATTTATGCTTATGCTTCTTACCTCTGGCAGCATCATCTGCACCTCCTTCTCACTTGGGTGGCTTCCTGGATGGGTAAATAGGTGGCTATATATATAAGAAATGAGCAAGACTGTATCCCAGAAACACTGCTGCTGTTGGTTGCTACAGAAAGTTGTAAACAACATGTAGTGCTATCTCGTAGCTGCTCAACAAAATAATCGCAGCTGATCCAAAAAAGTGCCGACCACTGATGGCTGGATTAAAGAGGTCGGACTGTATCATATATATGGATCCACTTGTTTAGAGACAACATTTTTATATTTGTATTTCCATTCTTCAAGTGGGAACATCTGTAATAGCGCTTATACAAAACATTACAAAATCATTTCTCTTAAATTAGAGTTCTCCACCAATACCTCATCATATTACTAAGCTTTTCCATTTCAATGTAGGAATGCCTGATCTGTACAAACAGTATTTGCTTTTAACAGAAAAGAGGAAATGTATGAAAAAGTTCCTTACTTAAGCAACCCTAGCTGGTATAGTAAGGTAGAGTTCCCATCCTATTTTGATAGTAAATATATTGATCATACATTTGCTCTCACAGTATAGAAATACACGTATTAATATATGTGCATAAAAAACTGGAAAATCTTGCCAAAGATCAAGGATGGAAGACACTCAACTTCCAAACCTTACTGTTTATTGAGTTGGTCTCCACTCAGTGCAACAGAGGGGTGCTGTGAAAGAGATACAAGGATTTTTAAAAAATGACTCTTGTCTCCTATGGTACTAACTGCTACAAATGGATGGGTGACTTGAGGCGATGGAATTATAGTGACCTTGTCTTGTTGATTATTACTACTGTGTAATGGGTTTGATCCATACTGAATGTTCCATACTTGTGAACTTGTGCCAAACTAAGCTTAATAAATGATGGCTACCACAAATGGATAATGGAGGTTACTGATAGGCCTTGGTACCACAAGAATTCCCAGGGGGATTGTTGTAAGCGAGTCAATCTGCAGACTCAAAGCACAGGAAAGAAAGTAACACCATAAACGTGGCACTCCTTTTTATTTTCATCATTTCATCCCAAGCAAGGTGATAAAGCCACTAAGACCTACAAGAAACTGAGAATGTTACTGAGGAGAAAGAACAATAAAAGAACAGAATTCAAAAAGACCATGATTAGCATTGCATTTAAATTTACGAAGATTTTAGTTAGTAAAGCAAGAAGCCAGAAGAGAGTTCCACAGGCAAGAAATGTGAGGGAAACTATCAGATTGAAACTTATGGTTTCATCTAGTAATTTTGACTGTAAAATGATGAGACCTAGTTGCCAATCTAGTGCCACACTTAAATTCATGAAGTTAAGGTACCAAAGAGGAAAGCTTCTCAGAACATTTGCCATGAAAATATTTATAGAAAAGGCACAGAGAAGATATGTGATTGTGGTGGGAAAATGATTAAAGTCAAGATCCTTCCAGTCTCTCATGGGTCTTGCCAATAACTGGTGATCCAGGAAGATTTTCTCTTTGATTCTTACTCATGAGGCAAATCTGTAATGTGATGCATATGCTGTCAAGAGTTTTTAAAAGCTATATAAACAATATGAAACAAATAAAAGACTGACCTATTATAAAAACTGATTGTTATCCTTTACTGAATACCAAGAATTCAAGGCTTACAGCCACATCATGTTGAAACACCAGTTCCTATAAGATCACCAAGGTTAAGCAACATCAAGCCTGATCAGTGCCTAGATGGGTGACCACTTGGGAATACCAGGTGCTGTAAGCTTGAATGTACATGAAATGGATAATGGCTTGGAATTTGTAATTGGAGAGTCGAGTTCCAATTCCATTTAGTTTTGTTATATTCACTTAGGCACAAATAGCCTTGGGAAAGGTATGAATCCACCTCTTATCTGCCTCCAGCTATGGGTTAATTAGTAAAACTTTTATCACTAAAAATATTATCTAAAAAAAATAAAAATAAAATAAAATTGTGTACAAAATATTTAGATTTAAACATTAAAGAGGTTGATATGCTGCTGAACCAATCAATGAACCAGAATTCAATTTGTATGACTGTAAATACATCCTAGCTGCTGATAAAACTTTTTATTCATTTTAAGTCTTTATATTTTCTAAAACCATTTCACCATAGCATATACTGAGGAACTTATTTGTTCCAATAAGTAATTACAAATGTGTCAGTGGATATGTTTAACTCAAGTCTAAATATACCGTGACTTAAACACTATTATTCATTCAACTTATGTTATGTTATTCGAATGTTCACATTTGCCCTCTTTGAGTTTTTAACAAATAGTTTGAATTATGATTGAATGTGCTTAACATTTAGCACTCTGCACCATTTATAAATATTACTTCCCCTTTTACTCTATATGGAATCCCCTTAAAATATAGTCTTTTATATATTGGTTCTATATATTTGAAATTGCAATAGCCTGGCTCTCAATTTCAGTCAAGATTGTTTTAGGTGTTGCCATAGAAGGATATGACTACACAACCAAGAAATTCAAATTTAATTTGCATTGGCAGGACTAACATTCTGCTTGGTGAAAATAGTCACCTACAGAGTGCTAAAGTTAAATATAAAAAGAATGGTCGCTTTTAATCACTTCCCAAAATTTCTGATAATACTACATAAATAACAAGTCATGTTAAATTTATAAAGATTTTGATACTTGTTCTTGATTTATTCATCAGAAACTGAATAAAATAATTAAAATATATTTTCTTTTTGTCGTAATGATTTACAGGGAAATTAATGTCTTGCTCTGTGTGAGGTACTGGCTAGTAAGCTCATTGAACAGACTATTACTGATGTGTAGTGAATTTGTTTCTCACTGTGTGCTCCACATTTATGGCCTTGTCTAAGCTAAATGTGATAAATACTTATAAATAAGTTAATCTATTTTTATTCACCTTACTTTTAGCTAAGAATAACATTTTAAATTTTAACAGTTATACAAGTCTTTTCTTCTTCTAATTAGAAGACATTTAATCAGAATCATTTAGCACTTCTACATTATCTTTAAATAAATCTTCCACTTTTACTGTATATGGAATCCCCTGAAAATATAGTCTTTTCTATATTAGTTCTATATATTTGAAATTGCAGTAGCCTGGCTCTCAATTTCAGTCAAGATTGTTTTAGGTGTTGCTATAGAAGGATATGACTACACAACCAAGAAATTCAAATTCAATTTGCATCGGCAGGACTAATATTCTGCTTGGTGAAAATAGTCACCTACAGAGTGTTAAAGGTTGAGGGAATTTTGTAAAGACCAGAATAAATGTTAATAGAAAGATACTCACCATATTCACCTGGTATTGTAAGTAAAAACTTCCCACCCAATTATAACAATTTTTGTCTGGTCACTAAATAAACATACTGTCTGACATTATTCTAATATTATATTGTTTCCTTTCTCTTAACTAATTCTGAACACTTTTCAACAACTGCTACTTTCAGTTAGTTTAATTGGGGGCAATACTTGTTTGAATCATTTGCTTCAAAAAGAGCTCATAGTAAAGGAATCTCTTCCAGTCCTACCATACACACAACATCACCTTTTTTTGGTACAGTAAATGTGATCCATTTTGCTTGCCTCATCGTCTTTTACTTTACATGTTCTTGTAAACCATCCACTTTTCATTGCTTGTTACAGTTTGTTCAGGTTTCTAAAAGTACTTAATGCCGCACAAAAAGATATTTTCATTAGGCTTATTACTATTATTTCTGTACTAGTTTTTATTCATATTATAGTAATAATGAAGCTTATATCAAGCTGATCCATTGTGATACAAAGCAGAAACAGTATGTATAAAGTTAGTAATAAAATAATAGTAATAATGAAGAGTGTATCAAGTTACAGTATTGTGATAAAGTTATAGTATTTGTAACTTAGGTCTTTTGATTTATCAAGTAAAATAAAACAATCTTTTTTTCTTTTGTTTTTTTTTTTCAACATTAACTTTTTTGAACAATATACTTGCCATTTTGCTATATCATCTTTTGCAATTTACAGGTGACTTTATAATTCTACCTCTGAGAATGTTTTCTTTCTCAGTAAAAGAACTGCTGTAAGGATTTTTTCACTCTTTCTGGAGACTGAAATATTTTTCATTAACATTTAACACTTTGTACCATTTATAAATATTACTTCCTCTTTTACTGTATATGGGAGCCCATCAAAAGATAGTCTTTTATATATGTTGTAACCTAGGGAAGGTTACCGAATAGAATAATCACACAAAGGTTGGTAATGAACGATAATACTTAGGACAAGAACAACACATATGAGATTCATCAGCAGTGCGTAGAAGTAGTAGTCAACTACTAGAAGTGAGTCAAGTGAATTCCACAATGAATCTCCAACTGAAGACCAACGTATAGTATTTACTACTGTATTTATGAGAATGGAGACATACCCATTATCGGCCGTAGGTATGCTACAACAATATATTAGTTCTATATATTTGAAACTGCAGTAGCCTGACTCTTGATTTCAGTCAAGAGTGTTTTAGGTGTTGCTATAGAAGGATACGACTATACAATCAAGAAATTCAAATTCAGCTTCAGTTGGCAGGACTAACATTCTGGTTGGTGAAAATAGTCACCTACTGAATGCTAAAGGTTAATACAATTATTATTTATATTATTTTAGTATGTATATGTATGGGCATGTTAGCTTCATGTCTCGCACATCTCGCCTATGAAACTCCCTTCCCTATTACTGTTTCCCTGACAAATACAACGGTTTAAGTGTAGCGTCAATTGCCATCTCCAGTTTCCTTGATCTATCCACTTCCCTTCTCCACATCCTTTCATTTTTCATTCCTATCTGCTCTTGCTCCGGATCTTCTGTGGCCCCCTTGTCTTGATCGACCCACTGTCTTTCTCTTTCACCACATCCCCTCCCTTGCCACTCCTATCGGCTCTTCTTCCAACCCTTCTTTAACCCCTTGCGTGATAGTGGCCTCCAGCCTTGCTTGGGGTGATACGATTAAAAAAATAAATAAAATAAAAAAAAATAAAATAAAATAAAATAAAATAAATATATATATATATATATATATGATAATTATTAATTTAAATTAATAATTGTACCTGGAGATGTAAATTGTAGAAAGAATTTGGAATTTCTTTTCTTAGAGAATGGTATACTGTTAGATCAGTGACTGTCACACTTACTGAATTTGCCTTTGGCAAAGAGATAAAAAAACTGCTGCATAATAATAGACAATTTGATGAGAAATAACAGAGCAGACAAAAGAACAGTACTACACCACAAACAATAGCTTCTTATAAAGAAAAAGTGCCTTCAAGTATTAAGCAAAATTGTAAATATTGTAATATGCACTTTAAGATTCTCTCTCTCTCCACTCGTCCAGTGTGTGTGTGTGTCGGGGGGATATTTACTAAGGTCATCATTGTCTGATGAAAAGCAACAAGTTTGTATTAGGCTCAATACAGTAGTTATTGTGAGAATAGTTTGTGAGGAACTACTACTCCATGGAGTAAATGATAGCATTTCGGACTGAGGAATCCGAGAGCTGTGTTCGAATTCCAGTCAAATCCATTACATTCACTTACGTGCTAATACCCTTGGGAAAGGTATGAATCCGCTTCTTCTCCCCTTAGCTATAATGGGTAAATAGCAGGACAGATCAGGTTCTATAGCCTTGGATCACAACTGGTCTACTGCAGAAAGAAATGGCAACCTACAGCAGGAAAAAAATCTGCCTCGTCAGACATGTATCAAAAGATACATGATCGTCTAAGCGTGTATCACGCATGGCATATAACTGACTGATTTAACATTTAGCCCTTTGCCTCATTTATAATTACTACTTCCTCTTTTACTCTATATGGAATCCGCTCAAAATATAGGGTTTTATATATTATTTCTATATATTTGAAATTGCAATAGCCTGGCTCTCAATTTCAGTCAAGATTGTTTTAGGTGTTGCCATAGAAGGATATGACTATGTACAGCCAAGAATTTCAAATTCAGCTTGCATTGGCAGGATTAACATTTTGCTTGGTGAAAATAGTCACCTACAGAGAGCTAAAGGTTAACGAAGAGAAGCAGAAGATTGGAACAAACCTAATAGAAATTTAATTATTCCAAAATGAACTAATTAATCACAAGAAAAATCTTTACAATCAAATACATGAAAAAAAGTTTAACCCAATAATGAATGTGATTGCTAGTTTTGTGGAAATCAACCACTTGATATTTTAATATTTCAACTAAATGAGAAAAGAATATAAAATGAATGTCAAGCTTAAGTAGTCTACCTATCTTTATTAAACCTGGCATAAGGCTACTATTATAGAGCACTCACTAATTAACAAGTCAAAATATACAAAATTATAAGCGGCTAAGAAAGTTGCATATTTTTACATATAATTTTTTTAGGTAAATAAAAGCTTTTATCTATATATAAAATTCTGTGAGTTCTGTTCATCTGTCTGTCTGTTACACCCTCTACAATAGCCATACATTGAGTGATCAAAACCAAATTTGGGGGAGAATTGCAAACAGGTAAGGGGGTGCAAAGTACAGTTGGTTTTACTCAGGTGTATAAAAACTGTAGGATTTTTGTCAAAGTATTTTTTTAGAAACGAATCAGCTTATTTAAATTTCATTGATTAGTTTATGAAATATAAAGAAACGTAGAGTTTGTAAATCTCAACCAAATATGTTAACGACAACTTCAACAATGCTAAATACTGTGAGGATTCCAATGCATACATCAAAATCAGGAAGAAAATAGCAACTTTAGTGACAGAATAAGGTTCAATGTTAATAATTTTACTATAGGAATGCATTGAAAATCAAGAAGAAAGGGATTGTCAGTGGTCTGGAATCAATAGCAACATTAGTGACAGAATAACGTTCAATGTTAATAATTTTACTATAGGAATGCATTGAAAATCAAGAAGAAAGGGATTGTCAGTGGTCTGGAATCAATAGCAACATTAGTGACAGAATAAGGTTCAATGTTAATAATTTTACTATAGGAATGCATTGAAAATCAAGAAGAAAGGGATTGTCAGTGGTCTGGAATCAATAGCAACATTAGTGACAGAATAAGGTTCAATGTTAATAATTTTACTATAGGAATGCATTGAAAATCAAGAAGAAAGGGATTGTCAGTGGTCTGGAATCAATAGCAACATTAGTGACAGAATAAGGTTCAATGTTAATAATTTTACTATAGGAATGCATTGAAAATCAAGAAGAAAGGGATTGTCAGTGGTCTGGAATCAATAGCAACATTAGTGACAGAATAAGGTTCAATGTTAATAATTTTACTATAGGAATACATTGAAAATCAAGAAGAAAGGGATTGTCAGTGGTCTGGAATCAATAGCAACATTAGTGACAGAATAACGTTCAATGTTAATAATTTTACTATAGGAATGCATTGAAAATCAAGAAGAAAGGGATTGTCAGTGGTCTGGAATCAATAGCAACATTAGTGACAGAATAAGGTTCAATGTTAATAATTTTACTATAGGAATGCATTGAAAATCAAGAAGAAAGGGATTGTCAGTGGTCTGGAATCAATAGCAACATTAGTGACAGAATAAGGTTCAATGTTAATAATTTTACTATAGGAATACATTGAAAATCAAGAAGAAAGGGATTGTCAGTGGTCTGGAATCAATAGCAACATTAGTGACAGAATAACGTTCAATGTTAATAATTTTACTATAGGAATGCATTGAAAATCAAGAAGAAAGGGATTGTCAGTGGTCTGGAATCAATAGCAACATTAGTGACAGAATAAGGTTCAATGTTAATAATTTTACTATAGGAATGCATTGAAAATCAAGAAGAAAGGGATTGTCAGTGGTCTGGAATCAATAGCAACATTAGTGACAGAATAAGGTTCAATGTTAATAATTTTACTATAGGAATACATTGAAAATCAAGAAGAAAGGGATTGTCAGTGGTCTGGAATCAATAGCAACATTAGTGACAGAATAACGTTCAATGTTAATAATTTTACTATAGGAATACATTGAAAATCAAGAAGAAAGGGATTGTCAGTGGTCTGGAATCAATAGCAACATTAGTGACAGAATAACGTTCAATGTTAATAATTTTACTATAGGAATGCATTGAAAATCAAGAAGAAAGGGATTGTCAGTGGTCTGGAATCAATAGCAACATTAGTGACAGAATAAGGTTCAATGTTAATAATTTTACTATAGGAATGCATTGAAAATCAAGAAGAAAGGGATTGTCAGTGGTCTGGAATCAATAGCAACATTAGTGACAGAATAAGGTTCAATGTTAATAATTTTACTATAGGAATACATTGAAAATCAAGAAGAAAGGGATTGTCAGTGGTCTGGAATCAATAGCAACATTAGTGACAGAATAACGTTCAATGTTAATAATTTTACTATAGGAATACATTGAAAATCAAGAAGAAAGGGATTGTCAGTGGTCTGGAATCAATAGCAACATTAGTGACAGAATAACGTTCAATGTTAATAATTTTACTATAGGAATACATTGAAAATCAAGAAGAAAGGGATTGTCAGTGGTCTGGAATCAATAGCAACATTAGTGACAGAATAAGGTTCAATGTTAATAATTTTACTATAGGAATACATTGAAAATCAAGAAGAAAGGGATTGTCAGTGGTCTGGAATCAATAGCAACATTAGTGACAGAATAACGTTCAATGTTAATAATTTTACTATAGGAATGCATTGAAAATCAAGAAGAAAGGGATTGTCAGTGGTCTGGAATCAATAGCAACATTAGTGACAGAATAAGGTTCAATGTTAATAATTTTACTATAGGAATGCATTGAAAATCAAGAAGAAAGGGATTGTCAGTGGTCTGGAATCAATAGCAACATTAGTGACAGAATAAGGTTCAATGTTAATAATTTTACTATAGGAATACATTGAAAATCAAGAAGAAAGGGATTGTCAGTGGTCTGGAATCAATAGCAACATTAGTGACAGAATAACGTTCAATGTTAATAATTTTACTATAGGAATACATTGAAAATCAAGAAGAAAGGGATTGTCAGTGGTCTGGAATCAATAGCAACATTAGTGACAGAATAACGTTCAATGTTAATAATTTTACTATAGGAATGCATTGAAAATCAAGAAGAAAGGGATTGTCAGTGGTCTGGAATCAATAGCAACATTAGTGACAGAATAAGGTTCAATGTTAATAATTTTACTATAGGAATGCATTGAAAATCAAGAAGAAAGGGATTGTCAGTGGTCTGGAATCAATAGCAACATTAGTGACAGAATAAGGTTCAATGTTAATAATTTTACTATAGGAATACATTGAAAATCAAGAAGAAAGGGATTGTCAGTGGTCTGGAATCAATAGCAACATTAGTGACAGAATAACGTTCAATGTTAATAATTTTACTATAGGAATGCATTGAAAATCAAGAAGAAAGGGATTGTCAGTGGTCTGGAATCAATAGCAACATTAGTGACAGAATAAGGTTCAATGTTAATAATTTTACTATAGGAATGCATTGAAAATGAAGAAGAAAGGGATTGTCAGTGGTCTGGAATCAATAGCAACATTAGTGACAGAATAAGGTTCAATGTTAATAATTTTACTATAGGAATGCATTGAAAATCAAGAAGAAAGGGATTGTCAGTGGTCTGGAATCAATAGCAACATTAGTGACAGAATAAGGTTCAATGTTAATAATTTTACTATAGGAATACATTGAAAATCAAGAAGAAAGGGATTGTCAGTGGTCTGGAATCAATAGCAACATTAGTGACAGAATAACGTTCAATGTTAATAATTTTACTATAGGAATGCATTGAAAATCAAGAAGAAAGGGATTGTCAGTGGTCTGGAATCAATAGCAACATTAGTGACAGAATAAGGTTCAATGTTAATAATTTTACTATAGGAATGCATTGAAAATGAAGAAGAAAGGGATTGTCAGTGGTCTGGAATCAATAGCAACATTAGTGACAGAATAACGTTCAATGTTAATAATTTTACTATAGGAATGCATTGAAAATCAAGAAGAAAGGGATTGTCAGTGGTCTGGAATCAATAGCAACATTAGTGACAGAATAAGGTTCAATGTTAATAATTTTACTATAGGAATGCATTGAAAATGAAGAAGAAAGGGATTGTCAGTGGTCTGGAATCAATAGCAACATTAGTGACAGAATAAGGTTCAATGTTAATAATTTTACTATAGGAATGCATTGAAAATCAAGAAGAAAGGGATTGTCAGTGGTCTGGAATCAATAGCAACATTAGTGACAGAATAACGTTCAATGTTAATAATTTTACTATAGGAATGCATTGAAAATCAAGAAGAAAGGGATTGTCAGTGGTCTGGAATCAATAGCAACATTAGTGACAGAATAACGTTCAATGTTAATAATTTTACTATAGGAATGCATTGAAAATCAAGAAGAAAGGGATTGTCAGTGGTCTGGAATCAATAGCAACATTAGTGACAGAATAACGTTCAATGTTAATAATTTTACTATAGGAATGCATTGAAAATCAAGAAGAAAGGGATTGTCAGTGGTCTGGAATCAATAGCAACATTAGTGACAGAATAACGTTCAATGTTAATAATTTTACTATAGGAATGCATTGAAAATCAAGAAGAAAGGGATTGTCAGTGGTCTGGAATCAATAGCAACATTAGTGACAGAATAAGGTTCAATGTTAATAATTTTACTATAGGAATGCATTGAAAATCAAGAAGAAAGGGATTGTCAGTGGTCTGGAATCAATAGCAACATTAGTGACAGAATAAGGTTCAATGTTAATAATTTTACTATAGGAATGCATTGAAAATCAAGAAGAAAGGGATTGTCAGTGGTCTGGAATCAATAGCAACATTAGTGACAGAATAACGTTCAATGTTAATAATTTTACTATAGGAATGCATTGAAAATCAAGAAGAAAGGGATTGTCAGTGGTCTGGAATCAATAGCAACATTAGTGACAGAATAACGTTCAATGTTAATAATTTTACTATAGGAATGCATTGAAAATCAAGAAGAAAGGGATTGTCAGTGGTCTGGAATCAATAGCAACATTAGTGACAGAATAAGGTTCAATGTTAATAATTTTACTATAGGAATGCATTGAAAATGAAGAAGAAAGGGATTGTCAGTGGTCTGGAATCAATAGCAACATTAGTGACAGAATAACGTTCAATGTTAATAATTTTACTATAGGAATGCATTGAAAATCAAGAAGAAAGGGATTGTCAGTGGTCTGGAATCAATAGCAACATTAGTGACAGAATAACGTTCAATGTTAATAATTTTACTATAGGAATGCATTGAAAATCAAGAAGAAAGGGATTGTCAGTGGTCTGGAATCAATAGCAACATTAGTGACAGAATAAGGTTCAATGTTAATAATTTTACTATAGGAATGCATTGAAAATCAAGAAGAAAGGGATTGTCAGTGGTCTGGAATCAATAGCAACATTAGTGACAGAATAAGGTTCAATGTTAATAATTTTACTATAGGAATGCATTGAAAATCAAGAAGAAAGGGATTGTCAGTGGTCTGGAATCAATAGCAACATTAGTGACAGAATAACGTTCAATGTTAATAATTTTACTATAGGAATGCATTGAAAATCAAGAAGAAAGGGATTGTCAGTGGTCTGGAATCAATAGCAACATTAGTGACAGAATAACGTTCAATGTTAATAATTTTACTATAGGAATGCATTGAAAATCAAGAAGAAAGGGATTGTCAGTGGTCTGGAATCAATAGCAACATTAGTGACAGAATAAGGTTCAATGTTAATAATTTTACTATAGGAATGCATTGAAAATGAAGAAGAAAGGGATTGTCAGTGGTCTGGAATCAATAGCAACATTAGTGACAGAATAACGTTCAATGTTAATAATTTTACTATAGGAATGCATTGAAAATCAAGAAGAAAGGGATTGTCAGTGGTCTGGAATCAATAGCAACATTAGTGACAGAATAAGGTTCAATGTTAATAATTTTACTATAGAAATGCATTGAAAATCAAGAAGAAAGGGATTGTCAGTGGTCTGGAATCAATAGCAACATTAGTGACAGAATAAGGTTCAATGTTAATAATTTTACTATAGAAATGCATTGAAAATCAAGAAGAAAGGGATTGTCAGTGGTCTGGAATCAATAGCAACATTAGTGACAGAATAAGGTTCAATGTTAATAATTTTACTATAGGAATGCATTGAAAATGAAGAAGAAAGGGATTGTCAGTGGTCTGGAATCAATAGCAACATTAGTGACAGAATAACGTTCAATGTTAATAATTTTACTATAGGAATGCATTGAAAATCAAGAAGAAAGGGATTGTCAGTGGTCTGGAATCAATAGCAACATTAGTGACAGAATAAGGTTCAATGTTAATAATTTTACTATAGGAATGCATTGAAAATCAGGAAGAAATCGATTGTTAGTGGTCAAGAATAAAAACAAGTATGATTGATAGAATAAGGATATATATGTATAATGGGCACATGGCCAAGTGGTTAGAACATTATGTTTCTGGTCATGAGACCCGGGTTCGAATCTCACCAGGGTCAATTTATCAGGAAGGAAACTTCCGGATGTTATCGGTTTGTAGGAGGGGTTGGAAAGTGCCTGAAATCCATACCACGTGTTCACCCAAGCCTTGTGAGTGAAATTGGGTAGACGGAACACTTGGGCCATTGAGAGCTGTGCTAGACAAAGTCACAAGTCATTGTGACCGAGAGTTTGAGTCTGCAGGCATGTTCAAATTGATGATCATGCTAGATAACACGCTTTCTTCCAGAAACTGTAACTAACGTCTGCTCAGCATAGTTGCAGTATAAACCACAGGTTGGCTTTGTGGATGTTGAACACAAATGTGCCTGAGCAAGCATCTGCAATAGGGATTGGTTAGCCGCCCTAGTAGACGGATATCCTTGAATACGAGTGGCCAGCTATTATATATGAATAATACTAATTCAGATCTCTCTCTCTATATATGTGTGTGTGTGTGTGTGTGTGTGTTCAATGTTAGTAATTTTACTATAGAAATGCATTGAAAAATCAAGTAGAAAGGGATTGTCAGTGGTCTGGAATCAATACCAACATTAGTGACAAGATAATGTTCAATGGTTATGTTAAGGGTTTTACTATAGAAATGCATTAAAAATCAGGAAGAAATTGATTGTTATTGGTCAAGAATGAAAACAAGTATGATTGATAGAGTAAGGTTATATATATATATAATGCTAATTCAGATCTATAGATATGAATTGAAAATTATGAGGGACCGTCAGCTGTCCAGGAAATTTTTCAGCACCTTATGCACCTAGAGATGTTCATTATAAAGAAAGATAAACATTTCTGGGAAAATAAAATTACCTGAAAAATGGTGAATGATGGCAAAACAAAAAAGTAAATATTGTGTCTTCCAGAAGATGGAGGGTACAACAGCTGAAAAATTATTTTTATTTACTCTATTTACACTTTGACTAATGTCCTCATCTTAGTATCAATAGCAGGCAGGAAAGAGAAACATTAGGTTTCAAGCTCCAAGTGATTCACTCAGAATTGTCCCGCCAGACAATAGCCTTGCGCATTAAAGTGTTGGTTCCTGAATTTGGTGACATTGTAATTGTGAGTGCTGGGTAGTACAAACTCAGACTCAGTGAAAACAGGATTATCAATAACTGAACAATGGTAAATACAACGTAACCAAAAATGTTCTGTCCGTTTTTTGATTAGTCATTGAATGAAGTTGATATATATATGAAATGCGTGTAGCAATTGTTTTCAAATTCGGACAGCCGGAAGTAGCAACATCAGATGTTATAAAAAACACGCACACAGTGCCCAGCCATCAGTTATAAGCCGGACAGCTGTGAGAAGGATGGAAGTGTCTAGAGATCTCGTTCGGGTCTGTTTGCTTTATGACTTCAAAGTGGGCTTATCAGCAGCTGCATCAAGTCGCCGCATATGTCAAGCATTTGGGGATAGTGCTGTGGATGAACGTACAGCAGGGCGTTGGTTTTGAAAATTCAAGTTGAGAGATTTGTCTCTCCATGACGAGCCTCGCAGTGGACCGCCACAGGTCTTGAATGACAGAAGGAGGCCATGGAAGAGGACAATAGTCTAACGTGTGGTGAACTTGCAAGACAGTTCAATGTTTCCGATGAAGCAGTTAGACTTCACCTGCACCGCCTAAGTAAGACGTACAAACTGAGCAAGTGGGTTCCGCCAACGCTGTTGGAGGTCCACAAAGGGACAACGAGTGGCAGCCTGCGTATCGCTGCTTTCTCGCCACCGTACCGCATCCTTATTCAATCGAGTGCTTACCAGTGATGAAAAGTGGGTTCTGTATGAAACTCCCAAGCATTCCAGACATTGGTTGTCTCCTCAGGATGCTGTCCCTCACAACGCAAGACCGCCTATGCACCCACGCAAGATTATGCTTTGTGTCTGGTGGACAGGTCGTCAAGTGGTTCATTATGAACTGCTACCAATGGGCCAAACGGTCACTGGAGACCTATACTCGCAGCAATTGAAACGTGTGCAACAGGCATTGCGCCAGAAGGAGCCAGCACTGGTGAATCGCAAAGGTGTGCCTTTCCGCCAAGTCAACGCCAGGCCGCATGTCGCGCGAGTGGTCAGGGATACCATACAGCAACTTGGGCGAGCGACTTTGTGCCATCCGATTACCATCTCTTCCACTCCCTGGATAATCATCTTCATGGGAAATTCTACACCAATGAAGCAGACCTGCGCAAAGACCTCACAGACTTCTTTGCGTCATAACCCCCCGAGTTCTACTGCAAGGGCATTGAACAGCTGGAGACACATTGGCAGAAGGTGCTGGATGCCAATGGCAATTACTTCGAAGACTAAATATAAGTTATACATACTGTGAAGTGTTTTCTTTTTTGCCTTTAAAACCGAACAGAACTTTTTTGGTTACTTTGTAGTATTTTTCCAAGAACGTATAGCTGGTAATATATAGTTTTCTTTTTCCAATAATATATTGTTGGTAATATTTATTTTTCAAAAATGCATTGCTGGCAACATTTAGTTTTTGAAAATGTATTGATGGTAATTTTTTTTTTTTTTTTTAACAAAGAATTTCTGGTATCAAAACCCATTTTTACACTTTCACAGTGCTTTGACCCCAGTTGCAATTCCATTGAATAAGGTTTTGTTAAAAAACATATAGCTGGTAATATTTTTCTTTTTTTTAAAAGTATAGCTGGTAATATTATTTTTCAAAAATGTACAGCTGGTAATATTATTTTTCAAAAATGTACAGCTGGGAACATTTTTCCAAAAACATATAGCTGCTAATATCGTTTTTCAAAAACGCACTGCTGGGAACATTATTCCTTCGAAAACGTATATAGCCAACGACCTTATTTTTTCAAAAATGGCATCTCTGTTGGATGTAGTTTATCACCATACCCAGTATGTGGATTTAGTTTACCGTCGTACCCATGGATACGAATGCAGTTTACCGTCATACCCAGGACATATAAAGAAAAGAAAGGATATATATACATACACACACACATATATAGACAGCTACATATATACATATGTGAAAAAAAAATTTACATAAACACCCACATATAAACATACATATCGACATAAAAACTAATCCTTAGACACACATGCACACAAATACATGTGCCTAGAAAAATACACCTGTATAAAACAGAAGTAGAAAACAAATACAGGGTGTGGCTGGTATTTGAGGACATACAGATTTAAGATTAATACTGTTTCCCACTAACTTAGGTACCTCCATGAGATCGCTAAAAAAAGAGCATAGCATGATGAAAAAGACGCCAAACTTGACGAAAACAAGATTTTATCGTCTAAATATTTATGTTATTATTAAGAAGAAAGATCAAAGTTTATTTTAATTATTTTTAAAATTTTTCCTTCTTTTTAGAACAATCTGAATTTTCATTTAAAAATCCTTGTTTCTCTTTGTATCACCAGAACTAGTAAAATAACATATACAATTTTTAGCACGGTTTTTTTTTGTATGACACATTAATTTTGAAAATCTTGCAAAAATAAAAATAATTGGCAGATGTTAATGAAACTTTCAGAAACTATTCACAGATGATTGAAATTATTATAAATATATTTTCTTTTATTAAAGTCATGGCAGAAATATTTTTTTTTATATTTATTACCCCCCATAACTAATTTTATGAAAACGCTAGAAATTCGATCGCGTCAGGTTTAGTGATTACAATAGTTACAAGCACAAGGCTTTGAGGAATGCAAATCATGTTTTTTTTTGTTTTTAATTGGATCCCCCTACCTGAAAATCAGCTCTGAATTGTAACATACAAAACGCAATAAAACAAATTATTTAATTTCAAATGCTTTTAGCTGTTTTTTTTATGAATATGGACAATGTTTTCTGAAAGCAAAAAAATTTTTTGATGAAAAATGAATTTTTAATACAATTATTTGTTATTTTTTAATTATAATAGATTTTTACATTTAAGTTGTTAAAATATTGTGGAGTGTTGTTGAGAAGGAGGTTAATAAACAGCCTCATAACACCAAAGACTCTCTTAAAGCTGCAATAGTTTGAGTAATGTCTGACATAAATAAGGACCAATTAATCAGAGCTTGTAGCTGATTTTGACCTCGTGTAGAGGCAATTATTGATGCTCGTAGTAGTTTTATTGAATAAAATTAAATAATAGTTAGCAAAATTTCATGTTTACTTGTTTGTAATCAAATATAATTATATTCGTTTGTTCAGCAAGTTTTTTTACTAATCCATAAAATCTGTCCTCAGATACCAGCCGCACCCTGTATGCTAACATACATACACAGATCGCTATCAAGATAATCCCAATAAATTCAGTGCACCATGCATGCCTTAAGGATCACAAGTTTTCAATATCAATTTAATTATCTATATTAGGTTAAATCAATAACAAATAAGAATAGATAAACAATGATCAAGTTAAAAAAAATATTCATTGTTATAAAAATATATATAGAAAGACACATGGTCCAGTGGATAAAAACTTTGGTAATCCTAAATGTGAATTGACCCAAAGAGATATGAGTTCAATATCTGGCAACTTGGAGAGTTGAGTTATCAAGGGGAGTTAACTGAAACTGAGACTTCCAAAGGTATCTTCTCCAGTTAAAAAATTCCAACAAACATCACCTAAAGAAGATTAGAGCATACAAGGAGTGAAACATCGTCAATATGGCAATAAAGATAAGGACAATAGTCTGAATAATGTAAATAGTGTAAAAAAAATACCTGGAACTTTAATGAGCAGATATTTTTAGTTCGTTGTAAATCAAGTGTTTTGCACCGACTGAGCTTGATACCAATAAATGACTATTAAGCAAAGTATGTGAAAATTAGAACAAATTACATTCTTTGTAATAAATAATTTTGCATTATAAAAATACCTGGAATGTTCATTATAATAAGCAGGTAATTTTCAATTCATTTTAAATAAAGTAAATGAAATTACAAAATCTCCTACGAAGGTAGCAACGGAGAGTGAGAAGAAAGGACTAAGCATAAACTACAAGAAGATGGAATGCATCGTTGTCAGTAAGAGGATGAGACCAAAATGCAATCAGAAGGTCAGGGAACACTAGAATCAAGCAGACATAGAAGTTTAAATACCTGGAAAGTGTCTTGACAGAGGACGGTAAGTGCAACACTGATATCTGTAGGCGTATTGGGATGGCCAAGGACACATTCCAAAAGCTGGGCAGAGTATTGCGAGACAGGAGGATATCTTTGGCAACAAAGAAAAGAATACTGAGCTGTTATGTGACATCTGTCCTTCTTTACGGCAGCGAATGTTAGACGATTTCCTCAAAGATGAAGAAGAGACTCGAGGCGACAGAGATGTGGTTCTATAGAAGGATGCTAATGCTATCATGGACCAAGCATGTGAGCAACGGTGAGATCTTAGAGAGGTTGCAAACAAGAAGAAGGCTTATACTTAATATCAAGAGGCAGCTGAAGTTTCTTGGAAACACAGTGAGGGAGGAAGGCCTGGAGAATCTAATACTTACAGGTCGAATAGAGGGAAAGAGAGACAAGGGAAAACAATCTGACATATCTGGCAGACTTAAGCAAGTGGATGATAGAACGTGGTCTGGGGGAGAAAGCAGAGGGAAGGAGCAGCAAGGAATAGAAAGAGGTGGAGAGCTATGACCACCTATGTCCTGAAAAGACATGGCACACAAAAAGAAAGAAGATTGGCAATTGACTAATTTTGATAACAATCATCATTTAATTTTTGTTTTTTACCAAATACTAGTGTCATCTGGAATACCATATATACTTGTGTATAAGCCTACTTCATGTTTTTGTTAAAAACCTGACTTTTTCATATAGCTTGTGTATAATGCAACCCCAGCTTTCAAACAATCCTAGTAGGCCTACTGTAGTGAAATATTGCAGTACTGGACATCATCCTGGACATATTTTATAGCAAATAAATGGTCTTCATTCTTTTTAAGGTCAGCCAAGAGGTAATATCACTTACCGTATAGACTCATGTATGAGTCGACTTCATGTATAGTGCGACCGCTGATTTTTGTTGTTATGTAAAACCTGACTTTTTCATATTGCTCTTGTATAATGCGACCCCAGCTTCCGAGCAATACTAGTAGGCCTACCGTAGTCAAATATTGCAGTACTGGGCATCATCCTGGACATATTTTATAGCAAATAAATGGTCTTCTCTTTTTTTTTTTTTTTTTTTTTTTAAAAAAAAAAAAAGCTACCACAAAATGGTGAGGAGAACCACTTATCGTAAAATATATGATACGAATCTTTAGATACCATACATTTGTTTTTGTTAATATCTGACAAGCTCCTTTATCATGGGCCTGCCTCTTACGTAGCTGAAGTTTCTTTTCTTTTGTCACTACATGAAAGGCAAAAACTCATCCACTATATATGCCATTTAAAATCAACAAATACCTTATATAAATGAAAAATTAATAGATTTTTCCTACTTCAAATTTTCATTCCTCTTTGTTTTGTAAGTGTTTACATCACTGAGATATTGTTTTTTCAATGACAACCTTTTAGTCAGGATTACAGGTACATAATACAGTTGAGGTACATACTTCAGGTTATGATAATTCAAGGTAAGCCTACCAGATAAGTGATGATCAACAAAAATGCATGAATTTTAACCCCTTCCAGAAAAAAATTTACTTGTGTATAGTGCAACTGGTCACCAAAAATATATGATTTTTAACCTCTTCAAAAAATTTACTTGTGTATAGTGCAACCCCTATTTTTTCTGTGTAAAAAAATGATCATAAAAACTCAAGTATATATGGGAATTTTTCAACTTATAAAATAGGCATGCTAGTTCAAATAAACATTTTGCTTGGATTTTATTCCTGGAACAAAAAAGTCATTTTACAGAGAGAATTATTTGAAAATAGTAACTATGCTGTACTAAGTTATTACCGTGTTGGAGAGAGATTGAAGGAAATCATTTAAAATGAAACTGCTCCTCCATATTAATCATCTGAGAGACCACCTTTCAGCCTCCCATCAGCATGGCTAATGCTAACCTCCAGAAAAGTGACTCCCTGCACCTTATTGGGTTAACATTCCCAGCTGACATTCTAGTGGAAAGATTATATTGAATCCATTGCTAGATCTGCTGCTAAGAAAGTTGGTTCACTGCATTGTGCTAAACAGTTTTTCTCTCTAGAATCTAGCTTACATATTTGTAAGTCTACCATTCATCCATGTTTAGAATATTGCTACCATATATGGTCCCATGCTTCTGCTATATATTTAGAGATTCTTGATAAAAACTAAAGAATCAGCAATATTATTGGTCCTGTTCTGGCTTCTCGGCTTCAGCCAATTTCCCACCACCATAATGTAGCTTCCCTCTGCCTTTTCTATAAATACTTTCATGGTAATTGTTCTGATGAACTTTGCTATGGTACTTAAACTTTATGAATTTAAGCACTGTAATCGATTGGCAACAAGGTCTCATCAATTTACAATTTACTTTGCTAATAGTTTCTTTTCTCTTATTTCCTGCTTGTGGAACTCTTCTGGTTCCTTGCTTTTCATCCAACTTTGATATTCAAATATCTAAATGCAATGTCAATCGTTATCTATTGTCTTCCTGATAACACTTCTATTGTTCTGGCTCAATTTTTGCTTTTGGAACTCTCTTCCGGTTCCAGCTAACTTTGATCTTCAAAAATTTAAATGCAATGTCAATCATTATCTACTGTCTTCCTGATTACTCTTCATTTATTATTATTGCTCCTTAATGTTTCTCTTTTTTCTTATTCTTTCGCACTCTGTAACCATTTCTGTCTTAGTGGCTTTATTGCCTTGCATGGGATGAAATGATAAGAAAAAAATAAAAAAATTTACCGGTATCTATAAGGTCAGATCAAAAAAGTATTGGGACTGTTATTATGGTAATGGAGTTAAAGAACACACTGAAGCCGCTTTGTCCAAATTGACCTTAAATTCTGTCATGCATATACACTAAGTTATAATGTTCATGCTTACTTACATTATTTATAGCAGTGCTTGGAAGGAGAGCGTGTAGAGTGTGGTCATCTCACCAAACCAGAGATTCCATCAGTGACCATAACTTGTGCAGCACTTTTTGGCCAAGAACATCAAATTACTATATTCCCCACATCTAGTCCTTATGACTTTTTCCTCTTCAAAAATCAAATCCTACTTGAAAGGAAGATTCCAAGATGGCAAGGAAATCCAAAAGAATGCAAGAAGACAGCTGCTCACTTTCCCCAAAAAGGAGTTCCGGCAATGCATTCGTCAATGCAATTGATGCTGGATAAAATGTAGAGCTTCAGAAGGGGATTATTTCAAAGAAGATTAAATGCCAAACTGATACGTGTTGTAGTTTTGTTTCTATAGTATCAGTCCTGATACTTTTTGATCAGGTCTTGTTTGAATTAAAAACACACTTTATTAGTTTGAAAGGAATATAATTTTATGTAATTAAGACTGTGGCACCAAGATTACAATCTTTGTAAATATGAAAATTCTTAGAAATCTTTCTCATCTGTTAATTCTGTGTTATAATCAATGGGCTGATTATAAAACAATCTCAATTCTTTTTGGACTCACCTGTTAATGTACAGTGTAACCCGGATATAAGAGAGTTGTCGGGACCGGATAATAAGTCTCTTATATCCGGGTTTCTCTTATATCCGGTTTTGGACTATTTTGTTTAGGTAAGTATGGCTCTAATTTGGGACCAGAGAAAATCTATCTTATATACGGGTTTCTCTTATATCCGGGTTATACTGTATATAATTACTTTAAGTTTTCTTTCTTAGAACTGATGAATAAAAAAAAATGTCTTCTCTCTGTTGTCTGGTTGCTAGATTACAATGTCTGCCTTTCAATCCATCATGATCATTAGTACATACGAAACTGCTGGAAAACTTAAGCTTCCATCTTAATTTTTTCTTTCCTTCTCTTTCCCATCAACTAATTAGTTCTTTCTACTTTCCCAACTAAATTGATTTATTTCTCTGTCTCTCCCACTCTAACTCTGTCTTCATCTTCTTCCACACTTGTCTTCTTTGTATTGTGGGTGCCCCCTACATCTTTGTCACATGTGCCCCCTACATCTTTGTTTGTCTTATTTACATTCCTATGTTTTGCTTTGCACCTTCTCCCAGATTCTTGGCCTGTCTTGCCACTACCATGTCTGTCTCCTTTCTATGCTCAAACCTCCACATCTTTATCTGCTTACACTCCCACTCTTAGCATTCTTTGTTTGTCTCATGCATTCCCTCACCCATGACTTTGTCTTGTGTTCTCCCAAACCTAGTGTTTTTGTTGAACTCCCAGCCCCAGTGTGTTATTGCTGGTCTATTTCATGCACTCACACCTCCATGTTTTTATCTGTTTGTCTTTTGTCTTGCACCTTTGTCTGCCTTGCACACTGCTGACTCCGGCACCTTTGTCTGCCTTGCACACTGCTGACTCCGGCACCTTTGTCTGCCTTGCACACTGCTGACTCCGGCACCTTTGTCTGCCTTGCACACTGCTGACTCCGGCACCTTTGTCTGCCTTGCACACTGCTGACTCCGGCACCTTTGTCTGCCTTGCACACTGCTGACTCCGGCACCTTTGTCTGCCTTGCACACTGCTGACTCCGGCACCTTTGTCTGCCTTGCACACTGCTGACCCCGGCACCTTTGTCTGCCTTGCACACTGCTGACTCCGGCACCTTTGTCTGCCTTGCACACTGCTGACCCCGGCACCTTTGTCTGCCTTGCACACTGCTGACTCCGGCACCTTTGTCTGCCTTGCACACTTCAACCCCAATGCCTTTGTCTGTTCGTAGTGATCCCACTTCCAACATTTTTGTTGGTCTTTGTCTGTACCTCCTGCAATCTTTGAGCAATGTCTCTACAACAAACTTTTGTATGAAGCTTGGCAAATCCGCTGCTGGAATCTACAAACTGATGAATATTGTTTAAGAGATGCGTACATTTCAAGTTCAGTTATGTCTTCCTTCAAGATTATGAGTAATCACGTTGACAGCTCAACAGCAAAACATCAAAGAATGTGGAAAACTCCTTATGCGATCACCCATAATGATTGTTAAGGAACAATCCATCATGATTCTATTTTTATGCACCATTTATTCCTGAGGAAACATACCAGCTTCTCTACATGTTGATATTATCACTTGCTTTCTAATGAATGAAATCACAAAATCTTTAAGAGTGTTTACAGGGTTCCTGTTTATAAATTGTTCATTATTTGTTGACATGATAAATAAGGCTTACAACCTTACCTTGTTGAAAAAACGGTTCTTGTCTGATCACTGAAATTAAACAAGACCGAGCCTGGTCAATATCTAGATGGATAACCAATTGGGAATACCAGGAGCTGTAAGCTTGGATTTGCAGGTTATATGATTAGAATCACATTCTTTTTGATTTCTTGACAGCTTGAAATCTTTTTTTCAAATGGAATTTGATTTTTGGAAAGCGGAAAAAAACCTTGAAGAGTGAGATCTGGGAAATATGGAAGTTGTTGAACCTGGGGAATGATGTGCTTGGCCAAAAAATGCTGCACAAGCCATAGTCACTGATGGAACTCTGTGGTGTGATGAGATGATCACGCTCTACACACTTTCCTTACAAGCATTGCTATAATATAAAGAACAGTGCATTTGGTATAATATTATCAACAAATTGGCGAACCATTTGCATTCAACCTGATGCAGGACTAATGTTATTTTGAAACTGAATGAACACACATCTTCCTGAGCTATATCCTACAGCCTGATATTATGATGAAAAAATTGACAAAAAAAAGTGTGTACATGAAGACTTGGCAAAAAACTGTTACTCTAATTTTCAACCAAGCCTAATCAAATGACAAACCTCATTTATTTAGGAAGCATTAAAAACCATTTAAGTGGGAAGACTGTTTAGATTAGATGTTCATTCAAGACTCGGGGCCAGAAAAGAATGGATATGAGGTTCAAAACTACAAAATTCCTCAACCTGATTGACCTTCAGGCTTAGTGAATGCAATCATTGGTGAAGTGGTTCACCTCAGGTTGCAAAGGTGTAGAGTGTTGAGGAATTAATATTATTCCTTTTCTATGTGCTGTGTCCCTTCAGGACATTGACAATCATGGCTCTCCACAATTTCTTATCCTTTATAGCTCTTAATAAATTTTGTTCTTTGATTATCTCTCCTAAACTCTGTTCTGCCACCCATTTACATAAGTTCACTAGGTAACTGTCCTTTTGACAAACTGTTTTAATGCAGGCATGAAAGCTAAACATTGTCAAATCTTTTATATGCTGTATTCTTTCCTATTTTTGTAACTCTCAGTAATGTTTGTCTCCTTACTATTACTCACAGCTGGAATGTTGAACTGAACCCTTTATATCGCTCACTGGGGTAGACTTTTCTACTGGACTATGTGAACTCAATTGTTATGCCAATCCATTTACACAAGGTCATTAGGTAGATTACTCAGTCTTTCTCTTCTGCCCTCTTACCTTCAATCTACCTTGTGAGTTTCAAATTTTCCATGCCCTATTTCCTCATTATGTGCCCTAGAATTTTCAACTATCTCTGATGTCATATATAAAAGGTCCTTTTTGTATCTGTCTATATTTCTGAGATGAGGTATTATGTACACTGATTATTTGGACTATTGTCCTCATCTTTGTTGCTATATTTATCACGTTTCGGCCATTGTATGCTCCGGCCTTCTTCAGGTGGCTGGAATGTTGAACTGAACCCTTTATATCGCTCACTGGGGTAGACTTTTCTACTGGACTATGTGAACTCAATAAGACCTTCGATACAGTTCACAATGAAGAAAGAGAGTAACAACACACTCCCATTCCTGGATGTTCTAATATCTCGAACAGAGCATCAAGGCATCTGTATACTGCAAACTGACATTCACCAGACAGTACCTCAATTTCAACTCCCACCATATATACAGTGTAAAGAAAGGGATTGTCCACTGCTTACAACATCAAGCAAAAGTCATAAGTGGTAACTCAGAGACATTAGATAAAGAATTGGTCAGTATAAGTAGTACCCTACAACGTAACAACTAAACTGGGATAGGCGGATACAAGAGGAGGACAACAACACTCAGAAAACAGTCTGCCTGCCTTATGTGAAGGGGTTATCGGAGAAAATACAAAGGATCTGCAGTCCATATAACATCGGGACAACGTTCAAAAGTTGGACAACACTTCGCAGATATCTCTCTCAAGTAAGACCCCCCCACCAGAGAGGAGAACATGACTAAAGACTGTGTGTAGGTAAGGCTTCAAGAACACCAAAAAGCTGAGGAGAAGTGGAAAAATCAGGTGTGGCTGACCACATATGGAGAAAAAAAGAGAGATCACCGCCCTCTGTGGGATCAGGTTGAAATCATAAGCAAAGAACATCATTGGAAAATTCGTAAACTTAAGGAATCAGCACATATGCTAGGCCACAAAAATCTCCTGAGCCGACCAAGCAGAAAAATGAATACAATAAGGAACCAGTAATAAGGAGTGCCAGAGAAAAGCAACAATAACAATGAAAATTGCAATATGAACTCTGGTAAAAAAAACTGCAATGATAACAGCAAAAATTGCAATATGAGCACTGGTAAAAAAATGTTTGCTGAAGACATTACGTTTATAAGTCCCAGAAATTCATACACAGATGTCCTTAAGGACACATGGCACAGTGGATAAAGGTGTTGGTTAGATCCAGTGACAGTGTGAGTTTGACACCTGGTTAAGGCAGTGGAGAACTTGGAGAGGTGAATTAACAGGAGATAACTGATAACTGACATCCATTAGACATGGCATGTGGAACTAGAACAGTGAGCGAAATAAAGGGTTCAGTTCGACATTCCAACCTACTGAAGAAGGCCGGAGCATACAATGGCCAAAATGTTTGGATAAATATGGCAACAAAGATGAGGACAATAGTCCAAACAATGTAAATAGTGTAAGGTCCTTTTTGCTTCCATTTCTCTAAAACTTCTTTGTTGCTCACATGTTCAGTCCATGGTATTCTCAACATACTGTTGTTTCAAGTCTCTTCTTCAGTGAAGAGAGTGTCTCGGATTCACTGCCATATAGGCAGATTTATATATATATATATCTATCTCCAAAGAGTGTGAGTTCAATACCCGGTTCAGGCAGTGGAGAACTTTCAGAGGGAAAAATTACCAGGAGATAACTCATATCCATCAAACATGGCTCGTGGAACTAGAACAGTCTACCCCAGTGATCGAAATAAAGGGTTCGGTTCGAAATTCCAACTACCTGAAGAAGGCCGGAGCGTACAACGGCCGAAACGTTGTGACAAATATGGCGACAAAGATGAGGACAATAGTCCAAATAATGTAAATACTGTATAAAATTAAGCATTACGGTCAACACCAATTGGCAACAGTTTCATGCTTAAACACAATCTTCAGACCAGCTTGGTGCTGACCTCAGTGTCCATTTATATCATTGACTCTCCCATCAAATTCGACGTATGAGGGTCAAGCAGATCAGTTCGTAGAACCTGAGAGCCCCACGCCGACACATGAGATTTGATTATAGTGGTGAAGATTTTTGTGCAGGACCATCCACACTTTTTGAAGGGACGAATACAGAGACACTGAGTGCCACAAGGTCCACAAACGACCCTCCACAGGTTTTGTATTCAGAGTTGTCCTTCTCCTAAACCAGTTGCCATCCAAGGCTATAGAACCCAGTCTGTCCTGCTATTAACCCATAGTTGGAGGGAGAAGAAGAGGATTCACACCTTTCTCAAGGGTATTAGCACGTAAGCTCTCCGATCCCTCAATCCAAGCCGTTATACATTACTCCACTGTGCCTCATATATATATATATATATATATATATATATATATATATATATATATATATATATCTCCAAGTCTAGGATTGGTGTATACGGAATAAATTCCAATAACCAACAATTACTATTCTTAAAAGAGTGCTCAATACAGCATAGAGCATATATAATTGTTTATTTAAAAATTATAACATAAATATGTTATAAAATCACTACAAAAATAGCCATTTTGTTTCAACACCTCCGGTGTCTTATTAAGTGATGATGTTTAATGTTGAAACAAAATGGCTATTTTTGTAGTGATTTTATAACATATTTATGTTATAATTTTTAAATATATATATATATATATATATATATATATATATATATAGTGTATCAGTAAAATTGTCCAATTGTTAGATTAAGCTTTGAACTGTTGTATCTCAGAAAGGATTAAAGATATCTTACTGGAATTCTCCGAGGTTTTTATAACACTATTGGACTCTATATTTGAACAATAATGTATTTAGCTTTAAGTTTAAATGATGATCTCTCTTGCTGTTGCGACCTAATTCAGTTTTCCTCTCTACTGTTCTCTCTTTTTTAAACTTATCGTTCTCTTGATGATTGGCACAATCTTCCTATCTGTTTACTTTTATTTAACATCAAGCTTTACTAATCTAAGCTTGTGAGATATGCACATAGTGTAATGGATATCAGCAGAGAAAGTGAAATTGGTAAACTGAGTTCAAATCCCAGCTTAGTTGAAAGGTATGATTTTGTCTTTTCTCCCCCAACTATGGATTAAGTAGCAGGGTAGACTTGGCTCTCCCAATATTTAGTGAGAACCAGTCTAAGAGATGGAAAACTCTGAATTCCAAATGGTAGAGGAGGCAAGGAAAAACCAAGAAGAAATGGTAATACACAAACAATAAAAAGGAGTCTGTGGAGAGCCATGATCATCTACATTCTGAAAGGGTTGAGCATTTAAAAAAATAAACCTTAGTAAATATCTTCAAAGTAGATCCTCTCCATTTGGAAGATCTGCACTATCTAATCTTCTTACTCTATATTTCTATTTTGTCTTGCGACATACGAAGCTAATCTTAGATATCTTATTTCTATTTGTATAGTGGGGATGGGGGGGGTAGCTTATTTTTCTTGTTGAATCAATTTGATGTTTAATGTTAACTAATCTGCTTGTGGCTGCTCAAATTCAAAGTGACAACCTTTAATCTCCACATTTTTTTATCTTACATAAAAATATATTGAGTCTGTTCTTTTAAATTTTCAAGTTTTGCAATAAAAAATCTATCAGCCTGAATTATTTTTATATTGATTTTTGAAAGAAATATTAGAGCTTTGAACATCATACTTAATAAAATAAAAGCAATGATAAAAAGCAAGAATTAAAACAGTCAGCCATATTTAGAAATTCACAGATGCCATTAGGTGTCAAGAGACAAAAAAAATCTTAAATCTAATATCTGTTTTGTTTTTTTGTTTTTTTTTTGGGGGGGTGGATATTAGTCTGAATAAAATTCACAAAATTAAAGTAAATATTTCATTAGATTAATATAACTTATATTTGTAAATTAAAATATTATTAGCAAAAAATCTAAATATATATATTATATATAAAATTCTGTGAGTTATCGATCTGTCACACCCTCTAAAATAACAATAGATTGACTGATCAAAACCACATTTCGTGGAGTAGTACAAACAATTAAAGGGGTACAAAATACAGTTGGTTTTACTAGGGAGCATAGCTTAGTACAATAAATTTTCATTAATTTTTTTTGGAAAAATTAAAAGTTTTATTATTTAACATACAAAATTCTCCCACTATTTTAAAAACAATTTAATGATTAAAATAACAAATCATTATTTACTAAAAATGCAATACTGTTTATTGCATAACTTTTCTTTAAGTTTTTATATATATTTAATTCTAGTACAGTATAATACACAGTAGTAGCATTGTAAATATAAACCCAGTAGGGAGAGTTTCAAATGGGCAGAGGAAGCAATAACTTCAACAATACTAAATACTGTAAGGATTTTGATAGAATCGTCCATATTTTCTACTCACCCCCGTGATAAAGTACACTCTTCCATCAAAATCAGTTTTAACCAATCAACACCTCACATTGCAAATCCCGACTTTTTATTGGTCGAGACGACACCAAAATGTGTAAAAATTGTCGAAAACCTAATTTCGTGCCAAGTTCCCTGGAGCCTACTTTGGATTCCCAAAACAAATAAAAAGGACCATTTCGACCCAATTCACCAGTCAGTCACTTAGCTTCAGAGAGATGCCACACGAATCCACGCATGCCACTATTTTGACTTAAGAATCTTTTCGCGCGTCAACTGCTGACTCAAACACCAACATTATTCTCTCAAAATTCACTTACAACTTTCTAAGAAAAGTGTTCTTACACACTACTAAGTTAGAATTTGTATTTAACAAAAGATAAACACAGAACAATCCAAGGTAAACAACTCTAGAAAATTAAGACATTTATACTCTACTTTAATCACGCACACAAACTACACAAATTTCTGTATAAGTAAAATTTTCCATTTTACTCTATTTGACCAGTTCTTAAACACATGAACAATTCTGAACTGTAAATCAATAAGACACCCAATTTATACATGGTCAATTCTTGCATTATCAAACCACAAATTTTCTAATTGTATATTAATTGTACATATGTCTGTTGTTTTTTTTTATTGAAACCTTAATTACCGTTGTTTCTTATTCAATTGCCTTGTGATTGATTCGTTTTGAATGCCTATATTCTATATTGTTGTGGACTAATATGGTGAACATGCCCGTAAACTAACCATCTTAATATTAAAACCTTCTGATAACAAATTCAAACTCATAGCAATCCCAACAATTTGAACAGTGTGTTGCAAAAAATTCTAGTATATTAAATTTTTAAGCCTTTTCGTGACCTTAAGGTCACTGGGTATATATCTGCTATTTTTTAAGTTAGACCCTCTTTTTGGAAACTTACCAAGATGATTGGCTAGTAAAATATTTTCTTCTAAATTGATTATTTTACCAATTTCAGTATCTTTTTTTCATTAAAAAATATAGACAGTTGAGAGACTGATTAAAACTGAGTTTTGGATTATTTAGAAAATAATGTTGTACTTTTGAAGGAGGAATAAAAATCCAATGAAATATTTAAAAAATATAAATCTGAATTCATTTCTTCAGAATCACGAGTTAAATAGATTGATCCACTCATAAAAAAAATTGGCAAAATAATTGAATAAGAAATGTTAGGGTTTTGAAGATTATTAAAGGTGACATATTTAATAAAATAAAATGAAATACAATTGAGTTTAAAATGAATGATTTAATCATTAAACCTGATGAAAATGATAAAAAGAATTAAAACAGTCAGCCATATTTAAAAATTCACAGATGCCATTAGGTGTTAAGGAATAAATTTTAAATCTAATATTTTTTGAGGGGGGTATTTGTCTGAATAAAATTCACAAAGTTAAAGTAAATATTTTATTAGATTAATATAACTTATATTTATAAACTAAAATATTATTAGCAAAAATATATTAAATTTTTAAGCTCTTTCATGACCTTAAGGCCACTATGTATATATCTGCTATTTTTGAAGTTAGGCCTTCTTTTTGGAAACTTACCAAGATGATTGGTTAGTAAAATATTTTTTTTCTAAATCAGTTATTTCACCAATTTCAGTATTTTTCTTCTTTCATTAAAAAACAGACAGTTTAGAGATGGATTAAATCCGAGTTTTAGGTTATTTAGAAAATAATGTTGCATTTTTGGCAGGAGAATAAAAATCCAGTCAAATATAAAATAAATTTATCTCTCAAGAATATAATCATCAGCTCTAGTTAAATAGATTGGTCCACTCATAAAAAAATAAGGAAAAAAAAAAGAGATTTTTTTGGAAATAGTTTTTGTAGATTCGTATTCCTTTGACTTTCATTAGGCCACAACACATATTTGAATGAAATAAATATCTAATCTATCCTCATTAATCAGTGATTGGTTCATTTATTTTCTGTGGCTTATCAACCCTTTGCTGATTATTTAAAGCCAGAAAAAAATTTTTTTTTGAGATAATAATGTCTTTTTTGGGTTTGTTTGAGATAATAATGGTTTGTGATACAAGTCTTACTAATTAACCTATAACTTGGGGGAGAAGAGGTGGATTCATACCTAATCAGATTTTGATAAACAAGAAATTATAATTTCAATATAAAGTGGGGGATCAATTCTATATTACAATCAATATATAAAATGACCCCTCACTTTGTTCCTATACATTTATATTCCAAAGAATGTAAATAAATCTAAAAGACATGCCTGGATAGCTAATCAGTATTTGATTGATTAATTGATTTGTTTTCTACGGTTTATCAATAAACAAGAAATTATAACATGGATGTAAAGTGGGGATCAATTATATATCACAATCAATATATAAACTGATCTCTCACTTTGTGGCCACAACAGTTTCTATACATTTATATTCTAGAGAATGTAAGTAAATCTAAAAGACATACCTTTGTTCATTGATTGATTGATTCATTCATTTTTTAGGGTTTATCCACCCTGTGCAGGTTATTTAAAACCAGAAAATATTTTTACATTGTAAGAATTTGGAGGGGGGAATAATGATTTAGCAATACAAGTCTTACTAATTAACCCATAGCTGGGTATTTGCACACAAGTGAATATAAGAAACCCAAGTGGAATTTGAACTCAGCTCTCTGATTAACAATTTTGAGCCATTACCCCTTAAACCACCTGTACAGCCAAGCTTACAGCACTTGGTATATCCACACAGTCACCCATCTAGTTACTTACCAGGCTTGAAATTGCTTATCTTTGGTGATTGTATGGTAACCAGTGTTTCAACATGATATGAGCATAAGCATTCTTTATTAATGAGATCTGTCATTGTTAACAGGGAGCATTATCCAATGTCAATAAATGGACTTGCTTCATTTTATCATGAGGAAGGAATATCATTTTGTAAGTAGGTGAGACTAGGCTGCTGATATATGTTTTTTTTTTCTTTCTTTTGTTTCATGCTAGCTTTATTTGTTATAGGTGGAAATAATAGACAAAGAACACCACTGAAAAATACAAAAACTTAAAAGAATCCATGCATATGCTAGTCTACAAAAATCTCCTAAGCGGGCCAAGCATAGACATGAAGACAATATGGGAACCAGTAATAGAGAGAGCTAGAGAAAAACAACAATAATTGTAATATGAGCTCTGGTAAAAAAATTGAATTTAAATTTCTGCAGATTAAAGTGGTCTGGAAAGCATGGAACCAGAAGAGAGTTCCACAAGCAAGAAGTGTGAGAGAAGAAACTTTTAGCACAGAATTTACGGCTACATCTAGCCAGCTCAAATGTAAATTGATGAGATCTTGACACAAGCAAGAAGAGAGTTCCACAAGCAAGAAGTGTGAGAGAAGAAACTTTTAGCACAGAATTTACGGCTACATCTAGCCAGCTCAACTGTAAATTGAGGAGAGCTTGACACCCGTCTAATGCTGTGCTTAAATTCAAAAAGACTAGGTAGCAAAGAGCTCATCTGAACAATTACTATGAAAGTATTTATAGAAAATGCAGAGGGAGGCAACCTTACAGTAGTGGGAAAGTGACTAAAACTGAGATGCCAGATCAGGACCAAAATTAAGAATTAGGATTCATCAGAAAATGTAAATGATTTTTAAAGAGATTTTAGCATAACTACACAAACACATGTTTAAATGTCTTTCAGTTTATCACAGTTACAATAGAATATTTGTCTTTGTAATTTACCCATGAAAATGATCTTAGCAAAGGTCAAAAGTACTTGGGTAAAAAAAAAAACAAAAAAAACTATGATGCCTTCCTTGATGGATTTCATCTCAATATCAAGAAATTAATTAGACAACTTGAAAAGATCAATATAAAAATAAGTAGAAACAATATGTTTATATCATTCAACAAAACATGTTTAAATGAAAATATGCATTATATATATATGTGTGTGTGTGTGTGTGTGTGTGTGTGATGGACTCTCCTGTCAATTTCAATGTATGATCATCGGACAACCTCATTCATTTATGTTTGCATCGTATGTGACACTTTAGTCCCACTAGTGGCCTGCATACAAGTCCACATACTGTGCAATAGTGAGGATCTTGGGACATAGCCACAAGAATATTTGTTGATGTTTTTCGATGTTCTTTCATCTCTTAACCAGTCGATACAACTGATTTCAAAATTTCTGATACCCCCCCCCCCTGGCACAAATATCTCGAGATATTTCTATCCAGGGCAACTCACTCAAAGTTAGTATGAGGCACATTGACAGCTGAGGGGTTATCCTTTAGCTTGTCTTTACACATGAGCCATGGCTATCCAACGGTCCTTTGTCCACTAGGAAGCTGGTTATACAGGAGGACCTTAGGTATTCTATGACTCATCCTTGCATCTTGACCAGCCCAGAATAAAAATTTCAAAAACTTATCTTCTGACTGAGTTTTTCAGATACAAGTCCCCTCATCAGTTATAAAATAAAACAACTTTGTCAACAGAAATACTATTTTAAAAACTTGATTTTAAATTTGTTCTTTTTTTAATATCAGTATATGGACATAATCTAATCTGAAATTGTCCTATTCTAATAATACAACCAACTAATTTTCTATTTGTTTTACGAAGAGCTTTCCTGACATATCAGCATGATCCCTGAGCCTACTGACAATTCTAATCAACCTTCACCCAAAAATGTTCAAGAACACATCCTACTCATCTAACAAGCAGATGGTAAACCTTTTTTCTTTTTTATTTCTTGATGTCAGAATATTTTGTAATTCTCCCTCTCACTCTTATTTCATTAAATTTCATTTCAAGATCTTGTCTCTCGTCTTCAGAAAATGTCTGATAATGGATAGCAGTGAAATAGAAAACTGTCAATTTTAAATCTTCATTTGTACTTCTTTAAATAATGCCCTGCATTCATACTTAATATTGTTATCACATTATTTTGTTGGAATTTTATTGAAATGTTTAACAGTGCAATAAGGGGAAATTTTATAGGTATTTTAGTGTCGTTATTTAATCTTTTTTTTTCCCCTAAAAAATTGGTATCACCCCAAGCAAGTGGATGGCAGCTCAGATTGAGGAATCAGAGAGCCACGTTTGAATTCCAATCGAATCCATTACATTCACTTACATGCTAATACCCTTGGGAAAGGTATGAATCCTCTTCCCCCTCCAGCTATGGGTAAATAGCAGGACAGGCCAAGTTCTATAGCCTTGGATAGCAACTGGTCTACTGCAGAAAGAAATGGCAACCTACTGTGGGAAAAATGTGCCTCGTCAGTTATGTATCAAAAGATACATGATCGCCTAAGCGTGTATCACGCATGGCACATAACTGACGGACTATAGAAGTGGACACTGAGGCCAAAACTGAGCATTGGTTTTAGTGTCCACTCTTATAGTTACACATGCTCTATCCTGGATATTGAGCATTTTTACTCATAAATATAGCATCTGGATATTGAGCATTTTTACTCATAAATATAGCATATCTTAAACTATATTTTATCATATATATATATTTTGTTTCATTAAATAATATAGATAAGTGTTGTCTATATATTTTATGTAAGTTCTTTTCATATCGTCTGATAAGCTTAATAACATTATCATTAAAAAATGAAAGAAAATCACAATATTGATACATATTTTTTAATCCAATCTAAGCTTTCGGCTTACATAAGCCATTATCAAAGATGACAATTATACAATATATTAAGCAATACACAAACAAGAATATAGACATAAAACAGTTGAAACCTAACCTGAACAAAATAAACTATGAAATCTCCAAAAATATCCTTAAATGCCTATAATTAGTAACAGAAGCCATTGGTTCATACCAACGGCTTTCCATACTCAATACTCATCGGATTCACTCTCGCGTGGTCATGTGTGACGTCATGAGCTGTCGTGCGATTTTCGCTTTCAGCGTCTTATATGTACGTGTTTATCGTTGCTTGGAAATCATCCATGTAAACAAAAACAGACTATCATCAATTTCTTGTTCGTGTATTGCTTAATATATTGTGTAATTGTCACCTTCGATAATGGCTTATGTAAGCCGAAAGCTTAGATTGGATTAAAAAATATGCATCAATATTGTGATTTTCTTTCATTGTTTAATGATAATGTTATTAAGCTTATCAGACGATATGAAAAGAACTTACATAAAATATATAGACAACACTTATCTATATTATTTAATGAAACATGTATGAATGAAAAAATGCTGCCTAAATACACACAATTTAAATATATATATATATATATATATATATATATGATCGACTCTCCCATCGAATTCGACGTATGAGGGTCAGGCAGATCAGTTCCTAGAAACTGAAAGCCCGACACCGACACATGAGATTTGGTTATAGTGGTGAAGGCTTTGTGCAGGGCCATCCACACTTTTTTTTTGGAGGGACGAATACAGGGACCTGGTGCAACGAATGCCACAAGGTCCCCAAACGACCCTCAGCAGGTTTTGAATTCAGAGTTGTCCTTCTCCTAGACCAGTTGCCATCCAAGGCTATAGAACCCAGTCTGTCCTGTTATTTACCCATAGTTGGAGGGAGAAGAAGAGGATTCACACCTTTCCCAAGGGCATTAGCACGTAAGTGAATGTAATGGATTTGACTCGAATTCGAACTCGGCTCTCCGATTCCTCAATCCAAGCCGTTATCCATTACTCCACCGTGCCTCCTATATATATATATATACATACACACAGAGTCTGATTTCATGTAAGCCAATGTCTTCACAACTGGTATTAACCAACCAATATTGCTGAAATTTTCAGGTTATACTTATATGATAAATATACCACATGAATTTCCATCTATAATATATTATAATTCTGCTTGTATATATTATATTGTATGTTGTAATATTGTATATTATATATTATAATTCTGCTTGTAGCTCCCACTTTCCCTTAGCATGGTTATTATGTACTCCCAATACATCATAAATAATGGACTTTTCCATTTTGATCATGTGGAAAGACAGTTTCAGTGAAAAAAAAAAATCAAAGAAAGAACAAAAGAAAGAAAGGAAAGATAAAAGTGTTTAACATCTGTTTTAGTGAAATGGAAAAACTGCCATTTCCGAATAATTTGTACCCTCTTACTTCTTTAAATAACAACCAGCATTCATATTTATGATTGTTATTCTGATATTTAAAGTTGTTAAGCTCAATATTTAATGATGTGATAGGTGAATTTATACAGATATTTTATTGTTGCAGAACTCACCACAAGCTTATTCAATCATTAACTTAAGAATTAAGATTCATAAGAAAATTCAAGTCTGAAAAAATTGTCACAGGTATTTCTAGTTTTATAACATTTACAATAAAGACAAATTGAAGGCAAGACAGACAGACAAAAACAATGCATAATCTAAAAGTTTGAATAAATTGATGCTGAAAGAAGGTTTAGGAGAGATAACAAAAATATAAAAAATATATTAAGAGCTACAAAGGATAGGAAATTGTGGAGAGCCATGATCAGCTACATCCTGAAGGGACACAGAACATAGAAGATGAATCAGCTTGAGTAAATGAATGGCAGAACATGCCTTAAAGAGAGATAACAAAATCACAAAATTTATTAAGAGCTACAAAGAACAGGAAATTGTGGAGAGCCATGATCGCTTATGTCCTGAAGGGACACAGTACATTGAAGAAGAATGAGCTTGTATAAATGGATAGCAGAACAAGGTTTAGGAGCGATAACAAAAAAACAAATTTTATTATAAGAGTAGGGTTTAGGAGAGATAATAAAACACAAAAAATTTATTAAGAGCTACAAAGGATAGGAAATTGTGGAGAGCCATGATTGCCTATGCCTTGAAGGGATAGGGAACATAGAAGAATAAGTTTGAGGAAATGGATGGTGGAAAAAGGTTGAGGAGAGATAACAAAAAGACAAAATTTATTAAGAGCTATAAAGGACAGGAAATTGTGGAGAGCCATGATCACTTACATCCTGAAGTGAGCATGGCACATAGAAGAAGAATGAGCTTGTGTAAATGGATGGTGGAACAAGGTTTAGGAGAGATAACAAAATGACAAATTTTATTAAGAACTACAAAGGATAGGAAATTGTGGAGAGCCATGACCACCTATAGAAGAAGAAAGAAGAATATTTACAATACCCTATTTGGTTATGTGAGATTTGTTAATCAGTTTAACAATTTCATTCTAAAGCCATTTTCAGGCAACATCCTTCTCCTCATTTTCAATACTTTTTTAAGAAAAGAAAAAAAAAAGTAAATATTTTTTTGCTTTACAAAGAGCTTTTCTGACAGATCAGCATGAATCCTGAACTACCTGACAATTCTAATCGACCTTCACCAAAAGGTGTTCAATGGCACATGTCCTACTCATCAGGCAAGCAGATGGTACCCCCCCCACTTTATTTCTTGATGTCAGGTAATCTTTGTCACTCTCTATCTCTCTTTATTATTTCATTAAACTTCATTTCAAGATCTTGTCTCTCTCCTTAGGAAGATGGTAGGTTTTCCATTTGCAGAAACAAATCAATAATGCACTGAGAATCTTGAAGTGATGTACGCCTGACTTTGCAGGTCACAGAGAGATGGCTATTTGCAGTAGAACACTGCTTAATGGACACGTCAAATAAATAACAAAAAACATGAACATCTAACTTCTTCAAATCAACAAACATACATTCCTGTATTTACAATTACAAGCATCTGATTGGCACCCAAGTGATTTGTGATATTGAATTCAGCACAAATATCAAACTACCCCATTCTTCTATCAGTCAGTCTAGTACAAACAATACTGATATCAATGTGAAGGAACTGCATTTCTAAGCATCAGACATGTAACAGAGGATCATGGTTCTATTCTAATTTCTTAATTCAGCACAAATTTCAAACTACCCCTTTCTTTTAACAGTCAGTCTTTCATAGACAATACTGATATCAATATGAAGGAACTGCATTTCTAAGCATCAGACATGAAACAGAGGATCATGGTTCTATTCTAATTTCTCAATTCAGCACAAATTTCAAACTACCCCTTTCTTTTAACAGTCAGTCTTTCATAGACAATACTGATATCAATATGAAGGAACTGCATTTCTAAGCATCAGACATGTAACAGAGGATCATGGTTCTATTCTAATTTCTTAATTCAGCACAAATTTCAAACTACCCCTTTCTTTTAACAGTCAGTCTTTCATAGACAATACTGATATCAATGTGAAGGAACTGCAGTTCTAAGCATCAGACATCAAACAGAGGATCAGGGTTCTAATTTCTCAATTCAGTACAAATTTTAAACTACCCCTTTCTCTTAACAGTCAGTCTTTTATAGACACTACTGATATCAACATCAAGGAAGTGCAGTTCTAAGCATCAGACATGTACCTCAGAGGGCTATGGTTCTATGTTTTGAATTTAATGTCAGGTTAGGAGTCTTGTAATCCTATTAAAGTGGTAGGAGAACCACATGTACTGCAGCCATAACAGCAATGGTGTGTCTAGAACAAGATGGATTCATGGAGTCCATCTCTCTTCAGGCTGGTTCTGAATTCAGAGTTTTATTGCCGCCTCAAAGCAAAGAGAGACCAGTGTAGTCTACTCTTTAACCTATAGTGATGGGAAAAGAGACAGCTTCATCGCTTTCCCAAGGGTGTCTTAGCAAAAGTGAACATAAAACGAAATGGAATTTGAACCCATCTCTCCAATTTCCCTTTTCACTTTAAACTGGCCTGACGGTCAGTCAAGAAAATTCCAGCATTAATATGAATGATTTCAGAAATGACAGAATGTAGCAAATCCAATCTAACTAATTTTACATTTCTGAATACTAATGAAATTTAAGCTGGTTATATATCCACATATATGAAATAGAGTACACTATTTACATTATTCGGACTATTGTTGCCATATTTATTACAACGTTTCAGCCTTCTTCAGAACTGAACCCTTTATTTCACTCACTGGGATGTACTGTTCTAGTTCCACATGCCATGTTCAATGGATATCAGTTATCTCCTGTTAATTCCCCTCTCCAAGTTCTCCACTGCCTTAACCAGGTATTGAACTCACACTCTTTGGGTCTTGTCACTGGATCTAACTAACACCTTTATCCACTGTGCCAAGTCCTTGAGTACATCTGTGTATGAATTTCTGGGTATTATAAAACTAATGTCTTCAGCAAACATTTTTTACCATAGCTCATATTGCAATTTTTTTTGTTGTTATTATCACCTGAGCCGACCAAGCATAGAAACGAGTACAATATGGGAACCAGTAATAAGGAGAAAAAGCGATAACAACAACAAAAAATACCCAGATATACACAGATGTTCTCAAGGACACATTGCACAGTGGATAAAGGCGTTAGTTAGATCCAGTGACAGAAGCCAAAGAGTGTGAGTTCAAGGTGGTGGAGAACTTGGAGAGGGGAATTAATAGGAGATATCTGATAAGTGACATCCATTAGACATGGCACGTGGAACTAGAACAGTCTATCCCAGTGAGCGAAATAAAGAGTTCAGTTCAACATTCCAACCACCTGAAGAAGGCTGGAGCATACAACAGCCGAAACATAAAAAATATGGCAACAAAGATGAGGACAATAGTCCAAATAATGTAAATAGTGTACATAATACCTCATCTCAGAAATATAGACAGATAATGAAATAAAGTGCCTATTCCATCAGTAAGGCATGAATCAGTCTCGTCTCGTCTCCCCACCTATGACTTGACTTGTATTGGTTTTCACCCTGGTTGGATTGAACCAGCTTCCTCCTGAGCAAGTACAGTATCTCGGACCATCACTGCGCATGCCCGCCGATCCTGAGCTAGGTCACAGGAAATGGCGAGCCACTCGCGATTCCATCATCAAAGACCAACTACTTGCAGACCCGATAATACTGCTAGGTCATCCTTGATCGTGCTAGTCTACAGCTGCCCACCGACATGTCTTCGTCAGCCAGGAAGAGAAGGAGGGTGAACATTGCGGATGAGCTCTCCTTCCGGGCGTCGAGCTGCGTGCCTGAACCATCGGAGACGACGCTGGAGCAGGACGGGCGGAAGAGGACGGAGACTCAGGCGACGACGCAGTGTGGTTGTGGGCACACGATCGATCTGACGGTATCACAGAATGCAGCGAAGGCAATCGTTGTCGAACACTTCAAGTCTTCGTAGGTCAACCGCACTAAGTGGCCACGTTTCACAGCCATAGAGCAGGATGGCCCGAACAATAGCCTGATAGATGTACCCCTTCGTAGCTGCGGAAATCTCTCGTCCCCCCCATAGTGACCACTTGAGATGCACGAATGCAGACCTTGCAGCTCCTATACGGTGTTCGACCTCAGCAGCAACCTGCCCAGGTGGTATAATGGTTGAACCAAGATAAACGAAAGACTGCATGTCCTCCAGATTGACCCCGCCCAGCGTCAGTGCCTGCCAGTTGATCGGATCAACCAGGGATGGCATAACTTTGGTCTTCGAGGCATTGATGGTCATACCCACATCCCGTGCTGCAGCTTGCACACGGTTGAGCGCTGCTTGCACATCGTCACAGTTCGATCCGACCAAGACAATGTCATCCGCATAGGCCAGATCAGACACACTGACATTCTGACCGACCGTAACTCCAGCGTAGCCCCGAAGGGCCTTGCTGAGGATGTAATCAATTGTATAGTTGAATAGGGTAGGGGATAGAGCACACCCTTGCCGCACACCAGTCTTCACCTCAAATGTCCCCAACTCCTCACCATAAGCACGAACACGGGCTCGCGTGGACCGGTAGTAGCCTTTGATGAGATGAAGGAGTTTAGCTGGCATGTCATCGCCCACATGATACGCCAGAGTGAGCCTCTATCAACGGAGTCAAAGGCAGCCGCAAAGTCGACGAAGCAGAGGACTGTTAGTTGCTGGTATGCCCAGCATTGTTCGAAGGTGCGCCCCAGACTGAAGATCTGATCAACACGTCCTCTGCCCAGGCGGAAGCCACCCTGAGACGGGCAAGTTCGGAGATCACGGATGCCCTGAAATCTTCACAGGAGAAGCACTGCAAATACTTTGGCTGCCACGTCGATGAGGCTGATTCCTCTATAATTCAAGCAGAGTTTCCTGTCACCCTTTTTGAAGAAAGGTAGAAGGATGACCTCACTCCAATTGGCAGGGTAGGTCTCAGAGAGCCAGACTGCATTGAAGACACGATGCACCCACGAGGCAAATACATCTGGTATGACTTTATATACTTCTGCAGGTATACCATCCTCACCAGGAACCTTGTTGTTATGCAGATGACGCAGAATATCTTGCACTTCATCTACCGTTGGGGGTGCAGTGTTGCAGTCGTATTCATCGGTCGGTTCAACGGCCACTTCCGTCGCTGGAGTCGGATGATTGAGTAGCTCATTAAAATGCTCTTTCCACCGATTTAGTCACTCGCCCAGACCCACAATAATAGCACCATCACAGGAGTGAAGCATCTCACTCACCCCCACAGTTCCGTGGCTCGCCTGTCTCACCATCTGCTAGAGTTTGCGAGAGTTGCCACAGGCTGCTGCATGCTCAGTCTCCTCGGCAAAGGCACGCCAGTGCACATTTCGGTCAGCGCGGATGGAGCAAGTTGCACGGCGCCGTAAATCGCCGTAAATCGCAAAAGTCTGTAGCTCCCATCAGTCGCGCTACCCTCACCCTCTCCACTAGCCAAAGGCTCTCCCCAGTGATCCAGGCCCGATATCAGTGATGAGTAATACCAAGATGGGCATGTGCTGCTTCGACAGTGGCAGATTTGAGAGCCTGCCATTAAATTTCTGGTTGAAGCTCTGAGCTTGGTTGGAGGAGAGAGAACCGATTGTGAAGTTCCAACCTGAACTGTTCTCCCATGCGTAGCTTCGGATTGGCGACGTTGATTCGCTTTGGGATCTTGGTGGATCTTCTTGCCTGCAGTTGCAGACGCAGGCTCGCACAGACAAGTGTATGATCTGATCCATGCGCACTGCCCATATCTGCACCCCGATAAGCTCGAGAGTCAAGTACAGAGCTTGCCCACCTCACCCACACCAGAATGTAGTCAATCTGGTTGGACATACAACCGTCATTGGAGCGCCAGGTGACGAGATGTCGTCAAGGGTGCTGGAAACGAGTGTTAGTCACCACAAGATGATTTGCGACCGCAAAGTTAACTAGGCGGTTGCCATTATCACACCTATGGGTTAAAGAGCATGATAGATTCTGAAGCTTTGGGTGGCAATCAGTTCAAGAGAAAGAAATTCAAATGAAGGATTTTTTTAAGGTCATCTGCATACTTGAGTTTAAATTTTGACAAGAATTTGCTGTAAGCTTCGATGTGCTTGGTGTAAGAGATAATGGTTTGAATTGTTAATCAGAGATCCAAGTCCCAATTCCAGTTTGGTTAATTATATTCACTTATATGCAAACGCCCTTGAGAAAGGTATGAATCCACCTCTTCTGCAGCTATAGGTTAATTAGTAAGACTTGTATCATGAAAAACCATTATTATCTAAAAAAAATAAAATTGTGTACAAAATACTTGGATTTTAGCATTAGAGGTTGATATACTGTTACAAAAAAAATAAATTAAAATTAAAAAAATAATTCATACTGATGTGACTCACACTATATCCACTTTAGAATCCATTGTGTTTTAGCACCTCAACTTGTCAGATACGGTACTAGCTGACAAATTTATCATGAGATTGTTAGCTGCCATAGAATGGCATTTTGATGTTTTAATGTGACAGATTTGACTTTGAAAATTGGCATAGCAGACGTTGCACTCATCAATGCAAAAAAAAAAAGAACTGAATTTTATAATTTAATGTAATGTTATCTTTGGATGATGTCTATGTTCCTCATTATGAATAAAGACAAAAGGAAAACTTTTCTTTACCAACACATTTTATCCTCTGATGGACTTCATTAAGGCAAATGTAAGGATTTTATTTTGTGACATGTATTTATAAACAGAAGTAAAAACATGGTTTGTCTTTCAAAATTTTTAAATTTAAGAACACTGAAAAATATTCTTTGGCCAACGGTGAAAATCAAGGTAAACTATGGAAGACACTAAGTGATGTAATTTAATGCCTAATAAATGAGTTAAATGTTGAATTTTTTATTTTCTTATTTTGTGTATGTGTGTGTAATTTTTTTATTAATTCAAATATTATCTATTATTTTAATTTGATAAATTATTTATGTATTTATTTATTTTGAATAAGAGAACATTTTGATTTAAGCATTATCTTTTAATTTAAAAAGAATTAATGCTCATGTATGCTGGCTTGGAAAAAGAGTGTTTCTTTTAGGAAAGGAGATATTTGAAAAAATCTGGGTCAAAGGTTAACATTTTCACAAGATTTGATACCAGCACTCTCAAGAACATTCTGTCTAAGTAAGTTACATTCTCTTTGTATCATTTTTTAGATTTCTCATTATGTTGTATATAATTATGATGCAAATATTGCAGGAAATCTGGTTGATACATAAAACTATCTTTGTGATAACAGTTATTAAATATCCCATCAGTGGGACTGTTTTAGTTAGAAGTTGAATGAACCACAAAACTAGCAAACAATGTTTTTTCACAAATATCTTTCTGATATCTGCTTTCTTGAACTGCATTGTTATTTACTTTGTTTTCTAATTTACTTATAACCGTTTTCAATTTGGTTTGGTTGTTTTGTTTAACAGCATTGAAACCTCTGGTCATTTTATGCCGAAAATGATTTTGAGTGACTTTCATTTGGTTTGCAAAAATGTACTGCTGGAGACATTTGGTTTTCAAAAATGTATTGCTGGAGACATTTGATTTTCAAAAATGTACTGCTGGAGACATTTGGTTTTCAAAAATATATTGCTGGAGACATTTGGTTTTCAAAAATGTACTGCTGGAGACATTTGGTTTTCAAAAATATATTGCTGGAGACATTTGGTTTTCAAAAATGTACTGCTGGAGACATTTGGTTTTCAAAAATATATTGCTGGAGACATTTGGTTTTCAAAAATGTACTGCTGGAGACATTTGGTTTTCAAAAATATATTGCTGGAGACATTTGGTTTTCAAAAATGTACTGCTGGAGACATTTGGTTTTCAAAAATATATTGCTGGAGACATTTGGTTTTCAAAAATGTACTGCTGGAGACATTTGGTTTTCAAAAATATATTGCTGGAGACATTTGGTTTTCAAAAATGTACTGCTGGAGACATTTGGTTTTCAAAAATATATTGCTGGAGACATTTGGTTTTCAAAAATGTACTGCTGGAGACATTTGGTTTGCAAAAATGTACTGCTGGAGACATTTGGTTTGCAAAAATGTACTGCTGGAAGCATTTGGTTTGCAAAAATGTACTGCTGGAAACATTTGGTTTTCAAAAATGTATTGTTCGAAAATGTATAGCTGGTAATACTATTTTTCCAAAAACGTATAGCCGACAACCTTATTTTTTCAAAAACAACCTTTCTGTTGGACATAGTTTATCGCCGTACTCAGTATGCATATGCAGTTTACCGTCATACCCATGGACGCGGATGCAGTTTACCGTCACACCCATGGACGCGGATGCAGTTTACCGTCACACCCATGGACGCGGATGCAGTTTACCGTCATACCCATGGACGCGGATGCAGTTTACCGTCATACCCATGGACAGTTTTCAATTTGTCTAGCACTCTTCTATTAAACTAAGTTGACATGATTTGTGCCCAATTGGTTTACTCTTTTATACCAAAGTTTCATCTAGAAGTCCTTTATGAAATAAGCAGACCAGTTGAAGCAAACTTATTTGAAAAGTAATAAATTTATGATACAAGAACAAACACCATGCCAGAAAATGTGAGGAGTGAATTAAAGTAACCAATTACACCAACACTTATATTTGGTACACAAAATGACAATAAAAAGACACTATTTACATTCAGGCTATTATCCTCATTTTTGTTGTTTTCACAACTTTTCAGCCATTGTGACATTCAGCCTTCATCAGGTAATATATCAATCCAGGTAGCCTACAAGAAATTCTGAACTTTTTTCTTTTTTTTTGACAGTAAGGTTCATCCTGTAGAAGGCCCGAGGCCACTCAAAATAGAGCAATTTCACTTCGGAACAGCTGTTAAAACTGAGAATTGTAATTTCTACAATAACTTACACCATATTAAAATACTAAATATAGAAAAACAACTCTAAAACTAGCAGAAAACGAGTTCAAGGGATGTAAGTTTTAGCGTCCCTTTTACTCTACTGGATGTTTTGATTGTAAAAGTCGAAAAAAAAGAGAGTTGGATATATATAAAGGAAGGAATATATATATTAGGTCATCCCATAAGTTCTGTCCGAATTTTAACTTTTTGTTAAATGAATGAAATTTAAAGAGTATTTTATAATGTCTAATGGAGCTGAACATTATTTTTATGTTTAGATGAATTTAAACTGTTCAAATTTTATTTCAGAGATCAATAAAATTAAATTTTGTTTGATTAAAACCCTGCTAACATGGAAGTACCCAAGAATCATTTGAGGCACATAATGCTTTATGAGTTCAAGAAAGGAAACTCAGCAGCCGAAGCGGCTAGAAACATTCACTCAGTTTATGGAGAGGAATGTGTGAATCAAAGAACTTGCAGAAGATGGTTTGCAAAATTCAGAGGTGGAGATGAAGATGAAGATCGAACCGGACGTCCAGTTGAGTTTGATGAAAAGCTTCTTGAAGCAGCCCTTGAAGAAAATTCTGCTTTATCAGTTGAGGAATTGGCAGTGGTTCTCAGTTCAAACCATACAACTGTTCATCGTCATCTTCATCAACTTGGAAAAGTTCCTAAACTTGGAAAATGGGTGCCTCATGAATTGTCTGAAAACAACCTCAAATCCCGAGTTGACATCTGCTCTTCTCTCCATTCTCGCCAACTTGTTTCACCTTTTTTGGATAGACTTGTGACTGGCGACAAAAAATGGATCTTTTATCAAAATGTTAAGCATCGTAGACAGTGGCTTGGTAAAGGGGAAGGACCCCAGCCACAGCCAAGAAGGGAACTTCATGGGCAAAAGGTTCTTCTTTCAATCTGGTGGGATTGCCAAGGAATAATCCACTTTGAATTCTTACCACCTAATGCAACAATTAATGCTCAAATATACTGTCAGCAATTAGAGAGTTTGAACCAAGCTTTGAGGAAAAAAGTGAATGCTCTAGTGAATTGAAAATGGGTGATGTTTCATCAGGACAATGCATGACCACACACAGCAAGAATCACGTCACAAAAGATCGAAAAACTTGGTTGGGAGAAAATTCCTCATCCACCTTATTCTCCCGACCTTGCTCCTTCAGACTACCATTTGTTTCGTAGCTTACAGAATCATTTGGAAGAAACAGCTTTTGTAACACAGGAAGAGGTTAAAACGGACATTTGTGAGTTCTTCGAATCAAAGCCAAAAGAATTTTACAGTAATGGAATTAGTAAGCTTGTTAATAGATGGAAGGAAGTCATAGATAATCAGGGAAAATACATTGTTGATTGAATCTGTAATTAAATGTAACATTTGGTCACTTGTTTCAAAATTCGAACAGAACTTATGGGATGACCTGATATATATATAAGAAAAATTATATAAAAGATTATAATTTGTTATTAATATATTAAATTAATTTATATAGGTAATAATATTAATTTTAAATATTAATAAAATAAAATATTAATATGAATTAATTAATGTAGTAATAAACTCAACATTGTGAAAGGGGGGATCTTTGATTCTCATCGACATCATTGATGCCAAATATAAAATAAAAGTCACAGAGCAGCATCAGCCACGAGAATCTCATTGAATAAATCTGCACCTTTATTTAAAATTTATTAATTATTCACATATTTTAAAATGGTTTAGTTATTTTACTAGTGTATATAAATGTTCCATGTAAGTTAGTTGTTAAGTACAAGTTTATTTCCATTAGTTTTACTTGAAAATAAAACAGATAAATTTATTATATCTATAATAGAATTCTTAAAATTATCTATTAGTAAAAAAAAAAAAATAACCTTTTCTTTTTTTTTTTTCTCCATCAAATGGTTATGGGGGTTCGCTGAAAAAAATGTATAGTAAAAGTTGTCTATGGGTAAAAAAAAGGTTGAGAACCTCTGCTGCAGATGATATAGCAATACCTTTCTATACATTTTCATGTTAGTAAATTGCTTTTCCGTTTAATTAAAGCAGACTTTTTAAAATCAAAATTATGATCAAACCAGTGGCATGCAAAACGGTTGGGGGGCAGAGGATGCAATGCCCCCTGACATCCATATTGGGAGGGCATCCAATCAAGAGTGAAATAAAAATTTGGTTTATATTTAATTTGAATAAAGCATTTATTTTGAGTTTCATCTGTTTTGCATATTTAAAATGTCTTTCTTTCTCACATTTCTCAGTACTCACTACTTGAGTCTTAGGGGCATACAATTAATGAGTTGGCCTCAAGCATCACCAAACTTCACCAAACCTCTGCATGTCACTGGGTCGCACATTATGATGAGCAACTCATGCATTTAGGTTGTTGTTCTTTATAAAAGATTTTTATCTTCATATAATGTTTTATTTCAATTTCTCAGTATCTTGTGGCAATTAAAAACACAACAAAGGAACCAAAAGTTTTTACTCAGAAATGAAAGTATGTTTGTAAATTTTTATATCACTTTATCCACTTTATTTACTATTACAATACAAATAGACTGTGATATCACCGAGTCTTTATTTATCCAACTTAAGCATGAATATTTGTAAGATTCTTTGATCAAATATTAGCACTTGACATTTCTTAGAACAGAACAGAGTGGCATTAGAATAGCTAAAGAAGACTTCCAAAAGCTAAGCAAAGTACTAAGGAACACGAAAATTTCATTAGAAACAAAGAAAAGAGTTACTGAACTGCGATGTAATATCAATCCTATATCACAGTGAATGCCAGAGAATTTTCTCACAGATAAAGAGAAAACAGGTAACAAAGATGCAGTTCTACAGAAAGATATTGAGAATAACCCAGATGGAACGAACATGTGAACAACAGGGAAGTTTTAAGGAAAATGGGAATTAAAAGGATACATACTTAGGATCAGAACTATATAGGTGAAATTTCTGGAACACATAATGAGGAAAGAAGGTTTGGAGAATTTGACACTCACAGGGTATATTGAAGGAAAGAGAAAATGACAATGTATTTTTAATTATTTATTTGAAATAGTGTTAAGAGTTAAAGATGAAGACTCAATAAGAAAGATTAAATTCTTTCTTTATTTCTTATATAAAAATAAATTAAACATTACTGATGTAATGGAATAACCTGTCACCCCCATGAGTGTAATAGATGTGACATAAACTCATGCTCAAGATTGACCGTGGGCACACCATACTCGGCTCTCTTTGACTCTGGGTGCTCACAGTCAATCTTGAGCGCGAGTTTAAGTCGGTGTTGGTCGAAGCAGGATATGGCGGTATCTACATTAACCGGAGCTACGCAGGCTTGCTGTGGAAGGGGCACTGTCAGAATTTGCACAGCAACCGGTAATACTGCTACAATTGATGTGCTGGTTATGCGAGGGAAGCCCCTGGATTTCGACCTGTTGCTTGGCATCAATGCCTCAGTGGAGTTCGCAGCATGGAGTTTGAAAAACCATGGTCTGTCTGTGCAGCGATTCGTATTAGCGAAGGCGATTTCAGTGCAAAATTTAATGAACGGCAGGGAGTTTGGGTCGCAGCTTGGAAGTGGTCGGCAGGTCATGCACCAGGGAAACTTCAGAATCGGATCTCTGAATATCCGGTATCCAGCGAGTGAGGAAGAAGTAGACTTGACCCGTATTGATCCCCCGGAATATGATTCAGACCAGGACACATCTGACGATTCAGCCGGGGAGGAAGACATGGTTATACCACCGCGAATGAGTGCAAGGGTGAAATGACCAGCCCCTTACTGTCACTTATGTGATCATACGATCAGGGGGGAGTGTAATAGACGTGACAGTGACTTATCAGGACCAAAATGAATTCGCTGCTTCGCGTGTTGAACCATTCTCTGAGAGTCGGTCGCACGTACATACGCCTACTGCCATTTATTTGCAGCAGGCTTATTTGCATAAGAGAACAACGCTACCTGTTAAAAAACGAGGGGAGTGGTCGTGGCGGACCACTGCTCTTCTAGGCTTCGGTGAGACTAGAGACGTATTGCTGAAAGAAAGCGACACCAATTTCTGGACAACCAACAATGAGTGACTACACTATAGGTAGTAACTACCTATAAGTACTTGTAAGTCAACGGACTACAGAGTCCAGCTGGGATCTGTTGAGTATGACTCAGACTTACACAAGAACTACCGACCTTCCAATAGTAGCACTCACTACTGGATTGACTTGTGACGACCTTGTACATAACTGTTACCTTTATTCTTATTGTAACGTTTTTTACAATAAACCTTTACTTATTTTATTCACCTTATTTTTACAGTAAATATTCCTATTAGCACGGAATAAAACAATTTCTTATATAAGAATAAATCAAACATTAGTTCAATGTTTTATAGATTATGTAAAAGCATTCCAGAAACTATCACAAAAAACTGTTGGAACTGCTTGGTAACCTTTGTCCTATTTGGGAAGAATATTAGAAAAATCCAGGACCTATACTGGCAGCAAACCATCTACATACAGATAGAAAATGAATTCAGTAAATATACAAAATTAGAAAGGGGCGAGAGACAAGGATGTGTCTACTCACCAGACTTATTCAACCTATAGAGTGAAGGAATTCTGAGAGAATTAGAAGTCCTACCAGGATTCTTTATTGGTGGCCACAATCTTAATCTAAGATATGCAGATGACACAGTGTTGATAGCAGACATAGAAAGGAAATGACAAGAACTCCCACAGGAGGTAGTGAAGGAAAGCAAGAAGAAAGGACTAAACATCAATTGTAAGAAAGCATGGTTATTAATAAAAGGAAGAGTCCAACATGCAAATTACAAATTGGAGATACCAAAATCAAGCAAGCACAAAATATTTACATATCTGGGAAATTTTTTAACAGAGGATGGAAAGTGCAACACTGAAATCTGAAGGTGCACTGGGAGTGAAAGATGCCTTCCAAAAGCTAAGCAAAGTATTAAGTAAAAGAAACATTTTGTTAGACACAAAGAAAAGAGTACTAAACTCTTATGCAATAGCAATCTTCCTATATAGCAGTGACTGCTGGGCAATCAGCTCAAAGATGAAGCAGCAGAAATATGATTCTACAGAAGGATGCTGAGAATACCATGGACCAAACATGTGAGCGGTGACAAAGTTTTAAGGAAAATGGAAACAAAAAGAAAGTTTATACTTAATATCAGAAAGAGACAGTTGAAATTTCTAGGATACATAATGAGAAAAGAGACCTTGGAAAATTTGTTACTCATAGAGACAGATTGTAGGCAAGAGGGAGAGAGGAAAACAATGCATAACCTACCTAGAGAGCTTGAGTAAATGGATAGTTGAACAGGGTTTAGGAGTGATAATAAAATGACAACATTTATTAAGGACTACAAAGGATAGGAAATTGTGGAGAGCCATGATCTCCAAATTTCTGAAGCGACACAGCACATAGAAGAAGAATCATCAAAATTGAAAGTAAATGTTGATCAGTTAAAACTGACTAATGTTTAGCATGCTTTATATTTGAAAATGCCCTTGTCGTTGAGATTTAAGATATTATAATTGAATGCTTCTGCCAGTAGCAGAACAACAATACATGCAAGTCTATGCACTCATATGTAAATTAGACAAGTCTTATTTACATTGTTGTCCTCATCTTTACTGCCAAATTCACAACGTTTCAGCGGTTGTACACGCTGGCCTTCTTCAGGTGACTGGAATTTCCAACTGAACTCTTTATTACTGGGGCAGATTGTTCTAGTTCCACGTACAATGGCTGAAACATTGTGAATATGGCAATATGTATGACAATAATGTAAATAATTACAATACTTCATTTGAGAAATATAGGCAGATAAGTCTTGTTTCAATATTACTACTATTTTCTTGCCTGAAATTGTCAGGAAAAATATTTTAAAGTCGAATAGCCTTCCTCCAGGATAGGCAGGATATCAGCACATCAAGTGGACTTAACAAATTCAGTTCAAATTCTAGACTAGTCTGTTGCATCATTTTCACACTAATGCTCTTGGGAAAGGCATGAATCAGTCTTTTCTTCCCCACACAAGCTGTGGGTTAAATAGAAGACTCTCTAACATTGTGTGGCAACCAGTGCAAATCTTAAAGTACAGTTTTGAACAGCATGCTTCCGCCAGCCAGTTCTGAAACACACAATATTGCACAAATTAAACTAATCTTGTTTACATCTGTCTTAAAGGAAGTAATGACTTCTTTAATGTACATATATATTCATGTTTCTTTTGTTGAACCAGAAATGGGATTAATCTTGCACATATCAAGGTGGGTCCTGCCTGACAAAGGATTTATCATAATTATTTGAGGAAAGGTTTTACAAGGTTAGCTGTTCTTTCTGATACCCACTCATGGTAGTCCAAGTACACCGAGTGTGTTTATCAAGACAACATAATTTTGTGTAATTTAGGTAAATATATCTGTTAAAATGAGATGTCAGTGTTATTTTCAATTTTGCATAATTTAGACGCCAATTTATACATTGGACCCTGTATATAGTTTTATGATGTGCTATATATATATATATATATATATATATATATATATATATATTATTTTTAATGAAATAATATATATATATATATATATTGTTTTTAATGAAAAATATATATATATATATATATATATTGTTTTTAATGAAAAATATATATATATATTGTTTTTAATGAAAAATATATATATATATTGTTTTTAATGAAAAATATATATATATATTGTTTTTAATGAAAAATATATATATATATATATATATTGTTTTTAATGAAAAAATATATATATATATTGTTTTAATGAAAAATATATATATATATATATATATATATACACGATTGCACTAGCATGAAACAGACTGTCGCCTCTAAGTGCTGACTTCCATATCCACTTTTATATTTACACACGCCCTATCTCTGATATTGAGCACTTTATCCCATAAATATAGCACATCCTAAGACTATATTTCTTCATATATATATATATATATATATATATATATATATATATATATAATTTTATTATATAAAATTTATATTAAAACTATATCCCAGAACAAGTCATATTGCATAATACTATAATCTATACTATTAGGTTATTACATATATTCATTCGTTCTTCTGATGCTCTGCGAATGATATTGAAGAATACTTTGTAGGATTTGTTGCTTCTTAGTAACTCTGATCATCCTTTGTCTAATGTTATTGCAATTTTATTTCAGATTAGACAGCCTTTGAGATGGAATGCCAAGTAGACAAGAACAAACAGGTTGGGCATCATCTTCTTGCTTTAATCAAGGTCACAAAGCTGGTATTTGTGCTGTGTATGGAGATGATTTCATTACTGCCAGAATTATATAAAATGCTTAAAAATGGCCAAACTATCAATGTTAAGCTACAAGCTAAAGAAATGAACAGTCTCATCAAAGAGGAAATTCAGGGGAAAAACCTAACAGGTAATACAGTGTGTTTATCCAACATGACAATGCTCACACCCACATTGCTAACATGACCGAACATGCAATTAAGTGATTGGTTGGGAAGTTCTACCACACCCAGCATATTCTCCTGATTTAGCCCCTTCAGATTAAAAAAAAATTCTTTACTATTTTTAAATGAGGCATGTAAATTTAGAATAAAAAATAACTGTTCGATAAATTTTTATTTGATACTTAGCATGAGAGCTTAAAAACAAATTACCCAAAATTTCTTATGGAATCATTGGCATAAATTAGTATAATTTTTTGAGGTTCTTTTCAAGCCATTATCTATGGCATAGATCACAAAATAGGACAAATAGGGCACAAAAATCAGGTAGGTGTTCAACCTCCAATTATTGACCACACACACCTACACCTACTGCGGGTAGGCCATCTTGGACCCCAAGGCCTGCACTATAGTGGTAAACTACTGTATTGTATTAACACACAATATAATAAAAATACAACACAAAACAAGTTGTACTGTATGCTACGACATGGAAATAATATTAAGTGATAGTTTATAACACAATGCTAGGCATGAATTTGATTTCTTGAAAACATATATATGCCATCAACAACAGGCAATGAGTTTGTAAAGATATGTAAATATATCAACAACATCAGAAGTATTAAAAATATCAACATTTCACATCTTTAAAGAGTTTTGATTTGGATAAAGAGAGACCATATAATAGATTTACTCTATAAAATATACAAGAGTAATATTTGTACTATCTGGAAAGGAAAAATAATTTGCAAAATAAAAAAAATTGGTAGATTTTTGAATATTTTTACAACAAAATCCTCCTTGGCTTTTTTTTTTTTTTTTTTTTTTTTTTACTTGTTTGTTTTTGCCAAAACTTTTTCAAAAATAATTCTTCAGTCTAGCTGTCACTTTGAAGAACAATGGATTTCAATTTCAGCTCGGATTAGAGTTGAGCAATCATTTTCAATGCATGAAATACTTCATTTAAACAAATGACTCTCAGCCATCTCATCAGCAAATGCTTTATGCTTCATGGTAAATGTTTCCAAGATATTCGAACATGATAGAACAAAAAGAAACAAAGGAGAAAGCTTTAAGGATTATATATATTACTTACTTCGGGAATGTCTGGTGGGGCATTTTCCGGGCGAGGTGGTTTCCAAGTTGTTTTTCCACTCTCCTTGTTATAATAAAATGTATGTCTAGTTGTATTATCCACATACATATCCCATGATGCACTGTAGTTTTTGATGAATTTACAATTGTCCATTTTAGGTGCACTTTTTATTGAGGCTTGAATGATGGAAACATTTTGGTATTCATCAGAGCTGGGCTGAAAAAACAAAAATGAAGTATCTCAGTATAGAGTAATAGTTAACAAGTTGGTCTAATTGACCATAGTCATTGAGTAGTGAGTTCAATTCTAACCATGTGACTCATACTTGAGACTTTGTATCAAACTTAGCTAAATAAACATACAATACAGGCAATTTACAAATGTACTTTTCATTCGTGTATTGAATACTGCTGCCATATCTGGTCTGGTGCTCCCGCTGTACATATAGAGATTCTTGATAAAATCCAAAGAAAGATCTGTAATGTAATAATCAATCCTGACTTGGCATCTTGACTTCAGTCACTTTCTCACTGATATGATGAGGTTTCGCTCTGTCTTTTTTACAAATATTTTCATGGCAACTGCTCTGTCAAGCATTTTTTCCCACTGGAGCCCAGACCACATGAATTTAAGCGTGCTACTAGATTGTTATCTAGGTCCCATACATTTACTGTTGAAAAGAGTTAAATACAACCACCATTTCTACTCCAACAGTTTCTTTTCTCACACTTCCCACCTGTGGAACTCCCTTTCGTTTACTTCCTTCCCTGATATCTATAATCTTCAAAAATTTAAATGCAACATCAATTGCCATCTTCTGTCTTCTTGAATCCCATTTAGCTTTTTCTCCTTTCCGCAATCCACCCTATTCTCAGTTTTCTCTTTCACTTCCACTCCCTGTAACTCCCTGCATACTAGTGGCATTCCAGCCTTGCTTGGGGTGACATGATTAAAAGAAAAAGAAAGAAAAAAGAAAAAGAAAGAAAAAAGGAAAAGAAAGAAAAAAGGAAAAGAAAGAAAAAAGGAAAAGAAAGAAAAAAGGAAAAGAAAGAAGAAAGGAAAAGAAAGAAGAAAAAAGAAAAAGAAAGAAAAAGAAAGAAAAAAGGAAAAGAAAAAAGAAAAAGAAAGAAAAAAGAAAAAAGAAAAAGAAAGAAAAAAGAAAAAAGAAAAAGAAAGAAAAAAGAAAAAAGAAAAAGAAAGAAAAAAGAAAAAAGAAAAAGAAAGAAAAAGAAAAAGAAAAAAGATAAAAGAAAAAAAGAAAAAGAAAAAAGAAAAAGAAAAAAGAAAAAGAAAAAAGAAAAAGAAAAAGAAAAAGAGAAAAGAAAAAAGAAAAAGAAAGAAAAAAGGAAAAGAAAGAAAAAAGGAAAAGAAAAAGAAAGAAAAAAGGAAAAGAAAAAAGAAAAAGAAAGAAAAAAGAAAAAGAAAGAAAAAGAAAAAGAAAAAGAAAGAAAAAAGGAAAAGAAAAAAGAAAAAGAAAGAAAAAAGAAAAAAGAAAAAGAAAGAAAAAAGAAAAAAGAAAAAGAAAGAAAAAAGAAAAAAGAAAAAGAAAGAAAAAGAAAAAAGATAAAAGAAAAAAGATAAAAGAAAAAAGAAAAAGAAAAAAGGAAAAGAAAAAAGGAAAAGAAAAAAGGAAAAGAAAAAAGGAAAAGAAAAAAGGAAAAGAAAGAAAAAAGGAAAAGAAAAAGAAAGAAAAAAGGAAAAGAAAAAAGAAAAAAGGAAAAGAAAAAAGAAAAAGAAAGAAAAAAGAAAAAAGAAAAAGAAAGAAAAAAGAAAAAAGAAAAAGAAAGAAAAAGAAAAAAGATAAAAGAAAAAAGAAAAAGAAAAAAGAAAAAGAAAAAAGAAAAAGAAAAAAGAAAAAGAAAAAAGGAAAAGAAAAAAGGAAAAGAAAAAAGAACAAGAAAGAAAAAAGGAAAAGAAAAAGAAAGAAAAAAGGAAAAGAAAAAGAAAGAAAAAAGGAAAAGAAAAAAGAAAAAGAAAGAAAAAAGGAAAAGAAAAAAGAAAAAGAAAGAAAAAAGGAAAAGAAAAAGAAAGAAAAAAGGAAAAGAAAAAAGAAAAAGAAAGAAAAAAGGAAAAGAAAAAGAAAGAAAAAAGGAAAAGAAAAAGAAAGAAAAAAGGAAAAGAAAAAAGAAAAAGAAAGAAAAAGAAAAAAGATAAAAGAAAAAAAGAAAAAAAGAAAAAGAAAAAGAAAAAAGAAAAAGAAAAAGAAAAAAGAAAAAGAAAAAAGAAAAAGAAAAAAGAAAAAGAAAAAAGAAAAAAGAAAAAGAAAAAAAGAAAAAGAGAAAAAGAAAAAAGAAAAAAGAAAAAAGAAAAAGAAAAAAAAGAAAAAGAAAAAAAGAAAAAGAAAAAAAAAAGAAAAAAAAAGAAAAAGAAAGAAAAAAAGAACATTAGGTTTATGGCACCAAATTCTATATCCAGGACTTTTGTACACAATGATAGCCTAGAGAAATAAACTGGAACTCGGTGGAAACAGGCTGAGCAATAATTGAGCAGTACTAAAAGAAGGACTAGACAAGATATCCTGAGATGTGGACAGACAAGAGATTAAATAAAAGTTCAGATTCAAATTCTCTGAATGCTACAGGAAACCACTCCACTATATCCCAAGAAGTCATAACTAATTTACAGATAATAAAGAAAAGGAATTTGATTGATTAATTCAATTTCTATAGTTTATCAACCTTTTGCAGGTTATTTAAAGCCAGAAAATATTTTTAGATTGTAAGAATTTGGGGGCATGATAATATTGATTTAGTGATACAAGTCTAACTAATTAATCCATAATTGGGGCGTGAAGAAGTGGATTCATACCTATCCTAAGGGTATTTGTGTTTAAGTGAATATAGTGAAATCAATGGTAATTGGAACTTTGGTCTCTAATTAACAATCCTGATCTATAATCCATTAAATCACCTGCACACGTGGTTTCCATCACCTGGTATTTCCAAGCAGTCACCCATCTAGGTACTGACCAGGATTGACATTGCTTAACTTTGGTGATCATACAGAAACTGGTGTTTGATTGCATTGTATCATGTTTAAGAAATTACTGCTCGAGACCAAAAAAGCAAAAAATTAAAATAAAATTATTCTTCTCAGTCTTATTTTTGGAAAATAGTTCCACAAGTGAGAAGTGCGAGAGAAGACACTGTCAGTATAGAACTTACGGTTGCATCTAGCCATTTTATCTGTAAAATGATGAGACCTATTAGCCAAACTAGTGAGTCAATTATATGCCACGTGTCATACACGCTTAGGTGATCATGTATCTTTCAATACATGACTGACGAGGCAGATTTTTTCCCCACAGATGATGCCATTTCTTTCTGCGGTAGACCAGTTGCTATCCAAGTCTATAGAACCTGGTCTGTCCTGCTATTTACCCATAGCTGGTGGGAGAAGAGGAGGATTCATACCTTTCCCAAGGGTATTAGCACATAAGTGAATGTAATGGATTCGACTGGAATTTGAACTTGGCTCTCCGATTTCTCATTTCAAGCCACTATCCATTACTCACCATGCATGCCTCCTCCATGAAGTCCTATAAAATTAAATTAAAGAAACTTTTAAACCGTGAAGTAGGGTTTTTGTCAAAGTATTTTTCCAAATAAATCAGCTTATTCAAGTTTCATCGAGTGGTTTGTGAAATTGAACAAGACAGAGGTTCGAAATCTTGGAAAAAAATGTCAGCGATGATTTAAACAATACTAAATACTGTGAGGATATCAAAAAATTCTGGTAATAACCCATGGCTAGCAACTCTAATGAGCAGCATCAGAACTACCTTGATGGTCAGCCTTCATCCAGTGATGGGCAGCTTAGCATTACTTCAAAGAACAGTTTGACCCCACCCCCAATCAAGGGTAGTTCAGAACCCCCCTCAAATCCCAACTGTGACTGTTGATATAAATTTGTGACCCGAAATCTTCAACACATAGTTTTCATTTATTTATCTATTACAGTGTAACCTGGATATAAGAGAAATTTTCTATGGTCCCAAATTAGGGCCTGTGTTAATGTATATATAATAGACCAAACCCGGATATAAGAGAAACCTGGATATAAGAGACTTCTTCTCCGGTCCCGACAACTCTCTTATATCCGGGTTACACTGTATTTTATTCATTTGGTCAAGTGCTTGGCCACTTTGAAGACCCTGTTTCACAGAGCTTATTCTTGGTCATAAAACACAAAACACACAAGACTAAAACAAAAATCACACATCATACTCCTATGTGTTTGTCCCAATCATATTATCTAGATAGTTTGGGTACCTAGACATGGTGTAATTGTTAGCAAGCTTGTCTTGCTAGAACAATTATAAGTGAGTAGTGAGTTTGATCCTCACTGGGTGGCCCATAGTTTCAGCCTTGTACAACATCTAAGCAGCACTTAGAAAAATCACCATAATATCTAAATAGTTCAGTCAGTCAGTTGTGATACATGCGCAAGCGATCATGTATTTTTTCCTGCAATAGGTTGCCATTTCTTTCTGCGGTAGACTAGTTGCTATCCAAGGCTTATAGAACACGGTCTGTCCTGCTATTTACCCATAGTTTGAGGGAGAAGAAGATTCATACCTTTCCCAAGGGTATTAGCATGTAAATGAATGTAATGGAATTTGAACTCAGCTCTCCGATTCCTCAATCCGAGCCGCTATCCACTACTCCACCATGCCTCTAAATAGTTATATGGCTTAATTGAGCAATGCCTACAAGTAAATACTTTATAAGCAAATGACATGTTCTTATCACGAACTGACGGAAACAAGGAGGACAAACAAATTGCTAAATAAAAAAGAATAAAAATAAAAGAAAGAATTTAAATAAGATTAAAAATAAAAGTAAAAATTAAATTAAAATAAAACAAGTGTTTTACTGTGTATACATGGTTAACAGGATGTGTGGTTAATATAATGATTATCAATTCAGAAACTGATATCAGAAAGCTGAATTCAAATTCCAGCCTTGCCTGTTGCATTCACTTTTCTACTAATGACCTTGGAAAAGGCAAGAACCCATCTCTTCTTCTCCCAGCCACTAGAGTTGACTGGGTTATCCAGCACTTGGATGACAACCAGTCTAGAAGAATAACTTCAAATTAATTCAAAACCAGCAAGAAGGCAGCAAGAAACTATCTGATTATCTTTCCCAAGAAATCATTTCAATTCACAGATAATAAAAAAAGACTATAGAGAACCATGACTGCCAAAAAATATACAATTAAGGAGCTAAGCAAAGTATTAAGAGACAGAAAAATTTTGCCAGAAACAAAGAAAACAGTATTGAACTGTTACATGATATCTGTCCTCCTGTACGGCAGCGATTGCTGGATAATCTCCTCACAGATGAAGAAGAGACTTGAAGCAGCAGAAATGTGGTTCTATAGAAAGATACTGAGGATATCATAGACCAAACATGAGCAATGACCAGGTTTTAGAGAAAATGGAAACAAAAAGGAAATTTATACTTAACATCAGGAAGAGGCAGATGAAATTTCTGGGGCACGTAAGGAGGGCTTGGTGTAACAGAGAGAGTTTGGGAACCACACACACACACATATATATATATTATTTTTTATTGAAATTGGAGTAGATTTGAACAGCGAAATTAGATCAGAACAATTTTGTTTACTGATAGGAATCTGATCTAGCCCATTTGGAATTGGGTCATTGGGAAGACAATGTAAGATGATCGAGATAATTTTTATTGGTTAAAATTTTAAATAGAGCTTACTAAGGCTATGAGGAACTTTGAAATTCACATGATTTTGGGTTGAAGGCAGCACTCGGGATAATCACGTGCGGGTCAAGGGTTGATTTATGATCAGCCAGGTTTATCTATATAAACGTGCACAGAAATCTGTTGACAGAGTAGTTGGCTCGTCTGTCATCGAGTGCAGTTGAGCTGGGTAGAGTGAGGTCAGAGATTGAAAGTGACGTCAGAGATTGGAACCAAACGTCCGCTAACATATTTTGTTGATATAAGTACAAAGAAGCGAATTACTCCTCCAACAATCTAAAACTACTACTGCTACTATTATAACTACCACTGGAAATGGAAACGACGAACAAGTTACAATAATCAAAAGGTTGTTTTTGGGCTCATATGTCGTCGAGTGCAGTCGAGCTGGGTGGAGAGATATCGAAGACTAGAAGTGACGTCAAAGATTGGAACAAAGCCCCACTAACATGTACTGTTAATATAAGTACAAATGCTTCTGCTACCATGAAGATTACTACTACTGTTACTACCGCCGAGGAGAAATGAAACTATAAACTTTAAGCCGCGCACAGAAATCTTTATCTCTCCATTGCAAGAGTCGTATATCATTCTGAGACAATTTCACTACAAGCTAATCACAATCCACTCTCTCTCTGTCTAGTGTACGAGTATTTACGTCAATTATTTTCTTTTCTGTAACCCGTTTCTTTTCTATACTAGTCTTTTCTGCTATATAAAAGACATTAAACCATGGAATAATTGTTTGTCCGGCTTTCTGCGGATATTTTTTTTTTTTTGGTGCATTCTAAATTTCTTAGCACAGCCGTGTCTACATGTCCAGTCGACCGTGAATGGATGAACATCACTTCTGCTTTCTGGATCAAACCAAACACAACGTGGGCAGGAAGCAGGATTAAACCAGTGGACTTGTCGAATGATCTACGGATGCTCAGGGGACCTACGGTCACTCCCTTAAGTTCAGTTAAGACTGAGTTGACACCGCAACCCAGAGAGTAAGACGTCGGAGGTTGAGGGGCTGGGGTGAAAGTGTTAGATTGGAAAACCTGATACTTACAAGACAGTTTAAAAGAAAGAGGGGCTGAGGAAGGCAGCATGTAACATATTTAATGAGTTTGAGTAAGTGGGTGATAGAACGGTGTTTGGGTGAAATAACAAAAAGACAAAACTTATTAAGAGCTACAAGGGACAGGAAGATATGAGGGGGGGGGGCATGATCACCTACGTCCTGAAGGGAGACAGCACATAAAAGAAGATCATAAGCTATTCCTACTGTAGTGAGTTCACTCATTTGCTGGATATGAAGAAAAATTGATTTCCAGTAAGCATGTCTGAATGTTTTAAACTTGCAGCCTTAAGATTAAGCTAAGTTGAAATATCAATTCCTTGCCTATGTCTAGTTAGATCAGTGATTCTCAACCAGGGGTCATATAGACCCTGGGATCCATGTAACATTACTGGGGTCCACAGTAATATTTTAGTGATGCATAGAGCAATTTCACTTTGGAATGGTTGTTAAAACTGGAAATTGGAATTTCTGCAGTAACCTATACCATATTAAAATACTAAAAATAGAAAAGCAACTCCAAAACTAGCAGAAAACAAGATCAAGGGATGTAAGTTTTAGCGTCCCTTTTACTCTACTGGATGTCTTGATTGTAAAAGTTGAAAAAAACCCGAGAAGGATATATAAAGGAAGGATTATATAGTGTGTGTGTGTGTGTGTGGATATATATATATATATATATATATATATATATATATATATAAAGGAAAATTATATAAAAGATTATAATTTTGTTATACAGTGTAACCCGGATATAAGAGAGTTGTCGGGACCGGAGAATTCTCTTATATCCGGGTTTGGTCTATTATATATACATTAACACAGGCTCTAATTTGGGACCAGATAAAATCTCTCTTATATGCTGGTTTCTCTTATATCCGGGTCTCTTATATCCGAGTTACACTGTATAAATTTTATATATTAATAATAAATAATAATATTAATTTTAAATATTAATAAAATAAAATATTAATATGAATTAATTAATGTAGTAATAAACTCAACATTGTGAAAAGGGGGGGGGATCTTTGATTCTCATCAACATCATTGAAGCCAAATATAAAATAAAAGTCACAGAGCAGCATCAGCCACCAGAATCTCATTGAATAAATCTGCACTTTTTAAAAATTTATTAATTATTCACATTTTTTAAAATGGTTTATTATACATTACTTTACTAGTGTATATAAACGCTCTATAGTATTTAGTTGTTAAATACAAGTTTATTTTCATTAAATTAGTTTTACTTCAAAATAAAGCATATACATTTACTAAAGGGTGTTCCAATAACTTGGACCGATTTTAATGTGAATTATGTTTAAGCGTTTAATGATTTTTTTTCCTTTCAGATTTGGGTGATATTATTTTTCATACATAACTGCCATGACTTAAATAACATGATCTGTTAGAGAAATAAATACATTTTCACCAATAACAGTGATTTATTTACTGCTGACTTTGATAAGTCTTAATGAAACACCCTTTATTGCTATAATACAATTCCTAAACTAATCTTTTAGTAAAAAATAAGTTTTTTTTTTTTCATCAAATGGTTATAGGGGTCAAATAAAAAAAATTAAGAGTAAACATGTTCCATGAGTAAAAAAAGATTGAGATCCCCCGAGTTAGATAACAGATGCAGCCATTAAGGACTTAGTTTGATACAAAAGAATACCGACTGGCTGAACAAGCCAGTTAATGAGTGCCGGATAGCTGCAACTATCTTTTCAACTCCAGTCAGATTCATTTCTTCTCTGGAATGGTAATGCTAGTATGTAGAATTTGCCATCAGGCACAATGATTAGTAACTGTCTTTATCTTTCTTTTACTTTGATTTCTTTTTGTTTTTCTCTATCGTTTTTACTTTCTACCGTTCCTCAAACTTTCCTTTGCATTTTTGTAATTCCATCTTTTCTTCATGAGAAATTCAAAAGAGCTCTTTAGTTTGAGTTCACTTGTGAGAGAATCAATTTCACTTTTTTGTTAGTTCTTTGATGTTTGCTTTGGCAATAATAAATCTCTTGTTTCCTCTGCTTCTTGTTCTCTTCTCTATCTCCTGTGTTCTTATATGTCCACCACAGAAAACCCACACTCGACTACTCAAGGATCGTAGGATCTAAAATCATTTTCCCTTCTCCCATCAGTAATGTGATTTTTTATATTCTTTTCAACGGTCAGAAATTTGCATGTTACCAGCAAAATCTCATATTTAGGAGAATATGACATTCTTATATATTCACCTTATTCATCTTTCTTTTTCTTTAGATTTATTTACATTTGACGCATGTGCAAAGTCTTTGTGTCAGCGGTAAGTAATTTTTTTTACTTTATTTGCATTTTCTTTCAGTTCTCCAACCAGAAGCTCAGCTGGGATCAGAGATACTATATTGTGATCCTAGGTTGGAAAACCAGTGAGATATTTCAGTCAGTTATGTGCCATGTTTGATATACGCTTAGGGCGATCATGTACCTTTCAATACATAACTGACGAGACAGATTTTTTCCCTCAGTAGGTTGCCATTTCTTTCCATGTTAGACCAGTTGCCATCCAAGGCTATAGAACCCAGTCTGCCTTGCTATTTACCCATAGCTGGGGGGGGGAGAAGAAAAGGATTCATACCTTTCCCAAGCACGTAAATGAATGTAATGGATTCCAGTAGAATTTGAACTCCTCTCTCCGATTTCTCAATCCGAGCCGCTATCCATTACTCCACCGTGCCTCACTATTTACATTATTCAGACTATTGTCCTCATCTTTGTAGCCATATTTATTACAACGTTTCGGCCATTGTATGCTCCGGCCTTCTCAGGTGGTTGGAATGTCAAACTGAACCCTTTATTTCACTGGAGTAGACTGTTCTAGTTCCACGTGCCATGATTAATGGATAAGTTATCAGTTATCTCCTGTTAATTCCCCCCTCCAAGTTCTCCACTGCCTTAGCCGGGTATTGAACTCTCACTCTTTGTGTCCTGTCACTGGATCTAACTAATGCCTTTATCCACTGTGCCATGCCTCCTCAGTAAAATGAATTTATGTTTAAAAATCTTTCAAAGGTGACTATATTTTTTTCCCTAATATTTTAACTTCAAAGTAAGCATTCTTAAATATTCACCTTATGAGTGGCCATCTTTCTTTTTCTTTAGATTTATTTACATTTGATCCATGTCTTTGTGTCAGCAGTAAGTAATTTTTTCTTTATTTGCATTTTCCTTCAGTTTTCCAATCAGAAGCTTCAATATTATTATCTTATCTTATCCAGGATCAGAGATAATACACTGTGATCCTAGGTTAGAAAACCAGTAAGATAATAATATTGAAGCTTTCAATTTGCTTTTAATCCAAGTAACCCAATTTTATTTAACTTCCTGTAAAGAAAAAAGATAAAAAGTTTGTTGCTATTTGTTCTTGCACAAATAACACATAAGTGTCTTTGTTACAGCCCAACTTTTAACTGTCACTGACTCATTATGATCATGATAGGCAACAATTCTATACTGACATGATGATAAGAAGTTAATTTAAACAAGTAATACAACACCTGACCCAAAGCAGAAGCAATTTCCTCTCACACTTCATAGAGCAATAATAATTCCTTTTTAACTAATCTTCATGAGCCTGTCGTTTCTTTTTATCAACATTCATTGTATTTTTCAGAATATAAGACACATGATCTATGATATATATTCTTACAAAAAGTATTCTTGCAGTTAACAATATCACATTTCTAAAAACACCTCTTTCGGATTACACTTTATCTTTCAATGTCCTGTTATTACCTGGATGTAAAAAACTTACCTATTTCCCTACTTCAGGATGATCATATGAAACGATTGAAAGCTAGTAGTAATAAAAGACCTGATAAAACCAGAATTTATAAACAAGGATCATACCATTCATTAACGGATTCGAGGTTAATGTATTTTATGATTAAAAATTGTTTGCGAGAGTGATTCTTGCCATATCATTAACTTCATTATCTGCTTTTCGTATGAATGATTCGTGTAATATAAATTGAACCCGCACCACATAATTGATATTAAAATAACCGATCCGACGTGCGAATTCCTGATAATAACTGACATTACTCTATTTATTGAACAATTTAGTTCATGCCACCTTTACTAAAAAAAAAAACCTACTTCTACAAAAGAATTCTCATACAGTGTAACCCGAATATAAGAGAGTTGTCAGGACCGGAGAAGAAGTCTCTTATATCCGAGTTTCTTTTATATCCGGGTTTGGTCTATTATATATACATTAACACAGGCTCTAATTTGGGACCAGAGAAAGTCTCTCTTATATCAGGGTTTCTCTTATATCAGGGTTACACTGTATTACTATATTAGTACAAGAACGCACAATTTTAAAATTTAAAAAAATTCAACCTCAGTATCATGACTGCACGCTCCAAAAGTATTCTTACAGTTAACAATATCACATTTCGAAAAACACTTCTTTCGGATTACACTTTATCTTTCGATGTCCTGTTATTACCAGGATGTAAAAAAACTTACCTATTTCCCTACTTCAGGATGATCGTATGAAACGATTGAAAGCTAGTAGTAATAAAAGACCTGATAAAACCAGAATTTATAAACAAGGATCATACCATTCATTAACGGATTCGAGGTTAATGTATTTTATGATTAAAAATTGTTTGCGAGAGTGATTCTTGCCATATCTAACTTCATTATCTGCTTTTCGTATGAATGATTCGTGTAATATAAATTGAACCCGCACCACATAATTGATATTAAAATAACCGATCCGACGTGCGAATTCCTGATAATAACTGACATTACTCTATTTATTGAACAATTTAGTTCATGCCACCTTTACTAAAAAAAAAAACCTACTTCTACAAAAGAATTCTCATACAGTGTAACCCGAATATAAGAGAGTTGTCAGGACCGGAGAAGAAGTCTCTTATATCCGAGTTTCTTTTATATCCGGGTTTGGTCTATTATATATACATTAACACAGGCTCTAATTTGGGACCAGAGAAAGTCTCTCTTATATCAGGGTTTCTCTTATATCAGGGTTACACTGTATTACTATATTAGTACAAGAACGCACAATTTTAAAATTTAAAAAAATTCAACCTCAGTATCATGACTGCACGCTCCAAAAGTATTCTTACAGTTAACAATATCACATTTCGAAAAACACTTCTTTCGGATTACACTTTATCTTTCGATGTCCTGTTATTACCAGGATGTAAAAAAACTTACCTATTTCCCTACTTCAGGATGATCGTATGAAACGATTGAAAGCTAGTAGTAATAAAAGACCTGATAAAACCAGAATTTATAAACAAGGATCATACCATTCATTAACGGATTCGAGGTTAATGTATTTTATGATTAAAAATTGTTTGCGAGAGTGATTCTTGCCATATCTAACTTCATTATCTGCTTTTCGTATGAATGATTCGCGTAATATATTTCAGAATATAAGACAGATAAGGAGTACTGCTGTCATTTGGGCAGGAGCTGCCCAGTCCTCACTTTCCAGTCTTGTAGAGCCCAAAAGTATCTCATCTTGTAGGTGACAAATTATTTTCCATCCTCCAACATCTCTTATAGGTGGGACGTGGCAAGCTTCTCACTGCTCTATCGCTACTTCCATGGAAAGTGCTCTGATGAATTACATTCCTTGGTTCCACCAGTTCTGACATTCACGACCACGACCCACCATGCCACTCACATTGTAACAAACCACTCACATTCACTCTGTATTCAATTGGTGAGAAATGTTCTACATGAACAGCTTTTTTCTATGGAACCGACTCCCAAGAGGATGTTTCCATGATCACTACAATCTTAAACTGTTCAAGTCTAGGGTTAACCGTTTTCTTCCCTGTATATTGACATATACTGATTTTACCTTAGCCCTCTACCTCAAGTAGCCACTGGGTCTTGTACAGAGTGAACCTTACTGTAAAGAAACAAAAGAATTCTAAATATAAGTCACCCCAGTGTACAAAATGTATTTTTCTGAATATAAGACAACCCGGTGTACAAGATTTGTTTTGGGAATATAAGAAACACCAGTGTATGTGATTTGTTTTTCTAAACATAAAACACACAAATTTATAAGATGTCCACTTACTTTGGAGTTAAAATGTTATTGAAAAAAATATAGTCACCTTTGAAAGATTTTTAAACATAAATTCGATCCGATTCTTTAAAAATGAGTCTCTATTCTTCTAAACACTAAATGAGTCTCTATTCTTCTAAACACTAAATGAGTCTCTATTCTTCTAAACACTAAATGAGTCTCTATTCTTCTAAACACTAAATGAGTCTCTATTCTTCTAAACACTAAATGAGTCTCTATTCTTCTAAACACTAAATGAGTCTCTATTCTTCTAAACACTAAATGAGTCTCTATTCTTCTAAACACTAAATGAGTCTCTATTCTTCTAAACACTAAATGAGTATTCTTCTAAACATAAACTGAAAACATAAAAATAAAAAAATACCATAAAAAAGGTATAGTTATTTAGTTTGATTCAAAACCTACAAAATCTTCTTTCCAGTTACTATTGCTTGGAAAAGAATCAGACATTTCAATATTGGATCCAAATTAACAAGAATAATTTTATGTTTACAACATTGTAAAAACTAATACAGTTAGAACTAATGCAATGCAATATTTATCCTTTACCAATTTATAAAGAAATAAATATGAAAACAATTTTTTATTCATAAATTTATAAACATTTACTAAATTATTAAAATATATAAACCAATTATAAGGAAATCCTTCTTTACCATTTTATATAAAGTTTGAATCAATTGGCAATTAGCTGATGTTTTGCCAACCATTCCAATAAACAATCTGATAAATAAATGAATGAAGTGTTTATTATTTTTGCTGTAAATTTTCAATAACAAAGAAAATGTATGAATTCATTTTCATTGTATGTTTAAGTTTTATTGCAATTCTAATCATCGCTTTTTAAAACAATGCCCAGAAGAGAAGGTAGTTAAAATAAATGTGGTGTCATGGGGAAAAAAAGTCCTTTTGATACTACATCTTATTGCAGGCACATTTATCCTTGTTTGCCTAAAATTGAGTTTTCTTATCTTTTCTTTCCTGATTCCCTCCCTGTACTTTTTTTGAGGTGGATTCATTAAAGAAAATTTTTATTTTTTAAAAATTTTACATGCTTTCTCAAAACACTGTAAAATATAATTTTACTGGTGAAAAGATTGTATAAAAAATTCAAAAATGCAGGACAAAAAATAAACAAAAATATATCTGTGGACTAAAATACGATTGGGTGTGCGCAATAGTCTGCATTTTCTTTTCATTAAAAGCAAAGGTGTTGCTATGGTCCGTTTAGCATCTGGTTTTCAAAAAGAGGATACTGGAAACTTTAGATTTTATTTATATACATAAACACACATATATACATATATATACATAAACACATATACATACATGCACACACATATATACACACCCATATATACACACACACATACACATATATACACACACATATATTTACACACACACACATACATACACATATATACACACACATATATTTACACACACACATACACACACATATATACACACACATATATTTACACACACACATACACATATATATATACACACACATATACATATTTACACACACACATATATACACACATACACACACATATATATATATACACACACACATATATATACACACACACACACACACATATACACACACACACATATATGACATTTTTCATTTTTTTTTATTCCTCCTCAAACAATGCACAATCTTGGTGTATCACATATACTGAGCCAAGTCAGAATTCAATATACAAACCATATAAAATTTACTCAGTTTTTAACACACATCAATAATTTAGCAAAGAATATTTAGGAAAAAAATAATATTCAACTGATTTTTCATCAATACATTTTATATAATTTTTTTGTAATACTTTAAAATAATTTTGATTTGTAATAATAATTTAATCATTTATAATCCTATATACAGAGTGTCCATAAAGTTTGTGTGCACTTTAAAAAATTTATAACTTTATTTGTATTTGCGATAGAAATAATCTGTAAAAAATATTATAAAGTTTAATGTACCTAGTTTTAAGTATAGCTAAAATAACTAATATGATTTCAGGCATTACTGTAAATCAGTTAGCAAATGTTTTCCGTGAACTGCAAAATTGTATTACCCTTTGTATCGCTAATGATGGAGGACATGTGGAAACTTAAATAAAATTTCAATAAAACCTTAAAAAATATAGATTTACTTCTTTCTAATCCTTTTTATAAATTATTTCTATTGCCAATACAAATAAAGTTATAAATTTTTTAAAGTGCCCACAAACTTTATGGACATCCTGTATTTCATTTCTATAAGAGATCAAACAAGAGTCTCTAGATGTTAGTCTTGTATTGCTTTATATTTTAATGTAATTTCAAACTGTTATCATGAGTTAGCCATTTATAATCCTATATATTTCATTCTGGGGTCATCTGGTGACTAGTGTGTCAAACAGGATCTTAAGATGTTAGTTAAGTACTGTTTTATATTTTAATATTATTTTAATCTGTTATTGTCATATAGAAAGAAAATGAGTAACTAGCGACATTGAGGTTCAAGCGTAACACTCTGGACTTATGAATATACGTTTTCCACTGGGTGTATAAATAATAGTGTCAGGCTACTGACTGGAGTGATTATTGACTGGAACTATCCAGTCGAATTAGTGTGAATTATTGTGCGTCGATGATTTGAGTTTTGATTTAGGATTTACGTGCTACTAACAAGGTATTCACTGAAGTGGTTAATTATCTTTGGTTGACTTTTACTTCTTTGTTCTTGTTAACTATTTATATTCGGTTGTAATTAAATATAGTTTTATTTTAACATTGAAGTCTTGAGTTATACTTAATAATTAATGGCCACTGTACGTCACAAAAGCTATCATAATTTAATCATTTATAATCATATATATATATCATTCTGGGGTCATCATTGATGTGTGTAACCCAAACATTAGGGTAAAAGATGCATGGTGGTTTTAGGCAAAGTTTTTTTAGACCAAAAATTCGCGTTATATAGCAGTAGATCAGTCAGTCAATTAGGGCCATGCATGATGCACACTTGGGTGATCAGGTCTCGATTCATAACTGGCTAGGCAGAAGATTTTCCTGCAGTAGGTTGCTGTTTCTTTCTGCAGTAGACTGGTTGCCAACCAAGGCTATAGGACCCAATCTGTTCTGCTATTCAATTAATAGCTGGACTCGTACCTTTCCCAAGAGTATTTGCACATAAATGAAAATAACAGACCTGACTGGGATTTGAACTTGGCTCTCTGAGTTCTCAAGCCATTATCCATGACACCACAGCAGACATCCACCATAGCAGTAGATACAGTATTGAAATCATTCAAGTTTGTTCATACAGAAAATAATCAATATAAAACAATCAAGATGCTGGAAACTTTTTTTTTATAGATGGATAAATTTGAACTTTTGATGAAGAACTACAAAAAGGTAATATTTAGTACACTTTTGATGTTTGAAGTCATTTAGTCCACAATATCCTATTATAAATGTGCCTGTCTCTTCCTTTGTTAATTCACAGCCGTTACTCCTTGCCAATACTTCATAAATAATGGACTATTCAGTTTTAATCACATGGAAAGATGGTAAAAATACTACTTGGTTTCAATGAGGAAATGAAAGAAAGAAGGGAATGTAAAAGTTGAGAGAGAGAGAGAGAATCAGATTAAGCTGATAAGAACAGATACTACACTTTGATCTTAGCCAAGAAACTAACTTTATTTTTGCATTTGAAACAAAGTCATTTTTGAATAATTAATGGATTTTTTTAATTCAATATTATTTCTTATCTTATAGATGTGCTTGTCACTCTCTTCATTATTATTTAATCACATAGAAAGGAGGTAAAAAAATACTTGGTTTCAGTGAAAAAATTAAAGAAAGAAGGTGCTGTGTAGTAAAGAGTATACTTCCGGTGACTATGAACTCGTCCACTACTATAAAGAGTTCCATAGTGATAGTTGTATTGAAGTCAGTCTTCACATTAACTATACAGACATCACAGCAATAGCCTAAGCATTACATATATAGATAATACTTAATGAATTACATTATACCAAGTCTGAGTGTCTGCTATAGCAATAACTTTACAATAGGAAGTTATAATAGAAGGGAAGATAAAAGAATGTTTTATTTTCAAAACACAGTCAACATATTGTACTATAATATACGTTTTTGTAGCTATACGTTTTTTGAAAGCATAATATTACCAGTTATACGTTTTTGTAGCTATATGTTTTTGAAAGAATAATATTGTAGCTATACGTTTTTGAAAAAATAATATTATCAGCTATACGTTTTTGAAAGAATAATATTATCAGCTATACGTTTTTGAAAGAATAATATTATCAGCTATACGTTTTTGAAAAAATAATATTATCAGCTATACGTTTTTGAAAAAATAATATTATCAGCTATACGTTTTTGAAAAAATAATATTATCAGCTATACGTTTTTGAAAAAATAATATTACCAGCTATATGTTTTTGAGGAAAAAATATTAACAGAAATTGATTTTTGACAAAGCAAAAATATCACCAGGAAAAAAAAAAAAAAGTTGTCAGCATTAAATGACCCATTGAGGTTTATATGCCATAAAAAACAAAACAAACATTGTTTTGAAACAGGAGATATTATATATATATATATATATATATATATATATATATACACACAGTGTAACCCGGATATAAGAGAGTTGTCGGGACCGGAGAAGAAGTATCTTATATTCGAGTTTGGTCTATTATATATACATTAACACAGGCTCTAATTTGGGACCAGATAAAATCTCTCTTATATCCGGGTTTCTCTTAGATCCGGGTCTCTTATATCCGGGTTACACTGTATATATATAGTTTTTGAGGTATTTGAGGACGTATGATTGTGTAGCTGCAGTTATATGATATTCAATTAAAATGTTTTTATCTTTTCACAGGATCAACACTTGAGATGAAACAATATGCAGTAATTGTTGCAATACATGCAAAGCACGATGTTGAGATTGCACGTTTTTTGGAAGTGTTTTCTGCACAAAGTTCAGAAGGAGTTCAAAGTCCCCAGCAGGCATATGTCGCCTGCAGCAAAATGCAAAAATGCATTCACCACATTCAGATAGTATCAGGACATCACAATTCATAAAGCAGGTGCAGAATATTATCCATACAAATACCAGCGCATCCAGAATACTCCAGGTATTCAAGTGCATAATCTACAATGTGTGGCATGAGGACATTCAATACAACTCGTACTCATGTATGATGAGGAATGGGAAAGTTATGTCGGCAAATACACATGAACAATGGTTGCTCCAAGATGATTAATATCCGGAAGAACATGGCATACACTGGACAAAAAAAAAAAAAAAAAAAAAATTAGACCAGGATCAAAAAGTGATTCAGAGAAATGTCAGGTGGTTCTGATGTCCTCCAACTTCTGCAATGGTTTGGGATGTATTGAGTATTAAAGGAACACATCATGCCACTCCACTTCTTTCAACAGGTCTTCGGTTGAATGCGGCTGTCTACGGTGCTGGAAAAAGGTTGTAAAGCCTTGGATAGACCTTGTATGCAATGGAAGGCCATATGTGTTTCAACAGGACTCTGGACCTTCTCACAAAGCTGTGGTGATCCATTATTGGATGGCAGCAAATCTGCATGACCACATCATACTCAACATGCAGCTACGTAACTAATCATATTTAAAGACATGCATCAATTTTATACATTACTAATAATGGTTTATCTCTTGATATTGTTCACTTTAATTACCAAAATTACTAACCTTGATATACACATATATATATATATATATATATATATATATATATATACATACATACACACACACACACACACACACACACACACACACACACACACACACACACACAGGGTGTCCATAAAATTTGTGTGTACTTTAAAGTTTAAAAAATGTATAACTTTAAAGTGCACACAAACTTTATGGACACCCTACATATATATATATATATATTATGAAATTGACAAAGTTCGACAATTATTTTAAGACATTTTTATGTTTATACATTCTTTTTATAGATACAAATATTTAAGTAAATGCTCTGTTTATAATAAACAGTATTAAACAATATTTACCAGCTTGAATGTCTGAGAAATTTTCATAGAAAATATCCGTCCTCCGACAGGAATCGATTCTGTATCCTACACGGAACCGTCATATAGCCCGACATGCCTTTAATCGATTTGGCCACAGAGGAGCGTTCAGTTAGCAAGGTCGATTTTACTGTCTTTAAACTAAAATCTTCCAAAGACACATCAGGCTATATAACGGTTCCGTATAGGATACAGGTTTGATTCCTCTCGGAGGACAAATATTTTCTATGAAAATTTCTGACATTCAGGCCAGTAAATGTTGTTTAATACTGTTTATTATAAACAGAGCATTTACTTAAATATTTGTATCTATAAAAAGAATGCATAAACATAAAAATGTCTTAATTATATATATATATATATATATATATATATATGTATATGTATATGTATATGTATGTATGTATGTGTGTGAAAAATTCTTGGTATGTCCCACTGACTTCTTAGCCTGGCCTAAAACTTTTCTGAAAACCAGTGGGTTCCCTGGATATATTCTGATGTAACATTCTGAAACCATAATGTTCCAAACAGAAATACCAATATGACATTCACTTTGACTTTACCATCTTCATCTGATAAGTTTGTTCCCGAGAATGGCTTGAGAAGGGTCAAAACCACTAAACATGGCAATAAAAAACATGAACAATTTTTGCATTTTCTTAATCCAACCATCTTCTTTGCATAAAAAAAAGTAAAACTAAATAAAAAATAATCAACAAAGAATTCCTTCTCTTATATCTAATTAAATGCACACACATTTATATATATATATATATATATATATATATATATATATATATATATATATATTTAGGCAGCATGTCTTCATCAATCTATAAATATACATTTTTTTTTCCTCACTTGTAGCACAATTCTGGGTTTCATACAGACACCAATTGTAAACTGACTGCTGCATAACTTAAATATTAATATTTATATTGTAATGATAGTGAAGCAGTCTAATTATATATGGACTGGGTGTAATAAAATTATATATATATATATATATATATAAATTCCAATAACCAAAAAATACTACTCTTAAAAGAGTGCGCAATACATAGTAGAGTAAATATAATTTATTCGAAAATTATGACATAAATATGTTATAAAATCACTACAAAAATACCCATTTTGTTTCAACACTTCTGGTGTCTTATCAAGTGAGTGTAGATTATTCTACATTCAATGCACTCACTTGATAAGACACCAGAGGTGTTGAAACAAAATGGTTATTTTTGTAGTGATTTTATAACATATTTATGTTACAATTTTTGAATAAGTTGTGTGTGTGTGTGTGTGTGTGTGTGTGTGTGTGTGTGTGTGTGTGTAGTATATCTTCATTCAAACATGTTTCATTGAATAATATAGACATATTGTGTCTACTTATTTCATACTGATCCTTTCCAGTTGTCTAATCAGTTTCTTGATGTTCGCATGAAACTCATAAAGGAGAAAGTGTGGATGGATAATTTTACTCTCACAGGATATATTGAAGGCAAGTAGGACAATGCGGATGCCAGAAAAGGGATTAGGACTAGAGACAAACTTTAATAAGGTCTACATAAGATAGGAAGTTGTGGAGGGCCACTACCGTCTATATCCTACTGGGGATATAAAAAATAATTGCTTAAAAAGGTCTATGTTTTAAAAGTTCTGTCTTCCTGATGTGTCTTCACAAGGGTTTGTAACAAACAGGACAGAATAAAGATTTGAGTAAGTCTCTTTAAAGAGAGTTTATTCTTTGTCAAGTGGAGCTGATCTTTTTGCAAGACCTGCTTCAATGCTCAACCATAAAGGAGTGGCTTGAGGTTACTTCATGACAACAGGAAAAGGATTGTTCACTAACTTCACACACCAAATACTTTTAGTGGCCGACAACTATTCATTGTATATTGCTGGTTATTTTTAGAATAAGGATTTGTGTAAATAAGATTTTTTTAGTCACTTCTCAATAATATCAAGGGCTTAGTGCTTTTTCTTTTTGGACTTATTTTTGACATCAAAAGTCAGATTTTTTCCTGCAGTTGGTTGCTATTTGTTTCTGCAGTAGACCAGTTGCCATCCAAAGCTATAGAACCTGGTCTATCCTGCTATTTACCTATAACTAGGGGGAGAAGAAGATTCATACCTTTCCCAAGGGTATTAGCATGTAAGTGAATGTAATGGGTTTGACTGGAATTTGAACTCGGCTCTCCAATTCCTCAATCCAAGTCACTATCCATTACTCCACCATACCTCCTTGAAAACTGAGAATATTTTTCATACCTTATTTTGCTTTCTTCACACTTTGCCTGTATCTTCTCCTTTTCCCTTATCCCTTTCAATCTTTGTTGCCCACTTATACTTTTAGAAGCTCTAACTTCACAAGTGATCAAAATTTATAGAACATTAGCTTGAACTGGGAAAATTCTGTAAGTGTTGACTTATGTGCCACGACTGACGTGGCGGATTTTTTTCGCCGCAGTAGGTTGCTATTTCTTTCTGCAGTAGACCAGTTGCCATCCAAGGCTATAGAACCCAGTCTGTCCAGCTATTTACCCATAGCTGGGGGAAGAAGTGAATGTAATGGATTTGACTGGAATTTGAACTCGGCTTTCCGATTCCTCAATCCAAGCCGCTATCCATTACTCCACCTTACCTCCTTGACAACTGAGAATATTTCTCATATCTTACTTTGCTTTCTTCACACTTTGCCTGTATCTTCTCCTTTTCCCTTTCAATCTTTGTTACCTGCCTCTACTTTTTAGCTAAATGTTATAGAAACATGGATTATTTTCACAGAAACAAGAACTGTACAAATATTTTCTATTTCCTCTTTATTCCCACTTCCATTCATATCACATAACTCATTCAGTAATACCATCTTGCTGTCCTGGGTATGATGGTTAACTACATCCAGCAGCAAGGCTTTTGATCAGGAGTTTTGAGGATCATGGAACCACCTCTTAATTGCTCTTAATTTCATGCCTTCAACTAAATATATTTTGAACACAATTGTATGCCATCAACTACAGATAAAATATATTGCTGGTCATTTTGCATTCAAAATGTATTACTGGTCATTTTACTCTAAATATGTACATGAGTGATTTGCTAATCAATTCAAACTTTATAAAATGGTAAATAATAAGGATTTGCTTATAGTTGGTTCACATATTTTAATAATTTAGTAAATGTTTATAAATTTATGAATAAAAATTGTTTTCATATTTATTTCTTTATAAACTTGTAAATGATAAATATTGCATTGCATTAATTCTAATAAAATTTTATTAGTTTTTAGAATGTTCTAAATATAAAATTATTCTTGTAAATAAACCACCACTGCTAGACGTCTCTTGACTTACTGTTGGGACCGTATTTACCATTTAAACAAGTATCATCTGCACGACCGCCATCTTTTGCCACTCCATAAGAGCAAGTAATAATTTTCATTTTTCACGGTTTATTACGGTTTGTTTATCTTCTTATATACTGGTGAGGATTAATTGACCACAATTTCTTTCAAGTGTGACTGGTTGAAAAGTGACACGTGGGCAGTGTGCATGAGGGTGCAGTATGGGAAAATGCATGTACAAGTGTTGTGAAAAAGCAATAAGACAGAGTATCTGCCTGTCTCTGAAGGGCTAGTTCTTATAAGGGTTCATGACTCAAAATAGGTTAAAAACTACTGCTTTATAATTTTGGAAATCACCTTTATGCCTGGCATACTTTTTACCATTAAACTATAAGAAGCCGTTACAAGTGAGTAGATCTAGATGTAGCAGAAAAAAGCAATTTACACATAGTTAGAGATGACAAATTAAAGCCAAATTTATTATTAGAAAACATATCTAACTACACACCAATTTTTGTCAAGTCACACACATGCTGCACTCTACTCAAAACAAATTTTAAAACAAACACAAATATATATGGCCATTATCAATGCAACTCTTGCTTGCCACAGATGTTTACAACTATGTCTGTGTGTTTTCCTTATATAGGCTCTAAGAGAAGTTAGACAGTGGAGAGAGACTTCACATGCACACACAGTAACCATAGAGGCTACCTTAGACTGCTCATCCAGCCATTAGGTTGTGAAAACAATCTCCTGTGAATACAGAAAGAGAAAAAACTTCACTATCGAAGTGACAAGCCCAAACCAGTAGCCAACACACAATCAGCCAGGTTAAGTATACTTCTTTTCACCCTCTATTTTCACACCTTGTACACCATATATTCAAACACTACACTATACGACTTACAAGAGTCATTTTCATATCTTGTAAATGAAGATAAATCTTTGGTTATGTCTCCAAATGAGTGTCTAATTTGTTTCCTTGCTCCAACCAACCTCCACATTAGATCATAGACTTTGAAATATCCCAACAATAGATGCATATTGGGCTTTGCTTTACTGTAAATTTTTTTTTTTTAACAGAATTCACCCGAATCCACTGAGACGCAAGGGGTTACTGGGTGTGGAAGAGTTAAAAACAGGAACATTGCTCAGAAAAAAGAACTAAAAGAATAGTAATCAGGAAGACAGTAGATAGCGATTGACATTGCATCTTAATTTTTGCAGATTAAAGTTGGCTGGGAAGCATGGAACTGGAAGGGTATTCCACAAGTGAGAAGTGAAAGAAAAGGAACTATTAGCATAGAAAATACAATTACATCTAGCCAGCTCAACTGTAAATTGGTAAGACTTAATTGCTAGTCTAGTACTGTACTTAAATTCAAAGAGTCTAGGCACCATGGCAAAGAGCTCATCCAAACAATTACCATAAAAGTATTAAGGAACAAATATCAATAACCTTGAAGAACAACCTATGTCCCAAATAATTTTATTATACAGGGTGTGGCAAAAGTAAGGCTTTTTTTTTTATTTATCAATTTTTACTGGACAAAATCAAGTGATATGAAATTTATGAGTATTGTCGCATTAAAACAACATGATTTGTTATGATTAACAAACTATTTAACATGTTCAAAATACTCCCCTTCATGTTCAATATAATGCTGAACCCTTTCATGTCACTTCTATCAAACATTTGGTACATTTCTACATTAATTTCTACATTAATTTCAGAAAATTTATCAAAAATTGCTTGTTTTAATTCAGGAATTGTTTTTGGTTTGAGCCTGTGAAGAAGATCTTTCAGTACACTTCACAAGAAAATGTCTTGTGGTGTTAGGTCTGACGATCATGATGGCCACTCATTTGCTCCACATTGTCCTATCCACCTCAGCTAAAAAAAATGGGAGGGGGCTTTTACTTTACTCACAACCTATTGCAAATTTCAACAAAAGCTAAATATTTTAACCAGCATAGTAAATGTTTTTAAAGAAAAAATACCATCTGTACAGGGTGTCCCTAAAGTATGGACAGATAGGAAATCTCAGTAACTATATTTTTTTAACAACCATAGATTAAATATGGTTTTTATCGAAAGAAGAATTGATTCTTTTTTTCTGGGGTATGCTAAAGAAGGTGTACTCAATAAAAATCACAGATTCAACATACTTGATTGAATATATGTAGAGTGAATATGCTAAAATTGATAGCAATGTGGAGTTATTGTATCAAGGTCACATGAATCTTGCAAAGTGCATCAACCTTTGTATCACATGACATAAATCATATTGAAGATGTTATTTATTAATATTACAATTCAACAAAATGTTGAAAATTTAATTTCTTGAAAATATGCATTTTTACTCCTGCCTTGATAATAAGGCTAATCAGTCTGACAAGGTCAAAATGGCAACCAATATCAAAAACAAACAAGTTCATTGTTAACTGGGGCAAAATATAGCTTGTTAATTTTAACACCTCCAAAACTTTTCTCCATTAATCATGTTAGAGATCCCTCTCTGCCTTCCATCAGCATGGCTGATGCTAACCTCCAGGAAGGTGACTTGTTGCACTCTCTTAGATTAATGTTCCCAGCTGACATGATGTAGAAAGACTATATCAAATCTATTGCTAGGCCAGCTGCTACAAAAGTTGGTTCACTATGTCGTGCTAGATAATTTTTCTCTCCAGAATCTATCTTACATATGTCTACCATTCTTTCATGCTTAGAATATTGCCAACACTTGCCCCTGCTATTTACTTCGATAAAATCCAAAGAAGAATCAGCAATATTATTGGTCCTGATCTGGCAGCTCAGCTTCAGTCACTTTCCCACTGTCATAAGTATGCCTAGAGCCTTCTTCAGGAGTCTGCTGTTATACACAGATACCTGAAGAAGGCCAGAGAGTATAACTACCAAAATATAACAACCTAGATGTGCAATCTATTCCATATGGCAAAGGACAGAATGATAATATTTATCTTAGCCTTGCAAAAAAGGAATTAACTGTTTCCTTATAAGGAAACATTTGGCATTCAATGAACAAGCAGACAGTGCTACTGTTGGAGGAAATTTATGAAATCTTTCCCTTAAAATAATTTAAAACAATGGCCCTGCTATTTAGCTTGATAAAATCCAAAGACGAATCAGCAATATTATTTGTCCTGATGTGGCAGCTCAACTTCAGTCACTTTCCCACCGACATAACGTTATCTTTTTGTGTCTTTTCTATAAATACTTTCATGGTAATTGTTTGGATTAGTTTTTCACTAAGGTACTTAGTCTTTTTGAATTTAAGAACAGTACTAGACTGGTATCGAGATCTCATCAATTTACAGTTAAGCTGATGAGGTGTAGTCATAGGTTCTCCAGTAACAGTTTCTTTTTTTTGCATTTCTTCCTTGTGGAACTCCATTCCAGCTCCACGCTTTCTAGCCAACTTTCATCCGAAAAAATTTAAATGCAATGTCAACCGCTATCTACTGTCCTCCTGATTGCTCTTTTCTCTTCCTGCTCATTCGTAATGTTTTTGTTCCTAATTCTTCTACACACTCTAACCCTTTGTGTCTTAGCGACTTTACTGCCTTGCATGGGGTGAAATGATTAGAAAACAAATTTAAATGAAATGTCAATCGCTATCTACTGTCCTCCTGATTGCTCTTTTCTCTTCCTGCTCATTAGTAATGTTTTTGTTCCTAATTCTTCTACACACTCTAACCCTTTGTGTCTTAGCGACTTTACTGCCTTGCATGGGGTGAAATGATTAGAAAACAAATTTAAATGCAATGTCAACCGCTATCTACTGTCCTCCTGATTGCTCTTTTCTCTTCCTGCTCATTAGTAATGTTTTTGTTCCTAATTCTTCTACACACTAACCCTTTGTGTCTTAGCGGCTTTACTGCCTTGCATGGGGTGATACTGATAAGAAATAAAAAATTGCCTATGTGTCTAGCCTTTAAGGACAACCTGTACTAAGAAATAAACTAAAGTGTTGAGAGAGATACTTTAGTAGAGAAATAGTGAAACACTGAAAATGTTATCCTAAAAGAACCAATAATTCTGATAGTTAACATTAAAAAGAATGTAAGAAGGAAATAACGATGGATAGAAAACTAAAAACAGTCAGTATTCCCTTTAATTTTCATAATAAAAACATCCTAAGAACTAGAATAAAATGATGTCCTAGTTTCATGAAATATTAAAATATTTAAACCATGTCAGAGAAAACAAGTTGGTAACAAAGAATTAGAAAGATTTAATCTGAGGAAGAAAAAAAATGGACACAGCATGAAACTTTTTACTGAATAAATCTGTCAGAACAAAAGAGAATTTCTTTGATTGTTCTAAAAGCTGTAAAGCTATACATTGTTTAGAAACCCAAAAATTAAGCAAACCAAATGAAAAATGAGAAGTCAATATTTGGATTATACCTTAAAGTAGTTTCTATAATTTTTTATGATTATAACTTCTCAACCAGGTGAGAAGTCACAATTTTAAGATAAGCCACAACTTTGTGTTCTGTCATGGAAAAGAAATTACCTTTAACTTATGTTAATTACAAAAATAAAATACTATCTTAATAAAATAAATATTGGGTATAATAAAAAAAATATATATATATATCTGAGGTTTGCTGAAAAGTTCTCAGCTGAAACCATTTCCCAAAATCAGTTTTGATATTTAGTCATTCAAATACTGATTTTAGAAAGTGGGTTTGGGTGAGAATGTTGTTTTTATGGCTTGTCACCCCTTTGTGGGTTATTTAAAATTGAAACATTTTAGAATGGGTTGTAGGGTAGGACTCGGCATACTTCCTGCTCTTCCCCACTACTGTGACAATGGACTGCTCCTACTTATAAATATGGTGAGTAGCCACATTAAAGTAGGTTTTGAGTAGTATTTGATTTACTAAAGTCTTTCCACTCATATATAGTTTATTTAATAAACCTTTCTTCCATTCTATGTATGAGTATTTAAAAACCATTTCTTTGTTTCCTCTGCCTAGTCTTCTGTTTCTTCAATACTCTCTCTAACTAGGGCCTTTCTAATTCTCGGCTATTTTGAATTATGACAACATTACAGCAGTGGTGACAAAGTCTTTGAATTCACACCAAAATGGAAGATTTAAAGACAGTAATCTTGCAGTAACAATGACAACTGCAAGAACAACAAACACAATTGATATTGTTACTTGTGCAAAAGATAAATGAAACAGGAACAAATGTATCATTTACACCAGACAATAAAGAGTTCACATATAGACCTGAAGAAGGTTATATCTTAGAGGCATACTTCAGAAGATACGAAAGAACCTTCAAGAAAGACTGTCAGGCCTGGTCCAACAAAAAAAACATACAACTGCTGTTAAGGAAATTGGGACCTGCAAAGCATGAAAAGTACTGTAACTATATTTTGCTGAAAAACCAGGTAGACATCAATTTTGACTAGACAGTAAGTATACTTTCTAAAATTTTTTGAGAGAAAAGTTCACTTTCCTATACAAGTTGGCAAGGTTTAAAAAATGACTCAGATGATTTTGTTACATACGCAAGAGAATTAAACAGGGAATGTGAAAAATTTAAATTACATGAAATATCATCTGACCAGTTTAAATATGTAATTTTTGTAAAAGGTTTGACTTCTAGCAAGCACTCTGAAATACATTTTTTCATATATGCATACTGTTATTTAACCTATAGCCAGGGGAAAAGGTATTTGCACATAAATGAATAACAACCTTCAAAAGCTTGACGACATTTCGCAGATATCTCTCCCAACTAAGACTGTGTATACGCCATCCCATGCAACTGGGGAAAGAAATATAAAGGGGAGACAGGTCACCCGCTTAAGGTAAGGCTTCAAGAACACCAGAAAGCTGTAACACGAGAAGAAGTGGAAAAATCAGGCGTGACTGACCACATATGGAGAAAAAAGGGAGATCACCACCCTCTGTGGGATCAGGTTGAGATCATAGATAAAGAACACCATTGGAAAATTTGTAAACTTAAGGAATCAGCACATTTGTGCTAGGCCACAAAAATCTCCTGAGCTGACCAAGCATAGAAATGAATACAATATGGGAACCAGTAATAAGGAGTGCCAGAGACAACAAAAGTTGCAATATGAGCTCTGGTAAAAACATGCAATGATAACAGCAAAATATTGTAATATGAGCACTGGTAAAAAATGATTGCTGAACACATTAGGTTTATAATACCCAGAGATTCATACACAGATGTCCTCAAGGACACATGGCATGGCGGATAAAGGCGTTGGTTAGACAGGACCCAAAGAGTGTGATTTCAATACCTGGTTAAGGCAGTGGAGAACTTTCAGAGGGAAATTAACAGGAGATAACTGATAACTGTCATCCATTAAACATGGCACGTGAAACTAGAACAGTCTACCCCAGTGAGCAAAATAAAGGGTTCAGTTCGACATTCCAACCACCTGAAGAAGGCCGGAGTGTACAACGGCCGAAACGTAATAAATATGGTGACAAAGATGAGGACAGTAGTCCGAATAATGTAAATAATGAATAACAAACTCAACTAAAATTTAAACCGGAATTTTTCAACATCCTCTATAAATATACATATACATTGCATCTATGTTGTTTTGTAATGCTGATATAATGACACTACATTTCTGTTAATATCTATATATAGACCAGATACAACTTTCATATTTTACATCTGTAACCTCAAAATGGCTGTGCACGTAGTGTAATGGTTAAGCTACTTGGAAAGAGATATGGGCAAGCCGTTTGATTTCAAGTCAAGTACATTACATTCACTTTCGCACAAATACATTTGAGAAATTTATGAATCCATCTATTTCCCCCCAGCTATGGATTAAATAGAGTTAACTGGGCTCTCTTGCTTTGAGGATGGAAACCAGTCTAAAAGAAAGAATATCTGACTTTGCCATACTGAGCTAAACAAAAATGAAAAAATTCTTTGTGCTGTGTCCCTTTAGGGCATGTGTGATCATGGCTCTCCACAATTTCCTGTCCTTTGGAGGTCTTAATAAATTTTGTCTTTTTGGTATCCCTATTCTGGCAACCATTTCCACAATAGACAGGTTATGTACTGCTTTGCTCCGTCTCCCTGACTTACCTTCAATATGTCCTGTGAGTATTTAAATTTTCTAAACCCTCTTTCTTCTTTCTGATAAGAGTCCTTTTCATTTACCATTTTTCTTTACCATTTTCTCTAAAGCATCATTGCTCATACGTCTAGTCGATGGTATTTTCAGCATCCTTCAGTAGAACTACATTTCTACTACCTTAAGCCTCCTATCTGGAAAGGGATTGTCCAGCATTCTCTGCCATATGAGGATCAGTATTATATAACAGTTCAATACTCTTTGCTTTGTTTCCAACAACATTTTCCTGTTTCTTTGCTTAACTTTTAGAAGGCATCTTTCACTATCCCAATGCACCTTCGGATTTCAGTGTCACACTTTCTATCTTCTGTTAAAAGACATCCCTGGAGCCCCTGCTGTTTGCCCCAGGGTTCTTGATAAGATCCAGAGATGGATATGCAATGTAATTGGCCCTGATCTGCCTCGCTCTGTCTTTTTTACAAATACTTTCACGGTAATTGCTCCGAGGAGCTGCTTTCGCTGGTTCCTAGGCCTCATGAATTTAAACGTCCTACGAGGCTGGCATCCCGTTCCCACCCCTTCACCGTTGAAACTGTTAGATGTAGACGTCTCTTCTACTCCAATAGTTTCATGTCTTGCACATATCGCCTGTGGAACTCCCTTCCTTATTCCTGTTTCCCTGACAAATACAATCTCCAACTATTTAAGTGTAACATCAATCAACATCTCCAGTTGCCTTGATCTATCCACTTCCCTTCTCCACATCCTTTCACCTTTCATTCCTATCTGCTCTCGCTCCAAATCTTCTGTAACCCCCTTGCCTTGATCGATCCACTATCTTTCTCCACATCCTCTCCTTTACCACTCCTATCTGCTCTTCCTCCAAACCTTCTGTAACCCCTTGCGTGCTAGTGGCTTCCAGCCTTGCTTGGGGTGATAAGCTTAAAAAAAAAAAAAAAAAGTATATATTTTGTATTTGCTTGATTTTGGCATCTCCAATTTGTAATTTGCATGTTGGGCTCTTCTTTTTGCTGACAACCATACATTCTATCTTCTTACAATTGATGTTTAGTCCTTTCTTCTTGCTTTCCTTAACTACCTTCTGTAGGAGTTTCTGTATTTTCCTTTCTGTGTCTGCTATCAATACTGTGTGATCTGTATATCTAATGTTGTTAAGATGGTGGCCACCAATACTTTTTTATGGATGAGTGAAGATTGCTGGTGAACTGGAAGTTATCCATGATTGGGTTTGGTTTGTCTTGTTTCATTTTACGGCATATCAACCTCAATGGGTTATTTAATGCCGACAAGATTTTTATTGCAGGTAATGTTTTGTTTTGTCAAAAATCTATTTCTGGTAATATTTTTCCTTCAAAAATCTATTTCTGGTAATATTTTTTTTCAAAAATGTATTGCTAGTAATATTTATTTTTTTAAAAACATTGTTGGTAATATTTTATTTTCAAAAATGTATTGCTGGCAATAGGTTTTATTCTTCAAAAAATTATTGTTGGTAATAATTTTTTAAAGTATTTCTGGTATTAAAACCTCTTTTTACACTTTCATAGTGTTTTTACCCCATTTTTGGGGTTAACTATTTGCCCATAGCTGGGACTCTAATAGGTGCTACCACTCTGGGGCAGGGTGAACCTGGGAACATCAGCAATTAAGAGATGGTTCCACACTCCTCAAAACCTCCTGATCAGAGGCCTTGCTGCTGGACGTAGTTTATCGTCTTAACCAGGAAACAGATGTAGTTTATCACCATACCAAGGACGGTATTCATGATTGGGCTATAAATTGGCAATAGGAATCACAGTGTGTCATTAAAAATGAAGAAAGTTGTAGCTGACAGATGGCACACTATACCCGGTCAGTATCAACTGGGTCTCCATGGAGAGGGGATATGACGTTGAAAGACTTGAAACAAACCCCTAATGAACGTCAGCTAAAAACACCGCTGATGATGTGTGCCAAAGCAACAAACATTTGTATTTCACATAAAAAAAAATCCTGGTAGGACTTCTAATTCTCTCAGAATTTCCTTACTGTACAGGTTGAATAAGTCTGGTGAAAAAAGACACCCTTGTCTTACACCCCACGCTGACTATTGGCTAATACCTGCCCAGTATCATTCATATGCAAATAGTCAGCACCACCTATTGTCAATGCTGACAATGTTCGTCTTGTCTGGTTTTCGTATGTTCGCATGTCGAATGAGAAAAACACTGGTGTTATATAGCTCTCCCAGTCCCAGACTCCTGTTGACTAATGGTTAATACCTGCCCAGTATCATTCATATGCAAATAGGCAGTGCCACCTACTCTAAATACAAGGTCTTCTCTCAACAGCCCATTGTCAAATATAACTCCTGGTGCTTACAGCACTGCATACAACCAACTCAGAGTCTTTTATTGAGCTGACTCGATTCTCTGTTACATTTTGTATATTCACTGAATTCATTTTCTATCTGTATGCAGGTGGTTTGCTGCCAGTATAAGTTCTGGATTATTCTAATATCCTTCCCAGGTGTGTCAAGGTTACCTAACAGTTCAAACTTCTTTGTGATGTACTTTATTAAATGATTTTGCATAATCTATAAAACGCTACAATGTCAAAAAGGCCTTGTGCTATGTTTTGGATGAAGTGGGCAACCTAATAAATAAATACTGAGCTGAATTGATATTGGGGGGGGGTGAGCTTAAATGTTCTTGACCCCTCCCCAAACAATCTCTTTAATAAAAAAAAAAATAAAAAAATCAAAAAAAAATCAGGATCTTTAATTTAGTTAGATTTTAAGAAATGGGTTAGTTCAACAACTTTTCAGCTCCACCCACATGCCTTGTTTTCCAGTCCCAGGTTTTTTTCATTTTATTATTCTTTTATTTGAAGACACATGCCTAAATAAATGCCCCACTCCATTTACTTCACACTAATCTTTCAAGACAGCTAACCAATGCTAACTCAGCTTCATTGTATTTTGGGCTACAACTAAATTTGAAACCCTGAGGATTCACTACAATGGTGAGAAAAATGTATAGTTGGCAATGAAATGCAGCCCAAGGATGAATCAACTGTATTTAGGTGTGAAAGTGATTATTTTCTCAAAACTCGTCAAGTAGGATGGAAATAGTCTTCCATTATCTGTGAGTAAAAAAGTGATTAAATTAGCAGAAAATTAAATGCTTCAAACAGGTCAATTAGCTGAATGCCGTTCTGGCCCAACTAATCTTGTAAATACTTGGCAAATTTATCCAAAGTTATTTTGAGAAAGATTGTGAAGGAAAAACATTGGGGAATACAAGTAACTGAAATTCAATGACTTTTATTGTACCGAGTCATGTCTTCTGGGAAGAGACCTTATCAGCATATATATATATATATATATATATATATATATATATATATATATATATATATATATATATATATATAAAAAGAAATATTGTGAATACGGATACATTAGGTTGGTTGATTTTGTTTAACTGCATATCAACCTCTATGGGTTATTTAATGCCGAAATTTGAATAATTTGAACACAATTTTATGGCTTCAACTCAACATATTTTGAACACAATTGTATGCATTCAACTACAGATATAATATATTGTTGGTCATTTTACTATAAAAATGTATTGTTGGTCCTTTTTTATATAAAAATGTATTGCTGGTATTTTTACTATAAAAATGCATTTTTATACTTTCAGTGTTTTGTATTTTTGGGGGGAAGGGGATTCACTATTTGGCCATAGCTGGTCAGGTATTGAACTCACAACTCTGGGTCAAGTTACTGGATTACTTCAACCAATGCAAAGAGTTGTGAGTTCAATACCTGAACACAGCAGAGGGAACAAAAACTTGGAGAGTTCAGTTATTAAAACGGAAATAACTAAAACTGAGATATCTAGAAAAGGCATGGCACTTGGAACTAGAATAATCTACACCTGTGGACGAAATAAAGGGTTTGGTTTGAAATTCCAATGTATATCACCTGAAGAAGTTTGGAGCATAGAATGGCTAAAACATTGTGAATATGACAATAAAGATAAGGAAAACAGTCCGAACAAAGTAAATCGTGTAAATAGTTACAATTCCGCATCTCAGAAATATAGACAGAGTTCAATACTCTTTTCTTTGTTAGAAACAATTTGAATTTCATTAGGAACAAAGTTCAAATCTCACTAAAAGCTTATTGTTATTCTTCTCTTCTAATCAATGTTGCTGACTTAATGGTCAGAAACTTTATAAATTTGAGCATTGCAATAAAAAGCAACATAGCTGAAATTCTTGTAAAAAAATTCTTGACAGTTTTGTGTGAAAAATAAAATAAATGCAAAGAGAACTAATCAGATATTTTTTTCCCAAATTACATTTACCGTCCTGGGTATGACTATCCGCATCCAGGGTAAGTCCAACAGCAAGGCCTCTGATCAGTAGGCTTTGAGGAGCGTGGAACCACCTCTTAATTGTTGGTGTTCCCAGGTCCACCACGACCCAGAGTGGTAGCACCTGTTAGTGTCCGAACTATGGGCAAATAGTTAACCCCAAAACTGAGGTAAAAAGCATTTTAAAAGTGTAAAATTAGGTTTTAATTCCTGAAATACTTTGTAAAAAAATTATTACCAGAAATAAAGTTTTGAAGAAGAAAAACTATTACCAGCAAAACACTTTTTGAAATTATATTACCAGCTATACATTTTTGAGGTAAAAAATATTACCAGAAATAGATTTTTGACAAAATAAAAATATTACCAGGAAAAAAGTTGTCGGTATTAAATGACCCATTGAGGCTGATATGCTATAAAACAAACCAAACTACATTTAAAATGTTCATATCTGCAACTAGTAACTTACCAAAACAGGAATATTTTTTTTTTCCCAAATGGTAGAATCTACTTAACATCTACACATAAAATACCTCAAAGCACCATGCTTTGTGCAATTTATATACTCCCTGTTGGATTCCATTAAAATTCCTTCTTCGGTAAGAACACGAGAACAGTCGAGTTTTCATTGAACTTGTAAACAGTGGAGTTCTGTTCTTGCTGCTAAAGATAGCAAGTCTGTTCAGTGAATTAACTGGAGTTATTTAGTTTTACACTGTATATCGTGTTTGTGTATTAACCATTTTTCTTGGGCACGTAGAAGACTAGAGTAATTCTAACCAGCACTTGTCTTCCTGTGGAGGTGAGGCAATATATCATAAAACTAAAGAACTAATAATAAAAAAAGTAATTATAAAAGACACTAATAATAAATACCACTGTCAGGGAGAAAAGAGAGAGAGAGAGAAAGAGAGAGATAGATGTACACAAACACACACACACACACACACACACTATATATACAGTGTAACCCGGATATAAGAGACCCGGATATAAGAGAGATTTTCTCTGGTCCCAAATTAGAGCCTGTGTTAATAAAACAAAATAGACCAAACCCGGATATAAGATACTTCTTCTCCGGTCCCGACAACTCTCTTATATCCGGGTTACACTATATATATATATATATATATATATATATATATATATATATATGTGTGTGTGTGTGTGTGTGTGTGTGTGTGTGTGTGTGTGTGTGTGTGTGTATTCAGAAGAGAATATATTATATTTGGAACAATTTACATTCTTTGTAACAATAAAAAAAAAAAACTTACATGATGAAAAATACCTGGAACTTTGATTATAATAAGGAGGTACTTTTTAATTCATTTTAAATAAAGTATTTGCGACCAACTGATTCTGATAAGAATAACAGGCTGATAACATTAAGTAAAGGATATAAAAATTGGGAAAATTTATATTCATTGGTATTAAATTCATTGTTATAAAAATCTTTCCATTATAAAAATTATTCAGAAATTTGATTATAATGTGCAGTTAATTTTTAATTTCATTTAAATAAAGTGTTTGAGACTGATTTTGATAGCAATGCAACAGCCATTTCATTACTTTATTTCTCTCTCTCATATATATATATATATATATATATATATATATAGTTTACGAAAAACTAGGTAATCCGTATGGGTAGACCCAAGGAGGATAAAATCCAGAGAGCTCAATGTAAATCAGAGCTAATAATTTAAATAAAAAATAAAAACAGACCACTTTAAGGTTCTGTGTTATAAATTATTTCACCACAGCCCTTTTAAAGGATCGCGGATCATCAGACTTTACTTCCAAAGGTTGTAGTACTGCCCGTAAAAAATGTGTAAATTTCTTTTCATTTTAACTTTTGGATGTAAAGTCTGATCTGCGGTCCTTTAAAAGGGCCGTGGTGAAATAATTTATAACACAGAACCTTAAAGTGGTCTGTTTTTATTTTTATATATATATATATATATATATATATATATATATATATATATATATATATATATATATATATATGCATACACACACATATACATAGAAACTGAGGTCAACACATGGCTTAAAGATTGCGTTCAAGCATAAAACAGACGGTCACCACTCACCATTGATCTCTGTGTCCACTTTTTTGTACACTATCCTTGTTATTGAGCAATATCAGGGATAGAGCATATATAAATATAAAAGTGGAATACTTTTCTATTGTTAAATCATTAACATTGTACTTACAATAGCCTTATTCTGTCAGTAATCATTTTCTTAATTCTTGACCAATGACAATCCCTTTTTTTATTTTAGTGAATGCATAGCAAAATTGTCTTAAATGAATTTTCCAGTTGAAAAAAAGATGGAAAAATGCAACTTCTGCAAACACTTTCTATCAGAACTGTTTAACTTGATGGAATATGTCTAACACGAAGCAAGGCAGTAGAAATTTTGGCATTTCATGTTTCTGGCATGAATTATTCAGACTCCTACGTTGCATCATAGATTGCATCAACTACAGACATATCATCTTTTTTATTATATGAGGAACAGTGGTAAGAAGCAAGTAACAGATGATCAGAATGTATGTCAACAGGTTTGGCCAAAATGTTATCTCCACATGCTGGTTTGCCTCACTAAAGAATCTGGGTTCAGGGTGTATCTTGACCCTTCTAATTCTTGTAGTTGTCTCTGAGTCTTCCTTCCTTTTTTTTTTAATAAAAAAAAAAAAAATTTGTCACTCTCAGAAATATATGCCAATTCAGTTTGGGTCATCAGAGTTCTGACCAGTAGTTTCCATTCTGGGCCAGCCTACACATTGTTATACAATGAGAGAAATCCTGTTAGAATACAGTTCGCACTAAAATACAACTGTGATACTTGTTTTAATCCCTGCCACTACCATCAGATTTTGCTATGTTACTAAATACATACTATTATTTGTAATTATGAGAGTAATTTTTTTTAGGTGTTTAATAAATATATTTTAACAATAAAAAGCACTGAGAAGCTACGAAGAATGGGATTGCCAGCTGTCACAATTTCAAGCATTACTCACAGAATAAGGGTAATTATATCAGTAATGGAAATTAATTGCTAATAATTTTACTATAGTAAAAGAATTGCAAATAATTTCTCCATAGAATTTTATTTTAATCATTTCACCCCAAGCAAAGCAATAATGTCACTAGGATGCTGGGGGTTACAGAGTGAAAGAGAATGAGAAACCTGAAGTGAGGAGAAAGGACAATAAAAGAACAGAATTCAGAAGATGACGATTGGCGATGCATTTAAATTTTTTAAAGTTGTAGGTGGCAAGGAAGCAAGAAATTGGGAGAGAGTTTCGCAGGTGAGAAGTGCAAAAAAGAAACTGTTGAAATAGAAATGACAGTTGCATCTAACTAGTTCAACAGTGAGACCTGGTTACCAATCAAGAAGCATGCTTAAATTCATTCAGTCGAGGCACCAAGCAGGAAATAACATCAGAGCAATGGCCATGAAACTATTTATAGAAAAAACAGAGGGAAGTCACGTCGTGTCACATCGGTGAGGAAGAGACCCGTCAAGATGTCAAGTAAGGATTGGTTATATTACAGACACTTTGAATTTTGTCAAGAATCTCAAGGTATATAGCAGGAGCACCAGACCAGATATTGCAACAATATTCAATGCATGGACAAATGGTAGATTTATGAATGTTCAAGATGGATTCTGACAAGAAAAGTTTTTTGGCCCGACACAGTAGACCAACTTTCCTAACAGTAGACCTAGCAATTGATTCATTGTATTGAGAATGGTCTTACTATTGGCATGTATTGAAAACCAGGAAAGAACGAATTATCAGTGATCAGGAATTAATTCAAATATTACTGACAGAAGAGAAATATTATGTACCTAATGTTGAAATGTAGAAATAACATTAAAAAAATCAAACAGAAACAGATTGTGAGGTCATGCATTAATGCAACCATTACTTATAGAATAGGGTGATATATATGTGTATATAGGTAGGAAAGTAGGTACTTCCAAACATTTGCTTAAAAAGTGAGCATACATGATGAAAAAAATTGGCCCAAATTTTCATTAAGAGGAAAGACCAAATAATTTTTTGATTATTAAATTATATTTTTTTAATTTTTTTTTTTTTTCTTTTGTCAGTGTGTGACTATAAATTAATGTTGGAAGTTTTCGCATTGTTTTTGGTAAAAAAAAAAAAAAAAAACATTGATTTGGAAATTCTTACAAAAATCAAGCAATTCTTGTATTTTAATGAAACTTTCAGAACTTATTCACAAATGAATGAAATTATGTTTTAAACCTTTCCTTTTAGAAAATCTTTTTTTCTTTTTTTACATCATCACCAAACCTCCCAAAGCTTATTTAATTTTATGAAAATTTCAAGAAATTCTTTTTTGTGCCAGTTATTGTTTATATTAGTTCGACTCAGAACTCCTTGGAGAATTTAAATCATCAATTTATTTTTGTAAAACCAGACCCCCCCCCCACCTCCCAGTTAGCAAATATCTGCTCTGGACTGTAAAATAAAAAAATGTAATAAAACCAAGACATTTAATTAGAAAAGTTTTTAATTGCTTTTTATGAAGAAGACATATCATGGACATTTTAAATTTTATGTATAACATTTCTTTGGAGGCGTGTATGTATATATATATATATATATATATATATTTGTATATTTAGGCAGCAATCCTTCTTTTATGCAAGTCTCATTAAAAACGACAGACAAGGTACTACGGTTAAGTTTTTTATTTAATTTTTCTTGTGTACGAACAAGAGTTTTCTTTGCTGGACAAAGGGTGTGTAAGAACTGTCCAAATGTTTTATTTCTCCTTGGAGAATTTAAATCATCAATTTATTTTTGTAAAACCAGACCCCCCCCCCCCACCTCCCAGTTAGCAAATATCTGCTCTGGACTGTAAAATAAAAAAATGTAATAAAACCAAGACATTTAATTAGAAAAGTTTTTAATTGCTTTTTATGAAGAAGACATATCATGGACATTTTAAATTTTATGTATAACATTTCTTTGGAGGCGTGTATGTATATATATATATATATATATATATATATATTTGTATATTTAGGCAGCAATCCTTCTTTTATGCAAGTCTCATTAAAAACGACAGACAAGGTACTACGGTTAAGTTTTTTATTTAATTTTTCTTGTGTACGAACAAGAGTTTTCTTTGCTGGACAAAGGGTGTGTAAGAACTGTCCAAATGTTTTATTTTTCCGAGCGCCTTTGGCTATATCTTTAGCCATTATCAAGGATGATTTGGTTTTTCAGCTTAATTGAGTGTGTGCATTATGTGTATGTCTTAGTGTGTAGTAGTGGTGTTTTAATTACCAAATACGGTTAGCACGTTGTGGCTTTGTTCGTAGTTAATATTGTTAAGGGTAGGCTTTTTCTTTTTTATTATTAAAGCCTCCATTATTTTTAACCTTTTTTTACAGGTGGAAGCAATTAATATATTTGTGTTTTCTACTAGTATATTTCTAATGGAGTCTGGTAAATTTTTGTGTGTGTTTAAATGGGTTCTAATGGAGCTGTGATCGGATAGGTGTAACGTAAGGCGTCTAGATAAGCATGTGGTTGTGTAACCGATGTAATTATTTATGAGTCCGGTTTCGTTAGGAACACAGTTCCTCAAGGGGCATTTGAACTCGTAAATAATGTTTGTTCTTCGCAATTTTGACTTATCAGGCGTGTTGTTATTTCTGAGGATGAGGTTAGCTATCTTAAATTTTTTATAATAGATAATTAATTTGATTTTTTATTTGGGTCGATTAGGGTGGTGTATTTCTTTATAATATGTCTTCGTGAGCATTCATCTTGTTTGTAATTCAAGTGCATTTGGTGTTTGTAATTCAAGTGCATTTGGTTTTTGTAATAAATGTGTATGTGATTTTTGACATAATGCGCATACTCAATTAAACAGAAAAATCAAATCATCCTTGATAATGGCTAAAGATATAGCCGAAAGCGCTCAGAAAAATAAAACATTTGGACAGTTCTTACACACCCTTTGTCCAGCAAAGAAAACTCTTGTTCGTACACAAGAAAAATTAAATAAAAAACTTAACCGTAGTACCTTGTCTGTCATTTTTAATGAAACTTGCATATAATATATATATATATATATATATATATATATTCCATTGCTTATGAATTTACTATAAAATGTCTTTTAGTGTGTGGAGCCCAAGGTTCTTGGCAAAGATCATCCTTCTTTGAACATTTTGGACTGGCATTACAGAATCACAAAGAATTTTAGCAAATGATAGAAACCCTATCACTACCAACAGCAGCAACAACTAAAATGGATAGCACATGTAACTCAAAAGAGAAAATAATGACACAATCAATCCATTGACATTCCCCACTACTTCAAATAAAAGGTTAGGTAGGAAACTCCCATCAATACTGAAAAGGGCAATAACAGCTACTGAACTTGAAAAACCTATTTTCCTGTGGGATTGTTTCAAAAGTAAGATTTTATAAATTTCAACCAAAAGTAGTACTGACCGCTCAGTCAATGAATGCTGAAGTGCTTCCATTGTCAGGAAATGATTAATATTCTCATTACCATATAAATTCATTGAAAATAAGGTAGGGATTGTTAGTGGTCAGGAATTCATCACATACTGTCAGAAAAAAAATTCAGATATCAAGTCTTTTTCAGAGTGAGAATAATAAGCAAGAAATATTAGAATAAAATTTATCAAAAAATTCAAGCAACACACAAAAGAGGAGACAGAGTTTTCAAATGGTATATAAATGTTTACATGCATAGAAGGGAATGGTGAGGAAAAAAAGATCACAAAAATACAAAAAAATTTGATCTCAACCTTAAAAAAAAAAAAAAAAAAAAAAAAAAAAAAAAAAATAATAATAATAATAATAGAGAAGTTTACAGTGTTGACAAATATTCATTAAATTATCCTATTCCCCCACCCCCGGTTCACCAATTAGAAATTCAATTTGTAGTATTTTGGGGACAAACTTGAACAGGAATTTGATCTTGGAGAATCAATAAATTTTAACATTTATTCCAGTCAGTCTTGTAAATCTTTTTAGTTGAACTACAGAACAGTTTAAAGTATTGGATTTTTTTTTTTTTTAGCTTTGCCTAAAGGAGAGGTTCATGCATGCTGTTGTAGAGTAGAACTCAGCATACTTCCTGCTCTTCCCTACTATTGACAATGGACTGCTCCTACTTATAAATATGGTAAGTATACACATTCGAGCAGGTTTTGAGTAGTATTTGATTTACTCAAGTATTTCCATTCTGTGTAGGAGTATTTAATAAACATCTTTGTTTCCTCTACCTAGTCTTCTGCATTTTTGATACTCTAACTACGGCCTTCCTAATTCTAAGTAATATGCAGCATAGCAGTATGAAATTTTTCCCTTAATCCTTATCAGATCCAAATTTTCATAACCAGTGAAAAATGATTTTAGTTTGAAATTCCCTGAAGGTTGCTTGGATTGACCAACACCTAAAGTCCAAGTGGTACAACAGCTAAAACATAATAGCAACAAAAATAAGAATTGATTGGTTTTTTTTTTTTACAGCTTATCAATCATTTGTGGGTTATTTAGAGCCAAAAATATTTTGGATTATGCAGTGTGCCCCACACAAAAAAGGAAATTTTAGACTTACAGTATGATGAAAAAAAATTAACTAACATATAAAAAAAAATTAACTATTTATTTTACTATATGAATGAACTAAAAACATTAACATATAAATTATGTAATCATTTGTTTTTCCAAGATGTTGCAGTTATTAAATTTTCAATGTATGGTAATTGTTCTCTTTAAGAAAGAACATCCAGCTTGGAGACTGAAAAAATGCTAAGAAATTTTACCAGAGTTCTTTAGTTTGAACACCACATCTAACATCTTTTGTTCTGTTTTAAGTGACTAAATTTCTATCCTTTGCTTTTGTTTCAAATAATGAAACTCCAATAATTAAATAAACTGTACCAAATTTCCTGGGGTTTTTTTTGTGAGGCACCCTGTAAGAATAATTTTTTTTTTTTTTTGCAAGTGAATAATGAATTAACAATTTTTTTGAGAATAACAATGATTTTTTTTCGGAAATAAGCCCTACTATTTAACCCATAACTGGGGGGAGGAGATGGATTATATACCTATCCCAAAGGTACTTGCAAGTCAGTAAATGTACTGAACTTGAGTGGAATTTAAACTCCAAACATGAAGACATCAGTCCATATGTAATGGTGAGATTAAGTTTCCATAGAGGAAACATTGGGCATTCATTAACTGAAAAGTTGATGCTACTATGGGTTGAAATTTATAAAATCTTTTTCTTAAAACAGTTTTTCAGGAAAATAGGCTTCTCATGTTCACAAACCCTTATTACTCTTTCTAGTACTGACGGGAGTTTCCTTCCAAACCTTTTGTTTGTTGTTGCATGGTAACTCTTAGTTACATGTGATAAACATTTAACTTGTTGCCACTGTTGGAAATCTTCAAATGATGTGAATTTTTTTTTTTTTATTTGGCAAAGTTCTTTGTTTCTGATTCTTTTGTGCTATTCTATAAAATCTGCTGAAGTGCTTTCTTCTTTAAGACCGGCAGGATTCATACTCTTGGACAGGGCTCTGAAGAGTCAGAGTTGGAAGCAATGAAGAGGTCACTCGAGTTGAAGTTGGTAAAACTATATAGACTCCAGTTGAATTTACACTTTATGTAAAAAAAAGTCTTACATTATAGAATTTTTATTTTTATTTCTTCTACTGTATTATGACTATTTCCTTTAAAGAAATTCATCTAAACTTCTTTTTTAAATTTTATTTTTTGTAGTTAGTTTGTATTTGCAAAACTATATATGCAAAAAAAAAAAAAAATCTTACACTATAGAATTTTTATTTTGTCTTTTACATCCTGTAAAAGATTATATTTCAACTTCTCTTATAAAGTATTTTTCTTTTTCTTCTGTACTTATTTGTGTGTGTGTGTGTGTGTGTGTATATATATATATATATATATATATATAAAATGTAAAAAGTCTAACATGATAGCATTTTTATTATTTCTTCTATATCCATTCAAAGATTTTGTTTCTAATTCTGTTAGAAAATATTGAAGAATAAATAGGTATGATATAAAAGCCACAATATCTTTAGTCTTTGATATAAACCAGTTATAATGATATAGGCCTACTTAAGTTAGGAGCAGTATTCATAGGCTTGATGAGACTTGTAGGCCATAATCACTTAATTAGAAAATATTAAAGAAAACCACAATATCTTTATTCTTTGAGTTTAGGAGTTTATGCATAGGCTTTATGTAATTAAGTGATTATGGCCTACAAATCTCATAAAGAGGAGTCGGACTCAGAGGTTTTGTGTTCTGTCTCCACAGTCCTGCCTGTTCTTGGAGCAATTTTTAATCCTTGATCAGAGAAAACAGTTGTATACAGATGACAGTTTAGACCAGTGATGGTCAAACTGTGGCCAGGTTAACATTCTGAATGGCATTCTTAATGTCAAGAGGAAATAATGTTTGGTAAAATGTTTGTTTCCTTTCATTCTCACTTGTTCACTCACACACTCTCTCATACATAAACACATACATAAACAATGATTAAATACAATGTTTCTTGAATTTTGTAACTCTTTCTTGTCAGCATTTTAAACCATTGGAGATTTTCACTATGGAAGATCATAAGTGTGAACACCTTTAGCTTCAGAAACAGGAAACATTTATAATTATTTTTCTCTAGAGAATAAATATATTTCCTTTTAAAAATGTTTTTGCATCATCAAATAAATAAGTTAGAAACAAATCACATGCAACTATGTGTGTTCATTCCTCTGTCATCAGTGATAATATTAGATGAAGACTTCAGGGTTTTTTTTTTTTATTATTATTTAATTATAGAAGCAATCTTTTCTGCAAAGAAATAAAAACAGCTTTTCCCAATTTCCAAGGCAGATGTTTATGTGTATGGTCTTTTGTTGCAAAAATGTCTTCGGTATCTTTAATGGCAAATTACCTTGATTTTTTTTTTTTTTTTTTTTTTTAGTAGTGTGGCCTACCTTATGACAAACTGTGCCTCATGTGGCCTATGGTTTGAAAACTGTTGCCCATGTCTGAACAAATTGGATGACTATGTCTGGCATCCATATTAGAGTCTAGATCTAACAAGGCTATTTAAGAATATGACACAACAGCCGGAATATTGTGATAATAACAATAAAGATATGAACATTTACTCCAATCTTGTAAATATTTTTAGTTGAATTCCAGATCATTTTAAAATTGTCAGACTTTTCAGTTTTGCTCAAAGAAGAGATTAATGCTGGCCGAAGATTTAAATAAGAAAAAAATTAGTAATGTAGGGCACAGCATTATGGGATATTTTCATTAGTCTCAGACCAAAATTTTCATAACCAGTAGGAACTGATTTTTTTAATTTTTCTTTTTTTATTCATTTCACCTCAAACACGGCAATAAATCTACTAAGACGCAAGGGGTTAATGAATGTGAGAGAATAGAATCATTATTAAGGAGAGAGAGAACAATAACAGAACAGGATTCAAAGAGAGAGATGATGACAAGTGATCCTCCTCCTTTCACTCTTAAAGATGGATGAAGTCATTAGGGCACCAATGTGCCGAGCTGCCCGTCATTCCCCTCCATCTGTTATGATTACAACTAGCAATTTCAACTGTAAAATGACGAGACCTAGCTGCCAATCTAGTACTGCACTTAAATTCATTAAGCTGAGGTACCAAAGTTTGAAATTACACTTGAACAAGGCTGGAAGGCATGACGGTTGAATCATTGTGATAGTAATAACAAAGATGAGGATCAGTCCTAATGCAAATAATGTGAAAATTTTTTAAAAATTGTATCCTTTTTAGGCTTCCGTACTTTTAAAAAACAGTTGTTTGGGAGACAAACAGAAAAAGACCCACAGCATCTTCCATATTTCTAGTGAAAGAAAGTCTGTGAAAGTAAGTGAGCACATATCTAGTTATTGATTGCAATTTCACTTCCTGTAGAGAGAAATGAAATACGGTAGAATATTCCAAAAATTTCTGAATAAATTTTGGAGGGAGTGTGAGCAGGATGACTGTTTATACAAATTCCAAGAGATTGATCTTTCCCATTACTCACATTCAGAGCATTCGCCTTTTTATAAATTTCCCCATTGTGCATTCATAGTTGCAAATCCAATGTACTGAAGGATTTTCAAATAAATTTATGAACACATTACAAAACAACTTTCTTGGTCTTGTGTTTTTCAGGTTTAATGACCATATCACATTGAAACACCAGTTCCCGTACAATCACTGAAGTTAAGCAATGTCAATCCTGGTCAGTACTTAGATGAGTAACCACTTGGGAATACCAATTGCTGTAAGCTTGGATGTGCAGGTGGTTTAATGGATAATGGCTCAGAATTGTTAATCAGAGAGCTGAGTTTCAATACCCATTGGGTTCTTTATATTCCCTTATGTGCATATACCCTTGAGAAAGGTATGAATCCACCTCTTCTCCCCCAGCTATGGGTTAATTAATAAAATTCGTACAAACTAAAAATATTTTCTGGTTTTAAATAACCTGCAAAGGTTGATAAGTCATAGAAAACACATCAATCAATCATAGTTTCCCACCGAGACGAAGTATAACAATTGTATAGACTCAATCGCTAAGAAAATTGGTTCACTCTGTTTTTCTCGCCAAAATCTATCTTGCATATTTATAAGTCTACTACTCATTCCTCTATTGAATATTGCTGCCACATCTGGTTTGATTCTCTTGCTATATATATTAAGAATCTGCAATGTTATCGGTCCTGACATGGCATCTTGACTCCAGTCACTTTCCCAATTATGTAATGTAACTTCCCTGGGAATTTTCTATAAATACTTTAATGGCAATCATTCTGATGAGGTTTCCTCTTTGGTACTTTGACTTCATAAATTTCAGTACTAGATTGGCAGTTAAATCTTATATTACTGTTGAAATAACTACATGTAACTAAGTTCTATTATAAAAGTTTTTTTCTCTCACACTTCTCGCCTGTGGAATTCTCTTCCGGCTTTCCTGCTGAATCTTCTTTTTTTCTTCTTTATGTACCATGTCCACTCAGAACATAGGCAATCATGGCCCTCCACAACTTCCTGGCCCTTGTAGCTCTTAATAAATTTTGTCTTTGTTATTTCTCCTAAACCCTGTTTCACTATCCATTTATTCAAGCTCATTATGTTATGCATGGTTTTCCTCTATCTCTCTTGCCTTCAATCTGTCTTGTGAGTATGAGATTCTCCAAGCCCTCCTTCTTCATTATGTGCCCCAGAAATCTTAACTGTCTCTTCCTGATGTTATGTATAAGTTTCCTTTTTGTTTACATTTTCTCTAAAATTTTGTTGATTACATATTTGGTCCATGGTATCCTTAGCATCCTTCTGTAGGAACCAAATTTCTGTTGCTTCAATTCTCTTCACCGTCAAGAAGATTGTCCAGCACTCACTACCATGCAGGAAGACATATATATATTATATAACAGTTTAGTACTCTTCATTATTTCTTCAAAAATTTAAATGCAATGTAAATCACAATTTGAATCCTGTTCTTTTTTGTCCTTTCTCCTTACTAACATTTTCTCATTTTGCGCTCAGTAAACCCTTACATCTGTTTGGGTATCAACCAATGGGGTCAGTAGAAAGAGGAAAAAAAAAAAAAAAAAAAAAAAAAATCTGTCTGCCAACACCAAGTTCAATCGTGAATATGCGGTAAACAGTCCAGCAGACAATGTAGTAATGAAAAACAGGGTCAGAAAACCAACCTTCACTTTGTAACGGCCTTTATTCACTGAGTGATTTTTTTTGACTGGCCAAGCAAAAAAAAAAAAAAAAAAAAAATTACTCGGTGAGTAAAGGCTGTTGCTGCTGCTTTTGCTTACCGAGGTGAGCAGGATTTTTGAACTTGGTGAGTGTAAGTGTATTTCTGTTGTTGCATTATTACAGGTAGCAGGTCCCAAATATGGGCAAATAGTTAACCCCTAAACTGGTGTCAAAACTCTATGAAAGTGTAAAAATAGTTTTTAATACCAGCAATACAGTTTTGAAAAAAATTATTACCAGCAATAGATTTTTGAAAAAATAGCAGCAATAAATTTTTGAAAGAAAAAAATTATTACCAACAATAAAAGCAGTACATTTAAAAGAAAAAAAAAAAAAAAAAAAAAAGCAGCAATATATATATATTTTTTTTTTTTTAAAAAAAAAAAAAAAAAAAAAAATTACCTGCAACATATTTTTTTGAAAAAAAAAAAAAAAAAAAAAAAAAAATTACCAGCAAGAAAAATCTTGTTGGCATTAAATAACCCATTGAGGTTGATACGCCATAAAACAAAGCAAAACAAAGAATCAGTTCTCTTCTAGAATGGCTACCATTCAAGGCTAAGGAGCCCTGGTCTGTCCTGCTTTTTTAACCCATAGCTGCAGGTAAAAGAGATGGATTCTTGCCTTTCCTAAGGGTATTTGTGCAAAAGTGAGTGCAACAGACAAGACCAAAATTTGAACTTGTCTAACTGATTTCAATTTCCACTCTTGATAACATTTACATTATTTATACTGCTAGCAAATGTGAATATAGCTGTAGAGATATTGTGATAAAAAGCAAAATACTGAATGAGATCAGAAAAACTTTGAACATTAATATAGTTTCTCTGATAAGTAGCAGGTTTTTGCTAACTATTTTCTTTAATATTCTTCCGGCAGACCACGTATAAAACAAACTCTTTTTTGAGAGTAGGTGATTTTCTCTTTCATTATTGCCTTGCTTGTGGTGAAAAGATTAAAAAGAAACTAAATCTAGTATTAGACAGACACTCCTTGACCGAATACCTATTTATATCAGTACAATAATTCATCAAAAATGTTACTAGTTACTAAAAGTTAACAAACAACTGAGTATTAAGTAATTTCAAGTTACCGTTCTCTAATTTTGAAAAGTGTCATTATCATTCCAAGAGTCATTCAGACTGCTGATCTCATTCAGTATTTTGCTTTTTATCACAATGTCTCTACACTATATTTATATCTGCTGGTAGTATAAATAATGTAAAAGTTATCAAGTGTAGAAACTGAAATCGGTTAGACAAGTTCAAATTCTGGTATTGTCTGTTGCATTATATTATTATTATTGCTATTATCATTAGGATTGTTATTATTATCATTCTTATTACTGTTATAGTTATCCTTACCATTATTGTTGTTATCACCGGCATCATTATTATTATTGTTGTTGTTATCATCATTGATATTATTATTATTGTTTTTGTTCTTATCATCATTGATATTATTATTATTGTTTTTGTTCTTATCTTAATTATTGTTTTGTTCTTGTTAATAATACTGTTTTATTGACTGGTGGCCTAACAGATTTCCAATCAGAAGGATCAGTGATCAAACAGATACTACAGTCCGATCCTCAGTAGAAAAGCAAACAGGCAGAATAAAAATATAAATGAAAAAAATTGAAGCCATATTAAGAAATCATCAGACTGTTTCGTATTTCGTATACCATCCAATTTCTTCTTTAAATTATTTTGACAAAAAAAATGATTAATCAGCAAGCGAAACCACTTGATATCAATTAATCTTCTATCTTCCATGTCCTTTTAAGTGGTCATAGCTCTCCACAATTTCTTATCCTTCCTAAGTCTAACCAATGTTTATTCCCTCACCATCTCTTGTCCTGGATAAGACGTTAAACTACATCCAGCAGCAAGGCCTCTGATCAGGAGGTTTTGAGGAGCGTGGAACCACCTCTTAAATGCTGGTGTTCCCAGGTCTACCCTGACCCGGGGTGGTAGCACCTGTTAGGGTCCCAGCTATGGAAAAATAGTTAACTATTACCAGCAATACGTTTTTGAAAGAAATTATTACCAGGAATACAATTTTGAAGGAAAGATATTACCAGAAACACATTTTTGATAAAACAAAATATTACCAGCAATAAAAAATTTTGTCAGCATTAAATAACCCATTGAGGTTGATATGCCGTAAAACAAAATAAACCAAACCAATCTAAACCATAGAATATATATTCTATTCATACGAATCTATCCTAAAAATGTCGGCATTAAATAACCCATTGAGGTTGATATGCTGTAAAACAAAATAAACCTAAACCAACTTCACCATTTCCCTCAACGCATGTTGTGATTAGGTCATATCAGCTAACATTTTCTCCTGAACGACAAAGAAAATATTTTTATTAACAACTCGGGTAAGTTTTAAAGTGTTAAATGAAGGAACCAAATTTCAGCCACTCCTAATCTTGATGAATCTTCCGTCTTGTCTGTGATATGATAGGTTGATTCAGTTTGACGTAATTGTTTAAATTCAAAACTTCAAAGACAAACAGGTTCTCAAAAGGCAATCTACAGAGTTATGAAAAATTAAATACCTTTTTTTTCTATTCTCTGATCAGGAAGTAATCAACATGGACAAGAATTAAAAGGAACTGCCTTTACATTCAATATACTCATAAGTCATTGTTGACAATTACAATGCACAAACACACACACATTATATATATATATATATATATATATATATATATATATATATATATATATATATATAGCTTGCCTGAGGGATTCAGGTCAGTAGATGAAAATAAATATACTGCTTAATAAATAGATGAAGCATCTACTCAAATACAAATATCCATGAAAAATAATGTTTAAAGTGATATATGCAGTATAATAATTGGCCACTCGATAACGAGGACACCCGTTGCAATGGACAGCTAGCTAGCACATATGGCAACATTTGCACAGGCATTTTTGCAATTTCCCAACTGGGAAATGCCCACAGAGCCCACCTGCAGTTTATACTGTTATTGGCGTGTGCAGAACCAATTAACAGTTTTAGAGCGTTGGTGCGAACCCAGCATGATCATAAATGAACAAGGCTGGCCACCTCAACTCGCAATCACAGTGTTTTTGTGATATCGTGCTAGCTTTGGCCAACGAGGTCTTCCACACAGTTTCCTCTCCCAAATTCACTCACAAGGTTTTGGTGGACCCGTGGCTATGGAACAGACACTTGCCAAAGGTGCCCTGTGCTTGGAGTCCGATAGCTGCTGAAATTAATTCCAGCCAGGATTCGAACTCGGTGCCTCGTGATTCTAAAGCAACGCCTTAGACCACTCAGCCACACTGCTTACATATGCAGTATATATACATGTGCGCACACACACACACACACTATATATATATATATATATACAGGTGCACACACACGCAGTATATATATATATATATATATATACACAGGTGCACACACACGCAGTATATATATATATATATATATATACACAGGTGCACACACACGCAGTATATATATACACACAGGTGCACACACACGCAGTATATATATACACACAGGTGCACACACACGCAGTATATATATATATATATATATACAGGTGCACACACACAGTATATATATATATATATATATATATATATATATATATATATATATACATACAGGTGCACACACACACAGTATATATATATATATACATGTGTGTGTGTGCACACATGCACACTCGTACACACACCGCTACCAGTTTGGCTGCCTATCAGACTGACCTCCAGCATTTCAGTGGATAAAAAGCAAAAATACATTTAATAAACCGTAATAATGTCTGTTGATTGTTCTCTTCTGTTAAGCAAGTCATTGCCTGAAAAGTCAGTTATATGCAGAGAATTTCATTTCTGTTACAAGTCAGAGCACCTCCTCTCATGAAAATAGTTCAAGGACAATCATAAAATATGTATCTCTTAAAATATTTGGGAATGTTCCCAATAGAAATTGACTGATTTGGTTAGATATGTTGGAAGATATGAACTAACATGGTCACAATAAGACAGTGGCAATGGATGATTTTTCCCATGACACCACTTTTTTAACTACTTCACTTTTTAAAACAATAAATATTTGCCGAAAGCTAAGAGTGGAGGTAATTAAAAAAGCAATGTCATAGGATTCTACGTCTCACTTAAATATAACACAAAGCATTTTAAAAATTTTTATATTTGTGAGATGATGTATTATGTACTCTATTTACATTATTCAGACTATTGTCCTCATATTTGTCACCATATTTATTACGTTTCAGCCGTTCAGTATCTGTCTATATTTCTGAGATGAGGTATTGTGTACATTATTTACATTATTCGGACTATTGTCCTCATCTTTGTCGCCATATTTATTACAACGTTTCGGCCCTTCAGTATCTGTCTATATTTCTGAGATGAGGTATTATGTACACTATTTACATTATTCGGAATATTGTCTTCATCTTTGTCGCCATATTCATCACAACGTTTCGGCTCATTTAGTATCTGTCTATATATCTGAGATGAGGTATTAAGTAAATTATTTACATTATTCGGACTATTGTCCTCATGTTTGTCGCCATATTTATTAGAATGTTTCGGCCGTTCAGTATCTGTCTATATTATGGGTTATTTAATACTGAAATTTAATTTTCTTGGGAGCTTTGAAGTAATTAAAAAAAATGATATATGTTATTCTGCTTTCACAATTGAATACATGGTAAATGATACTCTGCTTTTGTGCATATACTTGTTTGTGTAGACATAATTACTAGAGGTAACATTGTGTTTGTTTTATGTTATAGTTTTATTGTATTTTAGAATAGAGCTTTATTTAAGAAATTGTAGGATATTATATGGATTAATGTCATGAAAGAATTCTTTCATGTTGGTTGTTTGATTGATTTTCTTTAGCACCAAATCTAAATATTTTAAATAAAATTTTATGGATTTAACTGATTATAATTTGAACTCAATTTCACACCTTCAACAACAGATAAAATATATTGTCGGTAATTCTACAATAAAATGCATTGCTGGTCATTTTGATATAAATATGCATTGTTGGTAATTTTACTATAAAAATGTATTTTCATATTGCTTTGTTTTAGTTTGGGGTTTCACTATTTGCCCATAGCTGGGACCCTAACAGGTGCTACCACCACAGATCAGGGTGGACCTGGAAACAACAGTAATTAAGTGATTCCATTTTCCTAAAAACCTCCAATCTCCCAATCAGAGGCCTTGCTACCGGATGTAGTTTGTCATCATACCCAGGACTATGTGATAAGTAGGTTACTATTTCCCTTTGTTTCTTTTGCCTTCAGTATGTTCTGTAAATGTAAAATTTCATCATTGCTTATATTACTTATGTTCATGGTCTGCTCAACATTTGTTAGTAAATCTACATCTCTGGTCTGTCGCTTCTTCAAATTGGACAAGCAATCCCCTCACAGATGAACATAAGGTTATTATATATATATACAATACATGTTTATTTAAAAAGAATTAAATATCAAAAAGGTTTTTTTAACTGACTCCAAGTATTAAAGTAAAATATTATATTTACCATAATCCTTTGTGTATAGATCACTAGAGAGTATAAGACACAGTTAAAAAAAAAAAAAAATGAAGAGAAATTCCTAGGCTGATTTTTATGTATAAAATGCACCTGATTTTAGAGTAAAGAAAATGAGCAAAACTTGTGAAAACTGAAGAGAAAAAATGAAATGGAATACCTTTGTGATTCATAAGCATTATGAAAACATCAATGTCAGTAATTGTTTGCAAAACTTGCTAAAAGGTGTTTATTGTGAAACAGTCATTAATTGCCTTTCAACAAAAAAACTATTTTTGATTGATTTTGATTTTTAAATTATGCAGCATTTTGTCCATTTTTTTTTTTACCATAAATTAAATATTTTTACTTTTGAATGACTTCCAAATTCATGTAAGTGTCTAGACTCAACGAAATCCGAAAATAGTACAGAATTGAAAGGAAAATTGTAGAAACATTATGAAAGATTTCTTTTTGGTGCAAAATGCCATTAGATAGATATTATTGCTCTGATAAATAAATAAATCTAATTTGATCTGATCTTGCCTAATTTGAGTCCTGGAAAAATGGGATTGAGTCCTAAACTAAAGTATGAGATTCAGTAAACTTTTGGACATGATTTTGGATGAAAAACACAGGATTACAGTAATTCTTCATTAGTATTTATTAACAAAGGAAAATGGATATAAATTCAAGTGTCTCGAAGAAAATTTATTTGTAACAAAATCCAGAATATGACAACGGGTCAGAAAGTCATTCAAAACTGTAACATTAGAAGATCAATCCTTGGTTAATATTAGAAAGTCTCTCATTTGAAACTGAATTTTTTAATTTTTTCAACTCCACAAATTAATCAAAATGAAAAAAAAATTTTTTGCATCAAACTTATGATGAGCACTGTATTAAACATGGTGACAAGGTAGCAGGGAGTTAAGTTTCCCTTTGCTTTTTTTTAAATGAATGATTACCCAATACAAGGTAGAGGACTACTTTGTGGACATGCTAATATAAAAAAAAAAACAAGCATTAAGGGTACAGAGTTGAAGTAGACTTTAAAAGGAACCGGAAACCCAATCCTAAACCGGAAACAAGGGATAAACCTCTATTAATATTCAAAAGATCAGGGAGGAATGTGAACCGGAAGAGAGGTGAACATGTCTGCTCCTATAGAGGTAAAAATAAATAAATAGTAAATGAAATTTCAGAGTTTAGATGGAAATGTTAGAAGTATAGAGTTGAATTAGAAGGAACTGGAGACCCAATCCTAAACCGGAAACAAGGGATAAACCTATTCATACGACCAGGGCAGAGTTTCTTAGCTGGATTGCCCTCATAGGTTAAGGAGTTCCAACTAACAAATTTAAGCTCATGGCACCTAGTCACCCACTTAATTACTAATCAGGATCAATACTACTTAATTTTGGTGATCAATCAAGAATTGGTATATTTAAAGTGACCTGGCAGTAAGCAATCAAGCATTTTTATATTATAAATTTTTTTTTCTTTATATGCATTTTTATGTTATAAATTACAAATTGCTGAAGTAATTATTCACCATGTAATTTCTGAAAATTTTGAGATAGCGACACTCATCTATCACTAATAATGGAATCTCAATTTTTAGTCTCCAAAAATTATTCAAAATCTTTTTGGTCAGTTGATTATTTAAAGCCTTTTGCCAAAAGTAAAATGATTCACTTCAATAAGAAATTAACTTTTTCAAAGCAAACAATAAAATAGTCTATTAATAGAGACATTATCATTTCCTTGATAAAAATACTAAGAAAAAGATATTGAGATTTTACTGGTGTATTTTCTTTCTTGGTCTCATGACAACTTGTTAGTCAGCTTTGGCATCAACCTAGCAACAGGCTTATCAAAAATGGCTTCTTGAATAGATTTCTTTGCTGGCAGTAAAAGACCAAAATGTTGTATGTTCTGGCCATTGTCCAAACATTTAAAATTAAGAAAAGCCAAAAAGAGTTTTCCTATTGTTGTTCCATATTAGTTTTCTTGGCTTGTCTCCCCAAACTTAAGGGCTGTTATCTAATATAAATAAACTGTTCTGGGAGCCTCGACCCATAACATTATTTCCTCAATAGGAGATGATTAAAACACAGAATATTCATATACAGGCACACACACAATTTATATATATATATATATATATATATATATATATATATATATATATATATATATATATATGCAAAACTTTCAGATATAATATATCTGTAAACAAACAATATGAATAAAGACAAAAGGAAAACTTATCTTAGGCAATACATTTCATCCTCTGAGGAAGTTTATCAAGGCAAATGTAAGGGTTTTATTTTGGGACAAGTATTTATATACAAGAGTAGAAATGTATTTAAAATTTATATATGTGTTTATATATATATATATATATATATATATATATATATATATGTATATGTATAAAATTTATTAAAAAATTATAACATAAATATGCTATAAAATCACTACAAAAATATCCATTGTGTATCAACAGTTCTGGTGTCTTATCACTTGATAAGATACCAGAACTGTTGAAACAAAATGGCTATTTTTGTATTGATTTTATCACATATTTATGTTATAATTTTTGAATAAATTATATTTGCTCTACTCTGTATTGAGCACTCTTAAGAATAGTATTTTTTGGTTATTGGAATTTATTCCGTATACACCAATCGTATACTTATATATATATATATATATATATATATATATGTATGTATGTATGTATGTATGTATGTATGTATGTATGTATGTCATCCACAGACAGACTTTCACTGTATCACAGCTATTCAGTGTGGTGAGATGTCTGATTGCTTCAAGTCAGGATCAAAACCCAACCAATTTGGCATTAGTCAGAGATCCTACCTCTAGGCTATCATTGCACGGCAGAGAGGAAGGCAAATTTTAACGTTTTCTATGTGCGTGCGTGCGTGCGTTTTAAATCAATATCACTCCCCAAGCAGTACAGCCACTAACCCACAAGGGGTGTTGCCTATTGTTTGGTTCATACTCCATCCTGATTTTTGGGACAGGAGAAAAGGTTTATCCCTTGTTTCCTGTTTAGGATTCGTATCTGGTTCCTTGAACTCTGTACTTCACTGCATAGTCTGGGGATTGAACTCTTAATTACTATGTCAATAAATTCACAAAACAACACTTCATTCCACTAATCTGTATCATAGTCATTGAGAGTTCAATCCCTGGGCCGGGCAGTACATACTTGGACTCAGGGCAAGTAATAACTGAGCAGTACTAAAAATAAGAAGTAGACAAGATATCCCTACATATGTGCAGTGGAATGAGAACAGTCTAACCTCGTAGATTAAATAAAGGGTCCAGTTCAGTTACCTGGATTGAAATAAACCTGATGAAGACAGGAGAGGACAACAGCTGAAACACTTAAAATTACAGTTCATCAGAGGAATGTCCCAAACTTGAAGACTCTTAAGGTGATTTGTCAACATGAGTGGAATAAAATTGGAGTTCATTTTTGTAAGAAACGTTCGTTAAATTCCTGGAATGAAGATTTGCTACTATTTACACTATTTATATACGGACTATTGTACTCATCTTTGCTTTTGTTATCACAGCATTTTGGCTTATTTTAAATTATCCTAAACTAGCTTAGAAGCCACACTCTGAATGGACTTTTAGGATAGCTCCTGCAGAGAGCTAATTGGGCCTCTGGTCCTAAACTAAAGGGACCTCTGGTCAAGCTTAGAAAGCAATAGTGATAATTTTCAAAAATAACGGTAAATTCAGTTCACTCTGGAATATCAAAACATCATGTCATAAAACCTCTCACTTTAACTCGGATTCTTTGGCATTTTAAAGAAATAAAATTGATTTCCTCAATTCACAAAGTTTTGGAGATATTTTAAATTGAATTTAAAACAAATCTTTTTCAATTCACAAAATTTTGGAGTTACTTTAAACTCAATATATAAAAAAAAAAAACACTTTTAAAATCACTAATTATTTTCAGTTATTTTAAATTTTTAACTGTTCCCTCCTCATCTGGATACAAAACCCAATGCTGGATGTTCAGGTACCAGATGATGGAAGATTTTCAATCCTGGGATCATCTGATTCCAAAAATATATAAAATGTCTATGTAGAGGAAGTGACTTGAGTTAGAGAGTTTTCAAACACACATATTATAGTCGGACAAGATAAAAATTGAACTCTCTGCTATAAACTATTCAAAGAAATCTACAGAAAAAATAATGTGCTTACTTTCTGTAACCTTCTAAATACCATTCCAGACTTAAGATAAGGTACTAATACATTATTTAGTGTTAATTCTTGATGTTTAAATTTTAATGGGAGTCAATCCTCAGTGGGAACCTGAGTAGGGGAATTTGGCTTGACAGTTTCACATCAAAGTGGTTATTTTGCTGCAAAAATATTTAAAAATGTAGAAATATAAAGCGGTAAAAAAAAAAAAAATTGTAGGTCCAAATTTAGCGATCCCAGCACCATTCAGCCTACCAATTTCAATGTTGGCGTCACCAAATCTTTTTTGATCTGATACTCATTTGAAGCACCCTCCAGTTGACTTTGCTAGTCCTAATCGTATATTGATAGCATTGAAATGAACACTTTTTATTATTTGTTGTAATTTTCTTGTATTTTGCTTGTTCTTTGTTGTTTGATTGTTTTTTTTTATCACTTTTCTATGCCATCCTATTTCCGAATTTTATTTTACTTTTTTCTTCTTTCATTGTTTTAATTTTATCTTAATACTTGCCTCAGCTTTTGTGTGTGTGTGTATATATATATATATATATATATGCACATTTCATTGAATACAACAGACAAGCTGCTTTTATTTAGTTTTTTTTATACAATTTTTCATGCAATCTAATAATTTTTTTTCTTTTCAGATGATAAATTATATAAAAACTGTCTGGATGTTCTTTTTATCCAAGCGCTTTCGGCTATACATTTAGCCATTTTCAAGGACTGAATATTTTAACTGTTAAATAAAAAATAGCATCCTCTACATGCAAAAAAAGGCTAAAAATAATGAAAGCCTTATTAATAAAAACAAAAAAAAAACAACACTTAATAATATTAACTTTGAACATGGACACAATATCTTGACCGTGTTTTGAAAAATGAAAACATTTTACAAAACATACATGCAACAAACTATTTCTGATTTAACAGTTAAAATATTTAATCCTTGAAAATGGCTAAATGTATATCCGAAAGTGCTTGGATTAAAAGAGCATTCGGACAGTTTTTATATAACTTATCATTCGAAAAGAAAAAAATTGTTAGATTGCATGAGAAATTGTATAAAAAAACTAAACAAAAGAACATTGTCCGTCGTATTCAATGTAATGTACATGAAATAAGGATTGCTGCCTAAATACACACACCTGCATAAGGTGCTAGTACTTTATTTAGTATTAATTAAATACTTACATTTTAATGGGAGTCTATCCTGAGCAGAAAACTGAGTGAGGAAATTTGGTTTGATGGTTTCCCAACAAGGTGGATATTTAGACTTATACTAAGTTAAAACTTAAAAAACTCAGACTTGCACTTTAATTGTGTGTCCATTATATATATATATAATCTCAAGTGCTACTCACTTGTGGTTGACTGGTTGTTCTTGGTATCTGGGAAGAACTTGAATTCCTTTGATAGAAGCGAAAAGAGAAGTTGATTAAGAAAAGTGCCCCTTCAAGACCTACGAGCATCACCTCCCATCCCAAGTGAGAGAGAGCCGTGCGCTTTCGGCTATGGAAATCAGAAAAATTCACTTCAAAAGTCACCATAATTGTACCAAAGCACCATTGAAATGAAGTCGGTCTGTTCTGTCCATGATGTGTCCAATCTAAATATTGGAAAGAAGCAATTGAAGCCTCTCCTGTAAGATTCTATAGATGACAGACCCCTACTTAACTTACTAGGAATGTCAGTTAAACATTGCATGGTCACCAGTTCTATGACCACTGACTGACTCTCAAAATAAGTTATTTGAATCTTCATTCCTCGAAATAACAACTTTACTAGAAATCAGAACCAGAACTGTTTTGCTTGTTTTCTGGTACTTTTTTCTTTTCCGTTTTCTTTTTTTTTTTTTTTAAATAGTCAATTGGCTTTCCTATTGCTAAGTCTGTACTCCTCCCACTTTTCTTGAATAGGGAGTAGAGGCTCATACCTTGTTTCCTGTTTAGGAAGGGGTTCACAGTTCCTTTCTTTTTCTCGGGCCTTAATAGTGATGCTATCATGAGTTTGTTGTGAAGTGTGTGGACAGTGGCAATGTCTCTTCATACTGATGGCATTGTGTTGGCAGTTTTCTGGTTGCTGTCCCTGACCAGTAGTTAGGAGCTTAAACTCCTTGTGTAGCATCTTCAGAGGCTGATCTGATCAACAGTCACATAATATTGAGGTAATACCATGTCATGCATGGAAGGTTGTCCCCACAAGCTCCTCTGGTGGACAACCCTGAGGCCACACTATGTTGCAGTCTGCACATGTTACATTAGACCAAGGTTTCCTCAGTGGGCCATATGGCTCTGTTGGGGGGGGGACACGAGATATTTTCAGGGGCCACAAGGCCAAGTTTGAAAAATAGGAGGCCACAATAGGACATAGAAAATTTAGAACCCACAAAATATGTATATATGGAATATTTTGTAATTAATATTTAAAATAAAATATTAAATTTATTGTCAAATATTAAATTAATCTAAGCCATTTTGTTAACATAAATATTCATTTATTGTAATTTTTTCATCTGATTTATACAAAATGGCCGTTTTTAGTTTTCAATTTAAAAAAATTTAAAACTCATAATTTAAAGTTTAAATTAAGTTATGCTTTCACCAACTTGTGTCTCAATTTTCCTTTCTTTTTGTAATTGTTAATTTTCTGTAATTGAAACATTTAATTGCAATTCACTTGTTTGCTAATGTTATACTCTGTTGCAACTGGATCTCATTCTGATTCATTCTGCATGCTGACCACCACAAAGGCAGAAGACAAAATAAAAGTCATTTTCTGCACATTGGGCTCCACACACCTTGTCCAATCTACAAAGTGAACTCCAGCAGTGGCCAATTGTAAACATTCCTGCTGGTAAAAGAGACACCCCTTTGGACTACCAGACCTACTTGAAAGCAGGCTCTGAGGACAACCAGACAGTTGCGGCCTAATATGGCCGCCGGCCGTCACACAGGGTGCTGCAGCTACTACCGCCGCCACCATGACCTCATCACCATGACCTCATCACCATGACAACAGAGTTGCGGATTGGCCACCATGCAAAGCACTACTACCACAACTCAAGTTGACTGCATATCTCAACAACCATTACCACTTTCTGGCTTCACCTACTACCTTGGTCTACCCCGAATGAAATTCCAGCATTTTATACATTAAGGAATTAATTTTATAATGAATAGATTTTATTTAAAGAAAAAAAAAAAAAAAAAAAATGAGAGAATTCTTCTTTTTTTTTTTAACTTAACAGTGTGGAAGGGGGGGGGGTCAAAGTGTGGTCAATAAAAAAAAAATTTTTTCCAATTCCTAAAAAGATCAAATAAGACCACATATACTAAAAAACATAATTTATAATGTAAAGATCCTGAAAAACTTACTTGAAATATTTAATTTTGTTTTTAAAAGTCTCAAAACAAATTTTTTGCAGTGTGTTTTTCTCTTGTAGTTTTAAAAACAATGTTTTTATTCCTTGGGTTGATGCAAAAAAATATCTTCCTCTGATACAATTGACTAAAATTATATTCATTTAAAATTTAACATTGAATTTTAAAATCCAGGGAGCCCATTGACCAGGTAATAAATATTTACTTAAATAAAGATTTATTTAATCTTTCAAAAAATGTATGATTAAAAGTTTGCCATCATGGCATTCATATTTTTTGAGATTTTAATATATTCAATATGTAGTATTAAGCTGCTGGGCTCCAGACTAAATTGTTTTTTTTTATCATTGTTTCAAAAAACAATTTTAATTGTCTCGAATCACTTAAATTAACAGAAAATTGTTTTTCATGAAATTCATACATTCAAAACAAAAACGGAGATCAGCTGAAGAAACCCAACACCCAAATTTTTTCATGTGTTTTTTAAACTTCTTATTAATTTTTGTTTTTTTATTTCAGATAAACATAGCCAGTGCAACTAAGTAAAAGTGTAAGCAAATATTCTGTTGAATATCTTGTTTATGGGTTCATTAAGTCCCCACAGGGAGGAGGTACAGTAGGGTAATGGATAGCAGCTTTTGAAATTTGAATAAGCTGATTTATTTGGAAAAATACTTTGACAAAAACCCTGCTTCATGGTTTAAAAGTTTCTTTAATTTAATTTTATAGGACTTCATGGAGGAGGCATGCATGGTGAGTAATGGATAGTGGCTTGAAATGAGGAATTGGAGAGCCAAGTTCAAATTCCAGTCGAATCCATTACATTCACTTATGTGCTAATACCCTTGGGAAAGATATGAATCCTCTTCTTCTCCTCCCAGCTATGGGTAAATAACAGGACAGACTGGGTTCTATAGGCTTGGATGGCAACTGGTCTACTGCATAAAGAAATGGCAACCTACTGTGGGAATAAATCTGTCTCGTCAGTCATGTATCAAAAGATACATGATCGCCTAAGCGTGTATGACACATGGCACATAACTGACTGATATTCACTTACGTGCTAATACCCTTGGGAAAGGTATGAATTCTCTTCTACCCCCAGCTATGGGTAAATAACAGGACAGACCAGGTTCTATAGCCTTGGATGGCAACTGGTCTACTGCATAAAGAAATGGCAACCTACTGTGGGAATAAATCTGTCTCGTCAGTCATGTATCTTTTGATACATGATCACCTAACCATGTATCATGCATGGCACATAACTGCCTATGCGTCTGCTATGCATCTATATCTCAAATGAAAGTATGCATCCTTGCAAATGGAAGAACATCTGGAGACTGTGCATAGAGACAAGAAAGACAAGCTGCTAGATTTCTTCAAGAAGTTACATGATGAGTTACAAGAAAGGATGACAGTGAATCATGTTTACCCAAAAAGCAGAAAAAGTGGACAGAGTAATGTTGGCATCTTACAAGATAGCAAATTTGATTGCAAAATCTGGTAAGCCTCATACTATTAATGAATCTCTGATCAGGCCTGGAGTGGCTATAGTGCTTTCAACAGTCATGAATCAGGGTCCACTAGAGGTAACTAGTTTTATTCTTCTGAGCAACTAATCAGTATCACGACACATTAATGAAATGGCAGCTGATCTTGAAAACCAATTTGTTTCAAAACTGCAGGTGAAAGAGTTCTCACCTCAACTCAATGAATCAACTTTACCTGATAATTCTGCTTTTTTGATGGAATTTGTGAAGTTTCTTGATGTTGATGATATATGTCAAGAACTACTTTTTGCGTTGAAACTAATAACTGACACTAAAGATGAATCCACCTTCAAAAACCTTGAGGCCTATTTTGAGGAGAACAACATTCCATTCAAGAACATTGTGGCTTGTGGAACAGATGGCGCTGCTGCTATGATTGGAAAGTATCAGGGATTTGGTGCTTACTTAAAAAAAAAAAAAGCTGTTCCTAATGTGGTTTGTGTGCCCTGTGTTGTTCACTGGAATCACCTGGTCATCAAACATGAGTGGACTCCATTCACCCATATATCTCTCCATTAAATGACTCAGGAAGGGCAACTTCAAATGACTACACCAGTCTACTTGTGCGTCAGACCACTTGCAAGCTAACCAATATTCTACATGCATAAAACACTCATACAAGCCATCAAGGCTGTCAACTTGATAAAAAAGAATGCACTGGAAGATCGCCTCTTTCAGTAATTATGTAAAAAGAACAGTGAGGAATTTGAATGACTTGTGTTGCACACTGAAGTCAGGTGGCTGTCCAAGAGTAATTGCCTGCATCGTTTTGTTGCACTTTGGGACAGTGTTATTTCTTTCTTGAGTGAAACAGAACTTGCACAGAAAATTGTTGATGCAAAGAGTGATATTTTATCATTTAATGGGGAAACTAAAGCTGTTCTGGTTGAACCTTAGTAAACGGGAGTTTGCAGCTTGCTTCCTTAGCAAATATATCCATCAAGCTGCTTAATGATGACCTAGCAGTGCATGTTGATCATCTGAAACAGTTGCAAAATCATATGAAAACTTGCTTCTCTGATCTACTCCAAATAACAGTGCCACACTGATTTGTGTATCCCTTTATTACTGATGCATCTGAAGTTGATATTACCCTACAAGAAAGTTTCATTGAGCTTCAAAGTAACACAGCAACTCAATCAAGGAGGATACCAGTTGTGGATGAGTGAAGACATGTATAAGAATTACCCACTACTCTGGAAAGACAAAGATGCTCTTACTTGCTTTTCCCACAAATTACTTGGTTGAGTCTGGTTTACAGTCGGATTATGCATTTGCTGTCAAAGACTTGAAATCACCTTGACATGGAATAAAAAAGGCAATTAACGTCTCTCGTGGCTTTCAAGCCAAACATCGACAATTTGTCAGCCCTGCACCTGTCACAGATATCCCATTGAAACCATGTTGCCTCGCTCTGCCTTTTTTACAAGTACTTTCACGGTAATTGCTCCGAGGAGCTGCTTTCGCTTGTCCCCAGGCCTCGTGAATTTAAACGCCCCACGAGGCTGGCATCCCGCTCCCACCCCTACACCGTGGAAACTGTTAGATATAGATGTCTCTTCTACTCCAATAGCTTCATGTCTTGCACATCTCTCCTATAGAACTCCCTTCCCTATTACTGTTTTCCTGACAAATACAATCTCCAATGGTTTAAGTGTAGCATCAATCGACATCTCCAGTTGCCTTGATCTATCCACTTCCCTTCTCCACATCCTTTCATTTTTCATTCCTATCTGCTCTCGCTCCAAATCTTCTGTAACCCCCTTGCCTTGATCGACCCACTGTCTTTCTCTTTCACCACATCCTCTCCTTTACCACTCCTATCTGTTCTTCCTCCAACCCTTCTATAACCCTTTGCGTGATAGTGGCCTCCAGCCTTGCTTGGGGGTGATACGCTTAAAAAAAATAAAAAAAAAAAAAAAATAAAAAAAAATACAAGATAGAGCTGATGGTACATGTATTTTTTTTTTCTAAATAAATGAGTTTATTCAAATAAGATATTTATCTAAATAATATTATTCTTTGCTTTACAACTGGAGTTACTGTTTTGATGCCATAGTACTTTCCAAACTACAACCTTTAATATTCCTACTTCCTTAGATGTATTATGTTGAGGAATGGGGTGGGAAGAAGGGGGGGGTCAGAACTCAAGTTGGCATGAGGGGGGCTATAAAGAACTCACATTAGATTGAAGGGGGCCACAAGGTTGAGAAACATTGCATTAGACAACTAACTGCTACCACCACTACTACTACTCTAGGTCTTTCCTTACCAAAACAACAAACCATGACTATAAGCTACCAATGATATAAACCTAAACCCCTCAACCTATTTTTTTTCTCCAACATTCATGGTACTCATAACAACTTCTACAGTGTGGAATCATTCCTCTTCAAAAAGTCTCTGGACATCCTAGCTATCTGTGAAACTAATCTTAACTCTTCAATTCTCTCCTCAGATTTCTAGATTCCTGGCTATCTTCCTCTTTTTAGAAAAGACTTTAATGTCCACATGCATGGCCTGGGTGTTTATGTCTGGAAACATCTCCCACTGGCTAGGTAATTCTCTCTTGAATCTCCACACCACTCTTACATGTGTCTCCGTCTCTCTCTACTTAACTCTGTCAGCTATCTATTCTTTCTCTACCATTCCCCTTCCTCTCATGACTGTTGCATGCTAGATAGTATTTCCGGTAATATAGACAAGGCTATCTCCCTGCACCCGTTTGCAAATATATTTGTTAGGTGATTTTAATGCCCACCATGATGCCAGTTGACATTCAAACCCTTCTCACAAGTCTCTTTCGCAATTGGTGAACTTCCCCACGCATTTCCCCAGTAAACCTGACAGACATATTTCTCTTCAAGATCTGTTTTTTACCTCTATCCCAGACTTGTGTCCTACTATACAGCTCTGCCTTCGTGGCCACTCTGATCATGTAGTAGTGTCTGTAAATATCTCTTTCCGCTGCCCTACCGGCCAAGAACCTACCAACAGAATATCTTTCTGTTATCAGTGAGCAGATTGTGACTTGATCTGTGACTTCCTTAAAGACATCCCTTGGAATGCAGTTTTTAATCATCCTGTTCATAAATGCACATCTGAGGTCTCCTCCTGAGTGAAAGCTGGCATTGATGCTTTCATTCCAGCAAGGAAAAACCAAGTTAAACTGTGCCCAACTCCTTGGTTCTCACCTGCATGCCTGACTGCTACAGCCCACAGGAATCACTTTTTCCAACTTTACCAGAGCAACACGTCTGATTGTAACAGACATTCTGTCTCTGCTAATAATGAGTGCAAGCATGTCCTCAAAGAAGTGAAGTTACTGTTTGCTGATAGAATGAAACACTGTATAATATCTCTCTATATTTCTGAGATGAGGTATTATGTACACTATTTACATTGTTTGGACTATCATCCTCATCTTTGTTGCTATATTTATCACAACGTTTCAGCTGTTGTACGCTCCGTCCTTCTTCAGGTGGTTGGAATGTCGAACTGAACCCTTTGTTTTGCTCACTGGGGTAGACTGTTCTAGTTCCACATGCCATGTCTAATGGATGTCAGTTATCAGTTAAGGTGGTGGAGAACATGGAGAGGGGAATTAACAGGAGATAACTGACATCCATTAGACGTGTCACATGGAACTAGAACAGTCTACCCCAGCGAGTGAAATAAAGGGTTCAGTTTGACATTCCAACCACCCAAGGAAGGCCGGAGTGTACAAGAGCTGAAACATTGTGATAAATATGGCAACAAAGATGAGAATGATAGTCCGAACAATGTAAATAGTGTATAGTATATCACAAGATTACTGGCGGCTGTGCAAGAGTGTGCTGAACAACAGCAAATCCTCAATCCCTCCTCTATTCAATCGATTTGGAGTCCTAACATCCACAGCTGATAAGGATGAATGCTTTGCTTGTAAATTCTTTTCCACCTTAACACTAGACTCATTTGGAGTACCCACACTTAATTTCCCTCCTAGAGTAGAGGCTCTACTGAGTGATATGTGCATAACACCATCACTGGTCTCAGACATCATTTCTAAATTAGACTCATCAGGCAAGCGGAGGTAACGGGATCCCAGCAGTCATCCTAAAGAAATGTGCTCCAAGGATGGCTTCAGTTCTCTCCAAACTCTACTACTATTGCCTTGCTCCTTCCTGTTTGTTGGAAGTCCTCCGTAGTTCTGGTTTTTAAGAACTCTCACTATCACCCTATTAGTCTCCTACCACATTCCAGTGTAGTTTAAACGAGTCTCTATTACTACAACATCACTTGTACAAATCAAGATACTGCTGGTTCAATTCACCGTTCTTGCATTCTAAACACTTCACAATGTAAATCCGTCTTTTTCTTCTCCCATTTTCACTGCTTCAGCCCTCTTTTATCAATCCAACACCACAGTCAACCAACCAATCAGCGTTCTTTGCTTTTATTCTCAGTTACCCAGGCAAATAGCCTCCTCCAGTTCGACCAATCAGCACACGACTTGCTATTGGTGGAAGCATGCCAAACTGTACAAAAACCTTTATTACTGCACATACTGCTAGAATTGCTAGACGGGAGAGTAATGCCATTTTCACGGAGCAAACTTGCCGATGTCACGTGCCGCACGTTAAGGTAAGACACTTATTTTCCTATACACCAGATGCAAGCCACTCTGGCTCGCTTGCTTCTACGGGGCTGTTCACCACATCCAGCAAAGTATTCAAGGCTTTAATCAATGCTGAAGTGGTTAAGCAATTTACCTCTCACGACCTATTCTCTGACAAACAATATGGCTTCTGTTTTGCCACGTCTACCAGATGATGTGCTAACGGCCATCACGGAATATGTATATGAAGCTCTTGATAATAACAGCAATGCTCGAGCTGTTCTCTAGATATCTCAAAGGCATTTTGACAGGGTTTGGCATGCTGGTCTTTTACATAAGCTTCAGAGCTACGGTATTACTGGGTGATTGTCTGATTTAATCCAATTGTTCCTATCAAATCATGAAATGAAGGTCATTCTGAATGGGGCTGCTTCCAGATCCTTTTCACACGAACATGGATGCCCCCCGCCCCAAGCTCTATCCTCTGTCCCTTGCCATTTCTGATTTTCATCAATGATCTTTCTGATGTCATCAGTTCCTGAGTAGACATTTATGACAGTTGGTCAGTTTGGCAATTTATGTTTCGGTATCAGTTTCCGTTTTTTTTCCCTTGATACCACGGTTTTTGATTCAGTTTTTCGGTTTATAATTTAGTATTTTTGCTTTCTAAGGAAGCCATTCATTTTCTTGTGTAATGATAGCATTTCCAGTCAGTATCTGATTTCATTTGAGATTGTCGAAGGCCCAATCTTCCTTTAGTAGAAGTTCTCAATATACACTGCTTGTTGTTAATTTCACTGTTTAAGAAAATCTAAATCAGAAATATTAACCCAAATAATATATTCTCCCATAGAAGAAAGTACAATTGTTTTTAAGTTATTCAAATCATCTAACAAATAAAAACCATGTTCTTATAGAACTGTATTAAAATATCCTAAAACCCTGATGACAAAAGTCATTTAAAGCATGTGAAAAAAAAAAGGTATCTGTAATAGAAATAAACACCAATATTTTTATCCTTTTCATTGTCAAAAGGCTCTCTTGGCCTATAAATTGTTATAATTAATTTGTTTTATTCTCACAATTTCAAATAAAATACCAATAAGTATCAGTCAACCTATAAATCCTACTGTACGTTTTCACACAGATCAGAATAGAAGAGAATTTAGATGGTATGTAATGCTAATAATATGTGTCGACATCAAAGGTGAACTTAAAAGCAAGTCAGGTATGAAAATGGGTAGGTGTTAAAGTTATAAATTGACTCAGAGAAACCTCACTTGACTGACGTGTTTACAACAAGAAATTCTCCTAAAATAATTACTTATGTAATATTATTCACATTTCACAACTATTTTAATAGTCTGTAAAATGAAAATAAACAAATTATTGGCAATGCATTTTCATAGTAAAAATCATTGGGAAAAATGCTTTTTCATAGTAAAAACCATTGGAAAAAATGCTTTTTCATAATAAGAATCATTTGCAATGCACTTTTATAGTAAAAAGCATTCGCAACGCACTTTTATAGTAAAAAGCATTCGCAACGCGCTTTTATAGTAAAAAGCATTTGCAATGCATATCTATAATAAAAACACTGGCAACCTATGAAAACCTAGAAAAATTATTAGGTCTTCATTTTTTATAATAAGAATCTTTGGCAATGTGCATTCATTGTAAAATTATTAGCAATGCATTTTCATTGCAAAATCATTGTGTTTATTTATTCTTCTTTCATGCACATTTCATTAAAAACGACTGACAAGGTGCTTTTATTTTGTTTTTATATAATTTCTTGTGCAATCTAATAATTTTTTTCTTTCCGGATGACAAATTCTATAAAAATTGTCCGAATGTTCTTTTTTTTTTTTTTTTATCCGAGCGCTTTCAGCTATACATTTAGCCATTTTCAAAGATTATATTTTAACTGTTAAAATTAGAAATAGTTTGTTGTATGTATGTTTTATAAAATGTTTCATTTTTTTGTTTCAAAACATGGTCAAGATATTATGTCCATGTTCAAAGTTAATATTATTAAGTGTTGGTTTGTGTGTTTTTATTAATAAGGCTTCCATTATTTTTAGCCTTTTTTTGCATGTGGATGATGCTATTATATTAGTGTTGTCGACGAGTATGTTCCGAATAGTGTCCGGTAGGTCTCCATGAATATTTAAATGAGATCTAATTTTTATATAATTTGTCATCCAGAAAAAAAAAATTATTAGATTGCAAAAGAAATTATATAAAAACGAAATAAAAGCACCTTGTCAGTCGTTTTTAATGAAATGTGCATGAAAGAAGGATTGGTACCTATATATATATATATATATATATATATATATATGTCAAACTTAGAGAGCCAGACAAACCTACCAAGGTTTCACCTAAGTGGATTGTGAGCTTAGGTGAAACCTTGGTAAGTTTGTCTGGCTCTCTAGGTTTGACTAGGTCCGCTCTACTTTTGTATTGAGCACTTTTTTAGTTAGTTGATTACTCGTATCGAGGTTTTTTCTTTGGGGATTTGGACCTGTATGTTGTACGATTATTTTCGACAGACGTTCATAGCTCTTTCTTTTTTTAAAACCTTTTTTTCCTTCGACATTGATTTGATCATTAGCAAATCAAGAAACCGAAGGTTTTCAGAAATGAGTATATATATATATATATATATATATATATATATATATATATATATATATATAGAGAGAGAGAGAGAGAGAGAGAGAGAGAGAGAGGTGGGTACATCAAATAACTAGATATTAGCAATGGTATATGCATGCTAATGCGTGCATACACAGGTAATCAAATGAATATTTACTAAATTTATCTAATGTGCAAAGAAAGCCGTGCTCAATGTGGTTAGACAGAGTTAAGAAATATATATTTGATAAACCTACATATACTTATGTTTAGAGTGCAAATTAAGTTTTGTTGGTCTAACAACTCATCAGGCATGAAATATTATTTCTAATTAATATTTCATGCCTGATGAGTTGGTAGAACAATGAAACTTAAGCCACGCTCCAAATGTAGGTATATGTATATTTATTATATAAATAATAAATATACATAATAATAAATAATGCATAAGTGTAAATCGAAAGGAACCATCCAATGCTGACCTTTATTTATTGTTCACAATAGGAGAGTCCACCATATATATATATATATATATATATATATATATATATATATATATATATATATATATATATATATATATATATATATTTAAAGACATTTATGATATGTTTAACGTTCTTTTTATAGATACAAGTATTTAAGCAAATGCTCTGTTTTATAATAAACAGTATTAAATAACATTTACCGGCCTGAATGGCCGAGAAATTTTCATAGAAAATTTTCGTTCTCCGACAGGAATCGAACCGTCATAGGATACAGGTTCGATTCCTGTCGGAGAACAAAAATTTTCTATGAAAATTTCTCGGCCATTCAGGCCGGTAAATGTTATTTAATACTGTTTATTATAAAACAGAGCATTTGCTTAAATACTTGTATCTATAAAAAGAACGTTAAACATATCATAATGTCTTTAAATAAATTGTCGGACTTTGTCCAATTCAAAAAAATATATATATATAAAATTTTGTATAACTTTATATATCAATAAACAGTATTTAGAAAAATAGTATGACAAATTGGAAAGAAGTTTTTGTGAGGCGCTTCATCCATTAAAATTTCATCAGACTGAGTGTTGTTGATGTTGCCACGTCTACACAGACACAAAATGAGACACTGGTAGTTTCAAAATATTTGAAATAATATTTTTGAATTATACAGATGAATTTGACTACATTGAAAAATTATTCTTTCAGAAATTTTGAAACTGCCAGCATCTCTCATTTCCTGCACGTGTAGACGTGGCAACATCAGAAAAGCCCAATCTGATGAAATGTGTCACAAAATTTTTTTTTCCAATTTGTTGTACTATTTTATATATATTACTTAAATGTTATTTTTACTGGATACCCATATTTATGTAAAAACTCCATTTATTTATTAAGCTGTGTCAGTCAATCAATTATGTGACATGTGTGATACACACTTAGGTGATCATGTATCTTTCGATACATGACTGACGAAACAGATTTTTTTCCCCACTAGGTTGCCATTTCTTTCAGTAGACCAGTTGTCATCCAGGGCTATAGAACCCAGTCTGTCCTTTTATTTACCCATAGCTGGGGGGAGAAGAAGAGGATTCATACCTTTACCAAGGGTATTAGCATGTAAGTGAATGTAATGGATTCGACTGGAATTCTAACTCGTCTCTCCGATTCCTCAATCCAAGCCGCTATCCATTACTCCACCGTGCCAGCCTAAATAGTTGAGAAATGTTACTAAAGAAAAATATGCACTCTCTGGCAAGATTTGGAACCTGCTCCCCCCTGGGCCGGAGAAACAGTCATTAGATCCAATATGCCATAAAATTCAATAGTGCCTTATAAATGCAAATCTTTCTCAGAATTTTGTATCCTAACGTAAAGAAAGCAATTTCTGAAGAAATGATGGTTTTTTTATCCGACAAATTAAATAATAAAATCTGTCAGATTAATAAATACAAATCTGTCACTGTGTGTGTGTGTGTGTGTGTGTGTGTGTGTGTGTGTGTGTGTGTGTCTGTTAAAAAAAAATCACCCCATTGAGTTTTGATTAAATGTGAAATTGCTGATATGATTCACTTTCATTATTAAGTTGAAAGATTTTTTTTTTTTTTCTCTAAAACATTTTCCTGTTTCTTTATATCTTGTTTAGCTTCTGGAAGGCATCTTTCACTATTCCTATCTATACTGCTTACTTAATGGCCTTAGTATTTCAATAAAAAAGCAATAAAAATAAGCTGAAAGTGAAACTAGTCTAAAATCAATATCAATATAAATCAAATAATTTTTTATGAAAAAAAAATAAAATTTCACAGACATTTTTTTCATTTCCATTTGTGGCTGATGTTTATTGATTAAATGCTTGACACGATTCCACATGATATTTAGAATTTTCTAGATCAATGTTTACTTGAAGAATTTATCCATTCAAGTGAGAATTTTTTCTTCTTTTTATATCTATCAGTTTCATTAGCAGAAATATTTTTAACAGGTGAGAATACTCCCAAACCACATAAAACACCTGTGACTATGGAGTAGATTCTGACACTTGGTTTCGTTGTAAATATTATCAACCATCACACAGCTGTCAAGTTAAAGGAGATAAAATGTTAGTGTCTGAGAAGGTCAATAAATATTAGATTTCAGAAAATGACATTATCTTGAGAGGTGAAGTGACAAAGACAGAGACAAGGGATGGTGATGGGAGAGGGAGATGTTTTCACAGATTAAAAACAAAGAATTCTATAAAAAATTAAAAAGAAAGATTTTAGATCTTTTTTACTGAGGTTCATCCAGTACAAGGCTCAAGAGACACTTCTGGTAGAGGGCTACCAAATAAGATGCATACTATAAATGTAAGAGGAGGTAAAAAGAAGTGAAGAGTATAAGGATAAGGAGGATAGATAAAGAGTAACGCTTGACCTGAATAAGATTGTATTGTTCAGGGAAACATCAACATGGTAATGGTAATATTAGCTGTTTTCTTATAAGGAGACATTTGGCATACACTGACTAAACAGTCAGAGCAATCATCCACTGAAATTTATAGAATTTTTCTATTAAAATGATTTTTCTTGAAAATAGGTTACTCAGGTCCATAAGCTGTTACTGCTCTTTCAAATATTGATGAGAGTTTCCTAACTTTTTGTTTAAAGTAGTATAGAAAGTCAACATCTTGATTATGACATTTTTCTCTAAGTTACATTTGAAACACATTTTAGTTGCTGCTGCTGCTGAAAATCCTCAGGTGATATGGTTTCTCTTACCTGGCACAGTTCCTTATGATTCAGAAGTGCCAGCCGATGAAGTTCAAAAGGGGGAACTACATGCTGGACTCTTTCAAAGCCATTTTTAGTCATTACGTCTAGATTGCCTAGACTTAAAGGATGGCTCCAGTCATAACCAGAGTTTCATGCTCATGCAATCTTCAGACGACTTGAACACAAATGAAAGGGAAGGAGGGAGGGAGGGATGAGCTTTGCATAAAGCTCATCCCTCTTTCCCTTTTATTTTCATTCAAGTCATCTACATTATATATATATATATATATATATATATATATACACACACACACACACACATATATATATATATATACACACACTATATATATACACACACACACACTATATATATATATATATATATATATATATATAGCTAACATCCATACAACTGAAAAAAAAAAAAAAAAATTAGATATATATAATTTTTTTTTTCAGTTGTATGGAGATATATATATATATATATATATATATATATATATATATATATATAAAATTACCAGGTCTGGTGGAAAGTACCCAGTAAAGTCTTCAAAACTAGCTTAGTGACCATGTTTTTTCTTTTCTGTAATCTATTTTTTCCATTTCTGTTAGTATTTAAATTTTTTCTTGTCATTGCTTTATTATTTTGTTACTACTTTTTAAATTTTTAATCCAACTTACTGCTCTTTATATATATATATATATATATATATATATATATATATATATACATATACATATATATATATATATATATATATATATATATATATATATATATATATAAAAGGCTCAAAACACCAATATTCCATGGTTCAAACACTAATATGACATGGTTATAATTTATTACATTGGAATTGTAATCACAATCCAATTCATCAGACTTACAAATTCAAAAAGAAAAAAAAAATTTTTTTTTTTCAAAAAGAAAAAGTTTTTTCTTTTTGAATTTGTAGGTCTGATGAATTGGATCGTGACTACAATTCCAATGTAATAAATTATAACCATGGAATATTAGTGTTTGAGTCTTTTATATTATATTCTTACTCTTAATTAAGTTCGACCTGGATTCTATCCTCTTGGGAATTATATATATATATATATATATATATATATATATATATATATATATATATATATATATATATATATATGGAGAAATATAGTCTTAAGGTGTGCTATATTTATGGGATAAAGTGCTCAATATCAGAGATAGAGCATGTGTAAATGTAAAAGTGAACATTGAAGTCAACACTTAGGGGCGACAGTCTGTTTCCTGCTAGATGTAATCGTCAGGCCACGAGTGCTGTTTATTTTTTCTCGGCTATTTATATATACGGGTCAGTGGTGCATTGTGGGTAGTCTATTTTGGCGGTTCTTTTGCAGGAAATCGTTTATTTGTTTATTTATTTGTTTGGGTTAAATTATTTTGCTTATCTTTATTTTTATTTTTATTTCTTATCTTATATATTTATTTTAATCGGTGTTTTATTAACAGAGTAAAAATTTGTTTATATTGCTCATTTAATAGTTTTGTTTTGGTTTGGGAAGATAATTAATATGGGGTATAGACCTATTTGAAATAGGTCTATACCCCATATGAGGTAATTTTGGATTTTATAGTTTACTACTATTTATTTGCTCTGTATAATAAAAGCATTGAGCACTTTTTGTTGATCAGTTTTAATATTTTATATTATCAGGATCCACTTGGATTACATACCAACGGATTTATTACCTTTATATATAAAAATTTAAAATTGTCCCCCATTAAATCATGACCAAATTTAAATTTGCTTAACTGCTTCACTTCCATTATCACACTGAAAATTGTCTGGTTGACGCAACCACAACCAATGAAATCTTTTCTAAGAAGTAGGTCGCACATCTGCTGTTACTTAAGCACTAATGGATGAACATTTTGATTGAAAAGCTGTGATGAAAGAAATAATAAAACCTTGCAAAAATGATGATGATAGTTTGAATAAATATCAAAGAAAAACACAAACCAAGCATGAAACGGATTTTGGTAATGATTGGTTCAGATAAAAATAGTGTAGTTGATTAAGTGAGAAGATAAGAAAGCAAAAAAAATCAATTCTGTAAAAAGGAGACACAAAAACCATTTTCAATGAAATCTATAATTAATAAATGATGAAAACAGAAAAAAAAAAAGAAATCAAAAATTGATAGCCTACAATTTAAATTTAATATCCAGAGGTTAAGCCATCTCAATCTATTTAGCAAGATTTCTTGGTATTGCCCAAATTTCATGATTATCATTAACTTTTATAGCTTAATTTTGTTTCATCAACATTTAAAATAGCTATGAGCTAAACATGAGTTAGAATAGAAATTTATCAGATCATTCATTTCCAGTGAAGCTTTTGTATGTCTCTCCTATTTCACATACAAATTAAGCATGAAGTACTGGCCTGTGAAATGGCCAAAGGCTATCGTTCAGAAACATTAATTTACCGCATTGCTCCCAATATTACAATTACTTCTGATAATACTCTAGTTACTAATACTACTAATACTTTCACTATCATCACTATTCAACATTTTGTCAGTTTCCAACATTGTGTTCCTGAGCAAAATATTTATGATCTTTTTTGAGATTACATCTTTCTTATGATCCATAGCAATCTTTATATGCCTGAAATTTAAAAAATAAATATCAATAATTTATAGGAGTAGAGATGAAGGCACGGTGGAGCAATGAATAGCAGCTCAGATTGAGGAATCAAAGAGCCGAGTTCAAATTCCAATCTAATCCATTACATTCAGTTACGTGCTAATACCCTTGGGAAAAGTATGAATCCTCTACTTCTCCCCCCAGCTATGGGTAAATAGCAGGACAGAGTGGGTTCTATAGCCTTGGATGGCAACTGGTCTACTGCAGAAAGAAATGGCAACCTACTGCAGGAAAAAATCAGCCTCATCAGTCATGTATCAAAAGATACATGATCGCCTAAGCATGCATCACTCGTGGCACATAACTGACCGAGATAGATTCACCTATCATCCACTTAAAACTTTTCCCTGGTCATTTGAATAGAAGTAGAGGTTTATCCCTTATTTCTTGTTTAGGATGGACAAGGTGGTATCAGCATTCTGCCTGGCTGAAAAATGGGTGTGAAGATCTTTGATGTCCAATGGATCGCTGATGGAATCTTACTATTGAGACCGTTTGTGCATGGGGCTCTTTTTGTGTTTTTCTCTCTCTCTCTCTCTCTCTATAGATATATATATATATATCTCACAAGTTAGTCATCCTGGCACAGAAAAGGAACACTTTTATGACCAGATGCAGAACCTGGTTGCTGGAGTTCCCTCATCAAAGATCCTTATATCAATTGGGGATTGAAATGGGCACGTGGGTGCCTGTGCCGGTGGCTTTAAGGAGGTTCATGGTGGTCATGGTTATGGGGTACAAAACACTGAAGGTGGGAGAGTACTGGAATTTGACTTGGCAAATGATCTGATCATTGGTAACACTTGGTTCTTGAAAAGAGAGTCACACCCAGTCACCTTCATTTCTGGCAGTCATAAATCACAGATTGACTATATCCTATATTGCAAAAGCTTAAGCAAATTGGTCTTGGATGTCAAAGTTATACCTGGTGAGGAGTGCTAGTTTGTGACTTTAAAAATGGTATACAAAAACTCAGGAAACAAAAGTTCAAACTGCACCTTTGAACATGTAAGCTTCATGATCTGACTGTCGCAAATGAGTTCCAAAGAATAAACAATGCTAAACTGGAGGCCTAGCAGACTGACATTGATGCTGTACCAAATGTGGAAGAGATCTGGTCTAAGCTGAAGACACCTTTGTTGGCGGCAGTCAAGGAGGTACATGGCACCTCCAAGAAACATCAGTGGAAACCAGAAACCTGATGGTGGAATGGCCAAGTTGATGATACTATCACTGAGAACAGGTCATGCTACAGGACCTACAGGGCTCTCACGAGGCAGGGTTTTGTTGCAAAAGAAGCTGAAGTAAAAGCGGCCTTCAGTGAGGCCAAGCATATATAGCTTGCCAACTGAGAGGCTGTGAAGACAACTTTCACTAATAGATCACCTTGTAGTGACGAAGTCTTCTGACTTGCAAAGCAAATGGACAGAACCAACCAGGATGCCATTGGTGATAAGTTTGGTTTGTTTTGTTTTATGACATATCAACCTCAATGGGTCATTTAATGTCGACAACTTTTTTTCCTGGTAATATTTTTGTTTTATCAAAAATCTATTTCTGTTAATATTTTTTTCCTCAAAAACATATAGCTGGTAATATTTTTTTTTCAAAAACGTAAAGCTGGCAGTAGTTTTTTTTCTTCAAAAACGCACCGCTGGCAATATTCTTTTTTCTTCAAAAACCTATTTCTGACAACAACCCTTCACAAAGCACTTCTGGTATTAAAACCCACTCCTACACCACCATAATGCCCTTTACCCCAGTTTCAGGGCCAACCACCTGCCCACAGCTGGGACCCCAACAGGTGCTACCACCCCAGGCCAGGGCAGACCCGGGAACACCAGCAATTAAGAGGTGGTTCCACACTCCTCAAAGCCTTCTGATTGGAGACCTTGCTGTTGGACGCAGTTTACCGTCCCACCCTGGACACGGATGCAGTTTATCGTCATACCCTGGACACGGATGCAGTTTATCGTCATACCCTGGACTTGGTGATAAGTGTGTTCAGAATGATGCTGGAGAATTATCATTCAGCAATGACCAAAAAATGAAAGCTTGGGTTGAACATTATTGCAGGTTGCTAAATGTTGAGTTTGACTGGCCTTGTGATATGCTCCCTGAGGTTGCACTGGTTGCATGTCTTCCTCCATTTCCATTTGTAACATCAGCACTGATTGGCAAAGTGGTCTCAAGAAGATGAAGTGTGGAAAGGTGGCTGGCCCATCTGGTGCTGTTGCCGAAATGCTGAAAGCATCTGGTGATAAAGGCATTGGAATGCTTAAGTTACTTATGGAATCAGTTTTCAGTAGTGGTGTAATCCCAATTAAGTGGGAAGAGAGCTTCATTCTCAACCTCTACAAGGGCAAGGGTGACACCTTGGGCAGAGGCAACTACAGAGGCCACATGGTAAGGGTGACAGCTTAGACAGAGACAACTACAGAGGTCACAGGGTAAGGGTGACAGCTTGGACAGAGGCAACTACAGAGGTCACAGGGTAAGGGTGACAGCTTGGACAGAGGCAACTACAGAGGCCTCAAGTTCACTGATCAAGTGATAAAACTGCTAGAACATGTGCTTGATTCCTGAATCAGAAAAATGGTCACCATCCATAAAATGCAGCATGGTTTCATGCCAGGGAGAGGCACCATTGTGCATCAGCTGCAGGAGAAATTCATCACTGTTGTGAAATCCCCTCTTCTTTGCCTTTGTGGATCTGGAGAAGGTGTTTGATTGTATTTCAACAAAGGTGATCTGCTGGGCCATGAGAAGCCTTGGAGTTGAGGATTGGGCTATTCACGTGGTTCAAGGCATGTTCTGCAATGCCTGGAGTCAAGTTAGTCAATAGCCCATATAGCAGGTAGTTCAGTGTTGGTGTTCATCAAGGCTCAGTCTTGAATCCACTGCTCTTCATTCTCATGTTGGAGGCACTCTCTTGGGAGTTCTGCGCTAGTGTACCATGGGAACTTCTATATGCTGACAGCCTTGTGTTAATTGGTGACACTCTGGATGAATGTGTTGCCAAACTGAAAACCTGTAAGGCAGACATGGAGAGCCAGGTGCTCTATGTCAACATGAAAAAGACCAAGTTTATGATTTCTAGTGCTGACCTGGACAGATTGCAAGAATCTGGCACATATCCCTGTGCTTCTGCCATAGTGAAGTGGGTACAAATTTGAACTTATGCTCTAAATGCAACACCTGTATATACAAGAAATGCAGTGGCATCCCAACAGAAGTACCAGATTACATCTGTCCTAGAGGCTGTGGCAAAGCACACCCTATTGATGGCAGGCCTACTACCCAAGTCACTTGGGACGGTTCAAAAATGGATAGGAAGTCGTGGAGAGACACGTCCACCCATATTCTGAAGGAAGACAGCACATAAGAAGTTCACACAGTATAAAATATTATATCACATATATGAAATGCAGGTTTTCATATGTGTGTATTTAAATACTGTTTTCAAACGAATTTATCAATATATAGTAATTCAGTAGGGGACACTTAACTAGCTGAATTATCCATGCCTAGCTGTGTGTCACCCTTTTTTTTCTAAGAAAATGATTAATTTTAAATCATTATTATAATTTGTGGAGAAAAATGATGCATTTCAATATTACTCAATGATCTTGTTAATGTGACCACCATCTTCTGGCTTTCTCCTATATTTTGGATAGGAGTCATTCCCTTGTTCAAATTTAAATTTAATTTAAATCAAAGGGGAAAAAATTTTCAGTAGGGGGTTTGGGACACCCTTTGATCAAAATTTTATACTTATCCAAGTACCCTTGAAGTTATTCCCTTGTTCAAATTTAAATATAAAAAGGAAAAAAAATTAAAAGATGGAGCCCCCTTTGATCAAAATGAAACCTACTTATCCAAATACCCTAGGAATCATTCCTTTGTTCAAATTTTTTCAAAAATTGCCCCCCCCCCCCCATCAAAATGAAATATACTTATCCAAGTACCCTGGGTAATATAGATCAGAATATATATGGTTATGGGGGTATATCTCCAAAACACTAAGAGGATTTTGATAACAGACAGAGGCTACAACTATATATATATATATATATATATATATATATATATATATATATATATATATATATATATATAGATAGATAGATAGATAGATAGATAGATAGATAACTGTAAAAGAACCGATCTCTCATTTTATGCCCAATAGAATCATATCACTAAAACTCACTGGACATATTGAATGGAAGAGAGACAAAGGAAGGTATTAAGTAACTTTTTTCATCATTTCACCCTAAGCAAGGCAATAAAGCCACAACAAGTTACTGAATGTGAAAGAATATGAGAGAAAGAAAACATTAAGGAGACAGAACAATAAAAGAACAGGAATTAACAAAATATAGCAATTGACATTGATCTTCAAAAACTTAAAAGCGAAGTTTGCTGGGAAGCAAGAAACTGGAAGAGAGTTGCACAAGTGCAAAAAAAGAAACTGTTAGCATAGAACTTACAGTTACATCTAGCCATTACAATTGTAAAATGATGAGACCTATCTGCCAATCTAGTACTTCACTTAAATTCAAAAAGTTACCAAAGAGAAAAGCTCATAAAAAAAATTAGCATGAAAATTGTTGTAATGAAATGTCCCACACTCCTTATCGCCCGTTGTGGACTGACTATATCAGTAGCTATGGTGAGCACAGAATATACCTGGGGGTTTGCTTCGGGAATTACTGCCACCCAATTCCCTGTCTTTCAGTAGTGTATTCTCTTTTAAAATAAACTTCTCTTCATCTACGCGTGTGTTGCTATTCCTTCACTCGAGTACCATCTTTGTCTGTTTGTAACCTCTTTAAGGATACAACAAAAATATCTGTCATCTCGTCTGCAGTCGCTCTCTCACAGACACGACATTGCCTCGCTCTGTCTTTTTTACAAGTACTTTCACGGTAATTGCTCCGAGGAGCTGCTTTCGCTTGTCCCTAGGCCTCATGAATTTAAACGTCCTACGAGGCTGGCATCCTGTTCCCACCACTTCACCGTTGAAACTGTTAGATGTAGACGTCTCTTCTACTCCAATAGCTTCATGTCTCGCACATCTCGCCTGTGGAACTCCCTTCCTTATTCCTGTTTCCCTGACAAATACAATCTCCAACTATTTAAGTGTAACGTCAATCGACATCTCCAGTTGCCTTGATCTATCCACTTCCCTTCTCCACATCCTTTCACCTTTCATTCTTATCTGCTCTCGCTCCAAATCTTCTGTAACCCCCTTGCCTTGATCGATCCACTATCTTTCTCCACATCCTCTCCGTTACCACTCCTATCTGCTCTTCCTCCAAACCTTCTGTAACCCCTTGCGTGCTAGTGGCCTCCAGCCTTGCTTGGGGTGATAAGCTTAAAAAAAAAAAAAAAAAAAAAAAAAAAAAAATTTACAGAAAAGGCAAAGGGAAGATATGTTATGGGAGTGGAAAAGTGATTGAAGTCGAGATGCCAGGTCAGGATGGACAACATTGCAGATTCTTTGGATTTTATCAAGAATCTCTAAATACATAGATGTACCATGCTAGATGTGGCAGCAATATTCAATGCATAGATGAATGGTAGACTTGTAAATGAATACGATAGATTCTGGCAAGTAAAATTGTCTCGCATGATACAGTGAACCAACTTTCCTAGCAGTAACTTACCTAATGAGCTTGTATAAATGGATGGCAGAACAGTGAAAGAGGAAGAGATTGCAAAGGGTAAACATTCCTTACAGCTACAACGGATAGAAAGCTGGCTTGCTTAATTAGTATTTTTATGGCTTAACCCTTTTCAGGTTATTTAAAGCCAGAAAATAATTTTAGATGATAATTTATTTTATTTTTGGACACAATGGTTTAGGGTTTTACTAGTTAACCCATAGATGGGGGAAGAAGAGGCAAATTTATACCTTACTCAAGGGTATTTGCATGTAAGTGAATATAATGAACCCAACAGGAATGTGAACTTAGCTCCCTAATTAACAATTCCTAGCCATTATCCATTACACCACCCACTCATCTTAGCACCTGTTATTCCTCAGTGGTCACCCAGCTAAACATTGCTTAATTTCAGTGATTGTATGGGAACCAGTGTTTCAATGTGATATGGCTGTAAAAATTGGAAGTTTTGAAGAGCCATTGTTGCCTAAATCATGAAAGAACATGGCATATAAAAGAAGTATTTTTAATACTTTTTTTTAACTAATTTCTTTAGGACAAACGCTGCAGATGGACAAGATGGCAACTCCCAAAGACTGCAAGTGACCTGTGAAAAGGAAACCATCTACCAAAACATTGAATTATAATAACCAGGCCTGAAGATTATGAAACATCTTAAAAACTCTTGCTCTCTTTACTGCAAAGTCTATGAAGTATGACAAGCTGAAATATTGTATTTTATTTTTTGTTTTTTGTACAAGAGAAGAGCATACATTTCTATTTGTATATTTCATTGATGTAAAATATCATTTCAACCTTCTAATCTTCAAAATCAGAGAAATCTCTTGGGTTTTGGCCAATAACATTATTCTTCATCAAAGAGTATTTCTTAGTGTTTTATTTGTTATCTCAAAAAACTATTTACAAGCAGCTTAAACCTGAACATAAAAAGCTCTTTGTTCATTACATTTTCTTCACAAGATAATCTACATCATGGTTAACACTGACAAAGACAGGGCAATATTAAAATTGAATAAATTTGTTCCAAACTGTCATATAAAGAATAAATATGAATTTCTAGTAACAAAGAGGAAATTGTTGTTGTTATTATTATTATTCTATGTACTACGTCCCTTCATGACATGGCTCACTGCTCTCCACAACTTCCTCTCGTTTGTAGCTCTTAGTAAGTTTTGTCTTTTCGTTATCTCTCCCAATTCCTGTTTTGCCATCCATTTACACCAGCTTGTTAAGTAGGTTACTTACTGCTTTCCTGTCCTTCTTGCCTTCAATATGCCCTGTGAGTATCAGATTCTCTAAGCCCTCTTTCCTTATATATTCTAGAAGCTTTCTCTTACTGAATGTAGGTATAAGCATATTTTTTGTTTCTATTTTCCAAACAAAGAAAAAGAATGTCAATATTGTTTAATAACTGTCTATATTTCTGAGATGAGGTACTATGTACACTATTTACATTATTCGGACTATTCTCCTCATCTTTTTCGCCATATTTATTACAACGTTTCCGCCGTTGAGCACTCCGGCCTTCTTCAGGTAGTTGGAATGAGGACACATGGCACAGTGGATAAAGGTGTTGGTTAGATCCAGTGACAAGACCCAAAGAGTGTGAGTTCAATACCTGGTTAAGGCAGTGGAGAACTTGGAGCGGGGAATTAACAGGAGATAACTGATAACTGACATCCATTAAAGATAGCATGTGGAACTAGAACATTCTACCCCAGTGAGCAAAATAAAGGGTTCAGTTCGACATTCCAACTACCTGAAGAAGGCCAGAACATACAATGGCCGAAATGTTGTAATAAATATGGCAACAAAGATGAGGACAATAGTCTGAATAATGTCAATATTGTTTAATAAATTTTACTGCAGACATTCTAAGATTTCCTATGAAACTATTCTATATATTTATTGTTCAACTTTGACATTTTTGGTTATAAGTTGTTCAACACATTACTGGACTCATAAGAATGAATCTTTTGTGTGATTTTGACTTTATTGCACTCTGTTAACTGTCTGTTTTCTTTATTGCTTTCCTTCTCAGGATTTTAAGATATTAGACACAATGTCCGACAGAAAAGAAATGGCTTTCTATCTCTACATTCATCTGCAAACATTTTTATGTTTGGTGGTTTTAATGCTCATCATTTCAAGTGGCTTAGTCATTCTAATGTTACTTAGTATATTTTCTTATTATGTTACTTATGTTACTAGTATTCAGACTTTCACTTATTTCATTGCTCAGTGGATTTCCCTACTCATTTCAGTTACTTTCTGATCATCATAATGTATCTTCTCTGTGTCTTTTCTATAAATATTTTCATGGGAATTGTTTTGATGATTTGATTCTTTGATTTTATGAAATTAAATTCCAAAAAAATGGTGTCTCAAAAGGACAGTCATTCCCTTGACATTGCTATTACTGTAGAATGTTTATTTAAAAAAACAAAAAACAACAATGATTAGATTTTTACTAAAACTGAAACATGAAAATTTCTATATTTTCAAAGTTCAACTTTGAAATTTTTGTTTGTAAATTGCTCAGCATGTCACTGGACTCATAAGAATGAATCTTCGTCAACGTTTAACCTTCGTGCACACAAAATAATGATGAGCCAAAAGGATGGTTATTCCCTTGACACAGATATTACTGTATTCACTTTTGACTCCCTCAGCAACATTTAGTGTTTTAAAAAAAAGCAATGATTAGATTTTTAATAAAAACCAAAACATATGAAATTGGATTTATACATTTTCTTTATTTTTGAGAATGGACAACAAAGTCAAAGTACGCTTGGGGGGGGAGTCATAAATTATATTTAATGTATGATAATAAAATGAGTAGTACCTTTGTTCAGAGTGACGAAATGAGTAATACCTTCATTCAAACCAGCAAAATAAATTCATGGGATAAAGCCATTTCAGTGGAACTTTCATTTGAAATACTGAGGAAATGAGAGTGACTCAACTCCTTGGAGGTGGCATGGTATGTCCTAACTATGAAGATCTTAACAGGTGAAACTAAAGAATGGAGCTCATCAGAACATTTATTGATTGACTGTTAGAGCCTTTATAATCATTAATTTCTAGTAAATGGTAATTTCCTATTTGCCCCCCCCCAAATGGGACAGAACAGCCAGGCAAAAATGCCATAATGCAGCTGTGAAAGCATTATCAGAATTAAATAATATTCTAATAAACTAAATCTTGTCACATGTCAAATTTGATCCAAGTAATTAAATTTAAAGGCTTCGGAAATTTGACACTCACAGGGCTAGTGAAGGCAAGAAAGGGTGAAATTGTGAGTAACCTACCTAACAAGCTTGTGTAAATAGATGGCAGAACAGGGAGTAGAATGGACAGTAAAAAGACAAACATTGCTAAGAGCTACAAAAAAATATAAAGTTGTGATGGACCATGATCACTAACATCCTTAACGAAAATGGCATATAAAAGAAGAAGAATTAAGTCTAAACATATGCATACATCTATTTGCTAATATTAAGATGAAATTTTTGTAGCCAACTCCACATGTAACAATAAAAATATGTGTAAATTAAGATTATATCTTTCAGCTCTCAAATTGAAGGTTATCAGATGTGGCTGTTATGTTGAACAAGTTTGGCCAAGAGGACAACTCTAATTATTATATTTCTGAATATAAGTGACTTGTGTCAGTAAGGGGATCACTGTGCATTTAATGCACATCCTTAATGCTAAAAATAAAGGATTGGCTTTCAAAAAGAACTAATCAGTGCATATATAGACATTAGTGTCACTTGACATTTGACAAGGGGAAGAAAAGCAAAAAGAGGAAAAAGAAAAGAGGAAAAAGAAAAGAGAGAGAGGAGAGAGAAAGCTAAGGAGAAAAGAGAGAGAGAGAAAGCTAAGGAGAAAAGAGAGAGAGAGAGAGAGAAAGCTAAGGAGAAAAGAGAGAGAGAGAGAGAGAAAATTAGGAGAAAAGAGAGAGAGAGAGAGAGAGAAAATTAGGAGAAAAGAGAGAGAGAGAGAGAAAATTAGGAGAAAAGAGAGAGAGAGAGAGAAAATTAGGAGAAAAGAGAGAGAGAGAGAGAAAATTAGGAGAAAAGAGAGAGAGAGAGAGAGAGAAAGCTAAGGAGAGAGAAAGCTAAGGAGAGAGAAAGCTAAGGAGAGAGAAAGCTAAGGAGAGAGAAAGCTAAGGAGAGAGAAAGCTAAGGAGAGAGAAAGCTAAGGAGAGAGAAAGGTGAGAGAGAAAGCTAAGGAGAAAGGTGAGAGAGAAAGCTAAGGAGAAAGGTGAGAGAGAAAGCTAAGGAGAAAGGTGAGAGAGAAAGCTAAGGAGAAAGGTGAGAGAGAAAGCTAAGGAGAAAGGTGAGAGAGAAAGCTAAGGAGAAAGATGAGATAGAAAGCTAAGGAGAAAGGTGAGAGAGAAAGCTAAGGAGAAAGGTGAGAGAGAAAGCTAAGGAGAAAGGTGAGAGAGAAAGCTAAGGAGAAAGGTGAGAGAGAAAGCTAAGGAGAAAGGTGAGAGAGAAAGCTAAGGAGAAAGGTGAGAGAGAAAGCTAAGGAGAAAGGTGAGAGAGAAAGCTAAGGAGAAAGGTGAGAGAGAAAGCTAAGGAGAAAGGTGAGAGAGAAAGCTAAGGAGAAAGGTGAGAGAGAAAGCTAAGGAGAAAGGTGAGAGAGAAAGCTAAGGAGAAAGGTGAGAGAGAAAGCTAAGGAGAAAGGTGAGAGAGAAAGCTAAGGAGAAAGGTGAGAGAGAAAGCTAAGGAGAAAGGTGAGAGAGAAAGCTAAGGAGAAAGGTGAGAGAGAAAGCTAAGGAGAAAGGTGAGAGAGAAAGCTAAGGAGAAAGGTGAGAGAGAAAGCTAAGGAGAAAGGTGAGAGAGAAAGCTAAGGAGAAAGGTGAGAGAGAAAGCTAAGGAGAAAGGTGAGAGAGAAAGCTAAGGAGAAAGGTGAGAGAGAAAGCTAAGGAGAAAGGTGAGAGAGAAAGCTAAGGAGAAAGGTGAGAGAGAAAGCTAAGGAGAAAGGTGAGAGAGAAAGCTAAGGAGAAAGGTGAGAGAGAAAGCTAAGGAGAAAGGTGAGAGAGAAAGCTAAGGAGAAAGGTGAGAGAGAAAGCTAAGGAGAAAGGTGAGAGAGAAAGCTAAGGAGAAAGGTGAGAGAGAAAGCTAAGGAGAAAGGAGAGAGAAAATTAGGAGAAAGGAGAGAGAGAGAGAAAGCTAAAGAGAAAGGAGAGAGAGAAAGAAAGCTAAAGAGAAAGGAGAGAGAGAGAAAGCTAAAGAGAAAGGAGAGAGAGAGAAAGCTAAAGAGAAAGGAGAGAGAGAGAGAAAGCTAAAGAGAAAGGAGAGAGAGAGAGAAAGCTAAAGAGAAAGGAGAGAGAGAGAGAGAAAGCTAAAGAGAAAGGAGAGAGAGAGAGAGAAAGCTAAAGAGAAAGGAGAGAGAGAGAGAGAAAGCTAAAGAGAAAGGAGAGAGAGAGAGAAAGCTAAAGAGAAAGGAGAGAGAGAGAGAAAGCTAAAGAGAAAGGAGAGAGAGAGAGAAAGCTAAAGAGAAAGGAGAGAGAGAGAGAAAGCTAAAGAGAAAGGAGAGAGAGAGAGAAAGCTAAAGAGAAAGGAGAGAGAGAGAAAGCTAAAGAGAAAGGAGAGAGAGAGAGAGAGAAAGCTAAAGAGAAAGGAGAGAGAGAGAGAGAAAGCTAAAGAGAAAGGAGAGAGAGAGAGAAAGCTAAAGAGAAAGGAGAGAGAGAGAGAGAAAGCTAAAGAGAAAGGAGAGAGAGAGAGAAAGCTAAAGAGAAAGGAGAGAGAGAGAGAGAGAAAGCTAAAGAGAAAGGAGAGAGAGAAAGCTAAAGAGAAAGGAGAGAGAGAAAGCTAAAGAGAAAGGAGAGAGAGAAAGCTAAAGAGAAAGGAGAGAGAGAAAGCTAAAGAGAAAGGAGAGAGAGAGAGAGAAAGCTAAAGAGAAAGGAGAGAGAGAGAGAGAAAGCTAAAGAGAAAGGAGAGAGAGAGAGAGAAAGCTAAAGAGAAAGGAGAGAGAGAGAGAGAGAAAGCTAAAGAGAAAGGAGAGAGAGAGAGAGAAAGCTAAAGAGAAAGGAGAGAGAGAGAGAGAGAAAGCTAAAGAGAAAGGAGAGAGAGAGAGAAAGCTAAAGAGAAAGGAGAGAGAGAGAGAGAAAGCTAAAGAGAAAGGAGAGAGAGAGAGAGAAAGCTAAAGAGAAAGGAGAGAGAGAGAGAGAAAGCTAAAGAGAAAGGAGAGAGAGAGAGAAAGCTAAAGAGAAAGGAGAGAGAGAGAGAAAGCTAAAGAGAAAGGAGAGAGAGAGAGAAAGCTAAAGAGAAAGGAGAGAGAGAGAGAAAGCTAAAGAGAAAGGAGAGAGAGAGAGAAAGCTAAAGAGAAAGGAGAGAGAGAGAGAAAGCTAAAGAGAAAGGAGAGAGAGAGAGAAAGCTAAAGAGAAAGGAGAGAGAGAGAGAAAGCTAAAGAGAAAGGAGAGAGAGAGAGAAAGCTAAAGAGAAAGGAGAGAGAGAGAGAAAGCTAAAGAGAAAGGAGAGAGAGAGAGAGAAAGCTAAAGAGAAAGGAGAGAGAGAGAGAAAGCTAAAGAGAAAGGAGAGAGAGAGAGAAAGCTAAAGAGAAAGGAGAGAGAGAGAGAAAGCTAAAGAGAAAGGAGAGAGAGAGAGAAAGCTAAAGAGAAAGGAGAGAGAGAGAGAAAGCTAAAGAGAAAGGAGAGAGAGAGAGAAAGTTAAAGAGAAAGGAGAGAGAGAGAGAAAGCTAAAGAGAAAGGAGAGAGAGAAAGCTAAAGAGAGAGAGAGAGAGAGAAAAAAGAGAAAGAAAAAAAGGAAAATTAGGACAACATCAAGGACAGTTTCTCTTGTCTCTCACATGTTTATCTTTGTGTATTCTGTTTATTGTAACATAAAAATGACAGTTACAAATAGAAACATCATATATATATATATATATATATATATATATATATAAAAATGGATTTTTTTTTTTTTTTATCCAACATTATTTCTTATTCCTATTAATGTTAGTGGGTAAACGTGTTTGAGTTGACATGCCTGTTATTATAAACAGTGAAATCAATGTCAACCATCCTAGAAATTATTATATATATATATATATATATATGATAGATAGAGAGATATATATATATATATGAGACATGAGGGGATGCTGAAAATAATATCCATGCAAAATACCATCTTTCTATATATCATTTTTTTTTTAGATTTAACAGACTACTTCTATTTCTATGTGGGGTGTTGAAAAAGTCATCACCCTAATTCAATTATCATAATCTGATCACGTGACAAAATATCAGAAAAAAAATACTGATTTTGAGAAGTGGGCCGAGTTGAAAGTTTTACAGAACTCACTCCTACATTTACATGATAGTATAAATGGGCTCTCTCTTTCTTTCACACACATAATTATTATTTTGTTCTCTCTAACATACTCTATCTCTCTCGCACATAGATATGGGAAGAATCAAAATTCTAATCGGCATTTGAAAAAGAAACAGCTCACATTAAATAAAATACTTTTCACCACGGATTCTAGTATCTAGAAGTGTTGATAAAATATATATGTATAAAATTAATAATAATATTTTATATATATATATATATATTTTTAGAATTGGACATAGTCCGACAATTTATTTAAAGACATTTATATATATTATGTTTAACGTTCTATATACTTGTATCTATAAAAAGAACGTTAAACATAATATATATAAATGTCTTTAAATATATATTATATATATATATATATATATATATATATATATATACACACACACACACACAAAAAGAATAAATCCTAAGGAGCTGGGCAAACCTCCTTGGGTTTCACTTAAACAGATCTGGGTAAACTTTCTACTCATTTGGGGTTTCTTTCTTTGGACTAAGGACTTAAAGCACTTGGCAATTTGTTTTGTCTTGTTCTTTTAGTTCTTTCTTTCTTATTTCCAATTTTTTCCTCAGGTACCGATGTGTCCTGACATATCTGCAAGTTGAGCTATCCGAAGTTTTCCAAACGAGTACTACTATTATATACTACTATATGTTGGACTCTCCTGTCATATTCAATGCATGAGGGTCAAGCAGCTCAGTCCCTCGGAACTAACAGCCAGACACCAGCACATATGATTTGATTATAGTGGTGAAGGCTTTTTGCAGAACCAACCACGCTTTTTGAAGGGCTGAATACAGAGACCCGGTGCACTATGTGCCACAAGGTCCCCAAACAACTCTCCACAGGTTTTGAATTCAGACTTGTCAAAAGATGAGTCACCATTGTCAATGCAGATTTACAATTATTCAGGAAAATTTTAAACAGCATTTTGACCTTTCCTTTTAATCTTAAAGACTTTGCTATCAATTCTGAAGTCTTTCGTATTTTGTTTTTCTATTGTATTTTTAATATGACCCCAAAACAAAAAATACCTTTAAATTTGTGATATATAGGGAACTTGCTGCCCAAAAGGCCCTACTATCCTAAACTGCTAATTTAGTAAGTTTGCTCCAAAACCTGTCCAACAAGACATAAATAATCCCCAGGTTCATAG